>OW569412.2:80043789-80361289 GCA_937662695.2 Halyzia sedecimguttata | reverse complement strand
TCCGCGAGAACCGGGGAAATGGGAGAGCCCATGGCGGCACCTAAGACCTGTCTGTAATAGCTACCTTGAAAAAGAAAATATGTACTCGTCATGCAATGGTTGATGAGAGTAAGACAGTCTTTAGATATCTTGTGTTTGTTTTGGAGTATTGTGACGGTTTCATTGAGAGGAATGTTTGTAAAAAGAGAAACGACGTCGAAGCTTACTAGAATGTCAGATTTTTGAATTGGAAAGTTTTTAAGAGATTCAATAAAGTGGAAAGAATTTTTGACATGGGATGAAAATTCTTCTACTAGGGGTTGGAGAGTAGAAGCTAAATATTTAGCAAGACGATGAGTAGGTGAGCCAAAGGCACTTACAATGGGGCGAAGCGGAATGTCGGGTTTATGTATTTTTGGAAGACCATATATTCGGGGGGTGCGAGATGATTTTTCCCTAGGAGTGATGGATTTTTTAATGTCCGTCGGGAGTTTTGTGGAATTTATGAGGGTTTTGGTTTTCTTTTCGAGATAGGTGGTTGGGTCTCGTGGAGTTGGTTGGTATTCGGGAGTATTCAACAATGATGACATTTTGTCGATGTAGTCACTCGTATTCAATATAACTGTAGCATTACCTTTATCTGCCGGAAGAACAATAATATGAGGATTATTGTGGAGATTTTTCAGGCATGCTTTTTCGGCACGTGTAATGTTGGGAGGAGGAAGTTTCACTCTTCTCAACGTAGTGGCGATATCTTGCCGAGTTTCTTCGGCTTGGATCTCAGGAAGATGTGATATGGCAGTTTCCACCTGAGTAATGATGGACTCAGTTGGTATTCTGCTAGGAGTAATTGAATAGTTGAAACCCTTGGCCAAAAAATTGTGAGTTGTTTGGTCTATTGGAGTATCAGAAAAATTGTGTACAAGTGTAACAGGCTTGGGTGAAGATGTGGGTGGGGTTTTGAATTTAAGCAATGAAAATAATTTCTTCTTCTGGGTTTCGGTTTTGTTGAAATGAATATGATCTGCTTTCTCAACCGATATCCTGAGAAATGTGTCCCAGATAGTAGGATGTATTTTCGCGACTGATAATCGACCAAAGTTGTCATAAAGAGACGAATTGGTGATATCAAGATTGCGTCTTATTCTGTGAATGGTTGTACGGATCAGCGCCAGACTACACATTTTGAGGATATGTGTAGCTGAAGAGGATCTGTCATGATGTCTTACTCTCATCAACCATTGCATGACGAGTACATATTTTCTTTTTCAAGGTAGCTATTACAGACAGGTCTTAGGTGCCGCCATGGGCTCTCCCATTTCCCCGGTTCTCGCGGATATATTCATGGAAGAGTTCGAGACCAAGGCTATTGAAACATTTCACCTCAAACCTACGTGTTGGAAAAGATACGTAGATGATGTGTTCGTCATATGGCCCCATGGTTCCGATACTCTTCAACAATTTCTAGACCATCTCAACAGTATCCATCCGAACATCAATTTCACGATGGAACTGGAGAACAATAATTCAATTGCCTTTCTTGATGTCCTTATTACAAAATCTGATAATTCTTTCACTCACACTGTGTACAGAAAACCCACCCATACAAATCGATACCTGCATGCAAACTCCCATCATCATCCCTCACAAATCAATTCCGTTTTAAACTCCCTCGTCCACAGATCTATCCAACTCACAGACAATAATCACAGACAACATGAATTTAAGCAACTCGAGTCTGCTCTGCTCCAGAATGGGTATAGCAGATATCAAATTAATAAATCTTTCCGTAGAAATCTGATACATTCCCATGATCAAAAGGAACCTCCAGAGAGATTTCCTCACAAAGCTTTCCTTCCTTTTATCCGAGGTGTTACCGACAAAATAGGTCGCATCCTTAAGAAACAGGAAATAAAAACTATTTTTACTGCAAACAATAAAATTTCTAACTTTCTCCGTTCACCGAAAGATTCCATTCCCAATGAATCCCACGGTGTATATGAGATACCATGCTCCGAATGTCCAAGGTCATACATCGGTCAAACTAACAGACGCGTGACTAACAGAGTATACGAACACCAACTAGCAGTACGCAAAGCTGAATCATCCTCAGCTCTCTTCAAACATCATGCTGATACAGGTCACAAAATTGACTTTGCTAGCAGCAGAACCATTGCAATAGAACAAATGCTTACCAGCCGTATTATTCGTGAAGCCCTTGAAATTGAAAGACGTCCAGATTGCCTTAACAAACGCGACGATAGTCAAAGATTACCTCGTACGTGGAAACCCTTGATTTCTCGTCTCCCTCCTCCCATAGTCACCCCAACCGCTACCAGTACCCCCACCATCCCCACTCCTACCCCAACCTCGACAAGTATAAATACAGCATCTCGATCTTCCGTTAATCAGTCTTCTCGAAGTAGTAGAAATACAGTGATCTCCGAGAGTACTGGTGATGAAACCTGGGGAGTAGGCAGATTGAGACCCCGGCGTTAATTCACATTTTACATCTTGTTCTTGATAATGGCTCCAAAATCGGAGCCGAAACGTCGAACGACATTAAACTCCAGACGCGGTCCAACCCGGAACCTTCTTATTCCTAACATTGTTAGCCGCGGAAACCTATCCGAACACATATATATATATATATATATATAATTTGGTTTGAAGCTAAGGGTGTAACGACTCGATTTTTTGGAGAAATTTAAGTGAAACTATTCATTCTTCGCCAAGCTTTCGAATTTTATTTTAATTCTTCATCAGGGCTTCTGGAATACAATACAATTTCAACCTTTAAACTTAATTTTTTGATAAAATAACTTACTGATTTTTAGGTTATGTTGTGGAAGTTTGCGCAATTACGAACATCTCTCGTCTATGAGTATAAAATAAAATTTGTATATGGGACATGACATTACATTAACTACATAAACTGTTTAAAACACACTTATAAAATTAATAAATAGGACAAGTCAAAAGTTAAAAGATTTAAAAACAATATTTGTGTCAATTTGGTGTTAGTCTGTTTATCTTATCTTGACATTATGCCATTCTGTGTGTGTTATTTATTCGTCAACCGGACCATCATAGAATAATAAGGTTTCTTTTGATTTTTCTAATAGGTATCCATATATAGAACTTAGTTTATTCGTATCTGTTTTTTTGTTCACTACATTTTCATGCTTGTTTATTTCGATCATTTCCAGAACTAATCTCTTTTGATAATTTTTTTCCGTCTTCAAGACTTTCACCTCTTCGAAATTTACTTTGTGGTCCAAGCTGAAAACGTGGGTTGCTAGAGCACATCTTTCAGGATGTTTAGTAATATCCGATTTATGCAGTGCCATTCTACTTTTCAACCATTGCGATGTTTGTCCTATATAGCTTTTTCCACATTCTTCACATTTGACTTCATACACTACATTGGTCTTGAGAGGTATTGGAATTGGATCTTTTAATTTTGTGTACAAGTTTCCTACCGTTTTTTGGTTGTATACTGCAATTTTTATATTTTCATGTCGAAAAATATTTTGCAACTTTCCTGTTAATCCATTTATATTTGGGTAAGAAGCGTAATGGGTTTCAGTCGATGTTTGTTCATTTCTTGGTGGTTGAATGTCTGCTGTGTGGCTTGAAAACAATAATTTATTCAGCAAACCATAAGGATATCCGTTCTGTTTGAAAATTTCCATTAGATTTCTCATTCCTTCTTTTATATATGTTTCGTGACATATTCTAGTGACTCTATTTTTCATTTGTTTTATTATGTTTATCTTCATGTTAATATTGTGGTTTGAATTATAATGTATCATCTTGTTGGAGTGAGTTTCTTTTCTGTACCATTTTAATCTTATTGTATTATCTTGTCTTTGGGCTATTGTATCCAAGAATGGCACGGATTGTTCCATATCTTCAGACTCTAAAGTGAACTGTAGATGTTTTGAATAAGCATTGAAACAATTTAATGTAGTTTGTGTGTCATTTAGAGTCTGAAGATATGGAACAATCCGTGCCATTCTTGGATACAATAGCCCAAAGAAAATCGAGTCGTTACACCCTTAGCTTCAAACCAAATTATATTAAACAATAGACTCTTAAAATCATAATTCATATATATATATATATATAAAATTTGTAAATAGATAAAAGAAAGCATATACGTCTTTTATTTATATAGGGATATATCATCAACTTGTTATATCCAGTTCGTTGAGAGCCCGGAAATATCCGACACAGTCTCAACGTACCTATACAAAGTCTCGTGTCTGATTTACAACCAGTCCCCGGAAATATTCCAAGACTAAGTTGTTCATAGTGGCAAGGCTTTAGGACCCTTAGAATCGGAGGTACGAGACAACAATGAGAATCGTCTATGATCACAAAATTCTGACATAGGTATTCTATCAGAATTGAAATCTAATTATATAGGAAAAACTTATGTGTACTCCAAAACCATTTGGCCGATTATGTCTATTAACGAAATCAAATATCGCAGTCGGATGCGCAATTTATCCTGAAAATTGCAAGTCGCTACCTCTTGTTGTTCTCAAGTTATCGGGAGAGACATAATATTTTTTCATAATTTTTAAAAATTTACTTGTAATACGATCCTCACAAAATATCACGTCTTTATGTCGATATTCCACAACTAGCTATCCAACCTTCCCTGAAAATTTCAACTCGCTATCTCTTTCCGTTCAGAAGTTATCGTGGCAACGGTCACCCATCCAGCTACAGAACTCACCCAAGGCTGCTCTTATCTTAACAATATGAAGCCGATTAAGGGCTGATAGTTTCATAGATATAGAATTTTTTTCAATGATTTTCAACAATTTTTTTCAAATTTTCTAGTGATACGATCCTCACGAAATTTCCCAATAAGTTGCGCGTCGGCATACAACAGCAAATTGCCATGTTTGAATTGGATATGATTAGTATTTTTGGGGTTATTGAGGAAATAACAACAAAATTCCAGATTGGCATAACTCCAAAACCATTTGGCCGATTATGCTTATTAACAAACTCAAATGTCGATTCGGATGCGCAACCTACCCTAAACATTACAATTTGCTACCTCGTCCCGTTATCAAGTTTATCGTTAGATTTTTTAAATTTTTCTAGTGATACGATCCTCACAAAATTTCACATTTCAATTTGATCGGATCTGTATTGGTTGAAAAAAAAATTGTACTCGGAAACCGTTGTTCCGATTATGCCCATTAACGAGCTTGTCCGTCGCATTTGGACGCGCCGAACAAAATCGAATTTGATCTCGAATTCTTCATCAGAGAGTCGAATCAGATCGTTTGAGAGCATTTTCCGCAAAAAGTTCGACATTACAGACATTTGGGCACCCTGTTCCCGATAACATGGCGCAAAAAGGGATTATCTGGTCTTCCTGTATGTTTTTGGAATCTATTCATTTTTTTAATAGTGTATTATATCTTATTATGTTGTTAATTAATTGATTTTTTAAATTATATCGTCAAACATGAAGCGGAAGGTGTATTTCCTGGATTTGTGGTTTTTAAAGTTCACAGTCTATGCTAACCTCCATCAGAGAAATGAAAAAGAAGAAGAAAAGATATTTTAACTGTTCTGTAGAAAGTGAATAAAAATATTCATTGCGCCTTCTTCTTTGTTTTAGTGTGAGTGGAACCAAAACAATTCACAATATTTCAGAAATATTACTGCAATATTGTGACGTTAGGATATTGAGCAGATATTTGGATATTTCTGCAACTATCCTCAAATATCCCATATATCTTTTGTACTATAACAAAAAAATTCCATGAATATTACGTACATCATGACATATTTCTGCAATATTGTTACGTTAGGTTATGGGGCGGACATTTTTAAATGTCTGCAATATTCCTGAAATATTTCATATATCTTTCGCAATATAACAATAATATTTCAAATATTTCCGAATCATATTCCTGCAATATTTCAGAAATAAGATTGTGTTGTTGTGTGGTGGCCAGCCATCTTGGCTAAAAAAAATTCTGACTAGGATGCGAACCCGTAATCGAAGAGAGATCTCCGATAACAAACCAGACGTTAACCACATCACCACCAACGCTCATTTATTTCGAAAACATTAATTTGGATATAAGAGCCAACCCCTACGCTCCTAATATAAAAACAATGAAAACAAAACTCCATGTAGAAGGAAGGGTAGTTTCTATCAGATTTCAACTCTGAGCATAAATTACACGGAAAGACAAACTAATGCGAACATAATGGCATACAAAAGTCAGTAACGTAGAAACCGGGAAACGAACCAACTGTTGGCAGCGTTCTTTTCCCCATCTTCAGCGTTCCCTCCACATCCAAGTGCTTTTTCAATTTATCACCCATATCCGGCTTAAGTCTGCACAACTTTTCGAAACTGGTGCAGTAAGAAACACCGGTTCCAGTTTCCGAATAGCGGATAGATTCACGGTTTTCCTTTATTGTGGTAGTTTATATTGCTGGAAAGTTCCTTTGTGTTTTGGGGGATGAACTTTCGGAATCAATGGTTAAGGAACGAAGTATCCCGCTTCGTTCACTGCGTTGCTTGAATTAGTTGAAAAGGTAACAAATTATACAGGGTGAATAATCATTAAAGGATACAGTGGGAGGTATATTTAATGCTTGTGGCTTTTACTTGATGCAAATCCATATTAACTCCATGAAAAATTATATACGATTTACACTTATTTATTCAATATTGTGACGCGTTTCGTCGACACAGCGACTTCATCAGACTACATCATACTAAATTCTTAACAAGTTATTATCTCCCTATACCTAGATGACATGGACACAGAATCATTTAAATCTAATTACATGAGAAACTTATTTAAAACAAATTACATAATAGACTTATTTAAAACTAATTACATGAGATTAAACTGCTGGTTTCTTTGTACACATTAACAATAATTCATTCCTAATGCTTTTATAAATTGATTCTCTATTTGAATAGATTGAGTAACGGTGAAAAATTTAGATCTAATTGTTCATTAACTAAATTACCCGTATGTTTTTCCCTATTTATTTCTACCATTTCCCAGTAATTGAGTTGCGCACCTTTATTCAAATTGTGTAGAATTTTTAAATCCGGGTTAAACATATGTCCTTCTGCTAATAAATGATTCGAATAATTTGAATTAATTTTGTCGTTTTTGTAGCTGTGATGATGTTCCTTTATTCTTATGCCAAAATTTCTACCAGTTTTTCCTATATATGATTTGTCACAACTCCCGCAATTTAATTGATAAACACCAGATTTATCTTCTTTATTCCTTTTCGATTTATTGTTCTTTATGAGTTTTGCGAGGTTATTATTTGTCCGGAATGAAATATTCACCTGTTGGTTTTGAAGAAACCTTTTAAGTTGTTGACTCGGTGTACCAAAATATGTTAAGATATTGAATATTTTATTTTTATCCTTAATTTCTGTCGATGAATGATGGTATCCATATGGGAAACCATCCCATACGGATGCAATCATTCATCGATTCTCGTGTCATCCATTCGAACATAAAGTCGCGGCAGTCACAATATTGAATAAATAAGTGTAAATCGTATATCATTTTTCATTGAGGGAGGTATATTCATTATTTAATGGTTTCTTTCTGGGTTGTCCCTCCCAAACACTGAAAAATATCTTAAATACAAATTTATTATTTTGTGAATTGCTTCTGCCTAAGAAACACAAGATATTTGTCAAAAGTAATACATCGAACAATGTTGCCTAACAAACAATAACGAAACAGCATCAATGATGAAACAACTATTTCGTAACGTTTCGGAGTCTAAATCAGACACTCACGAAAATCTTCAGAATTATTTTTTGTTGCAGAGCGGTCAAGACCAATCTCTTGCTGAACATAACCGATCGGTTATAATAGCAGATAATTGGTCTTAACCGGTTACTCGCTTAAATTTGACTATAGTAACATAGTTTTACTCAGCATAGAAATTATCAAGTTCTAACTTTTTTAATAAATTTAGCCAAATATGGTCAACTCCAATTGAGCAGCTTGCAAAATTGCATTCTCTGCGCGGCTGCGCATCAAATGGTCCATACGCCGGGTCCAATTTTGGCATACTATTTCCAACATATCGGCCGGTATCTCACGAATAAATTCTTCAATATTAGCGTCCAGTGCGTCAATCATAGCGGGTTAATCGCTATAGACATGAGCCTCAACATAGCCCTTCAAAATATTGTCTAGAAGCGTCAAATCACAAGATCCAGGCAGCCAATTGACCGGCCCCAAACGTGAAATAAACTGCTCAATGAACTCGTCTCTCAATTGGGCCATTTTTTCGCGTGCTGTGTGGCATGGGACACAGTCTTGTTGAAACCACGTCTCAGACATGTCCAGCTCCTCCATTTTGGGCAAAAATAGTTTGTAATCATCTCACGGTAGCGTTCGTCATTCGCAGTAACGTTCCGGCCTTCGTCGTCTCTGAAAAATTAAGACCCATTGATGCCGCGGGCCCATAATCCACCATAATCCATTGGATGTTCTTGGGATGCTTTTGGTTGCTCTAAACTCCAAATACGGCAATTTTTCTTGTTCACGTATCCATTCAACCAGAACGGAGCTTCGTGGCTGAACACAATTTTGCGATAAAAAAGTGGATCTTCATCCAACATTGCCAGCGCCCATTCACTAAAAGTTAGCCAATTTGGTAGGTCGTACGGCTTCAATTCTTGCACCAGCTGTATTTTAAAAGGTTTAACACCCATATCCTTCTGCAAAATGGAGTAACAGAGGCCCAATTGCTACGAACGGTGCCGAATCGATAAATCACTGTCATCACTAACACTGGCGGATGCAGCTGCTATATTTTCCGCTGTCCACACTCTACCTATGCGAGTTGGTGGTTTAATGTCCAATGATGTAAATTTGGTAAGAAATTTAGTTACAAGATTCTGAATAGACGCCTCAGAAGGTCATCCAAACAGACCAATGGAAGAAGTGCACGATACACTTTCTTGATCGAGCATGAATTTTGATAATGAAATTCAATAATTTGCAAGCGTTGTTCGTTAGTAACTCGATTCATGGTTAAATTATAGACCAATTTGATCATGTTTGACAGTCACACAAGGCACGAAACCCTCGTCAGCTGTCAAAAACAGTGTTACCAAAAAGAAAGTTGGTAAAAAATCACTCGTTATTATTTTATTACATGAAAGTCCATTAATCTATTCACTTCCTAGAAAATCTCAAATCGAATAGTAGAGTTGTGATTACAAAAGACAGAATAATCATAATAATTAGTAGGTTACGTTCACAGAACACAGACTTTATATCTATGTTTCCGTTCGCGATCGGCATTGTCAAACTGTGTACCACGCATTGGTATATTATTCAGTCGAGGAAGATAGATTACCTGAATCTTGTAAAATACAGCAAGTGTGGCAACGTATAAATACATCGATTCAAGGCCATTCTAGGCAGGAGCCGATCAACCAAAATAAGGCAAATTATAAAATTTTTATCAGATTTTATAATATTCAACGTTGAACCAACCTCCAAAACGATGAGTTTTAGCAGAAATGATGAAGGTTTAATTTTCTTAAATGATTCAAGATTCTTACGATGACTCAAGATAAAATTCATCTGCTAATTTCATTCAGTTTTATGAATTCGCGATTATATAACTAGTGGAAACTAGTGGATGTAGGAAGAAACTGTTGATTGGAGAATATGTGTGATAGTTATTGAAAACTTCACCTCAAAACTCCTTTGATTCTGAATATTCATGTCCAAGCTACATCATTTCTGCAATTGCAACATCCTGTATCCTTTTATCTGAGTTGAACATGGAAAAATGGTATATGAAAAAAGTGTTTTATTTGATGAGAGAAATCTACTGTTAAAATTAATTAAGTACTATATCCTCCTAAAAAAATATAAACTCTTGATACGCTAATTTCATTGTAAAGCTAAACAGTGATTTTTTCAGAATTTGGAATTTAACTACAAAAATTCTTAAAAAGCACGGACGTCAGGTCAGGAGCTGCTGCGCACATATTCCATTGTCTATTCAAGTCTCATAAGAAGTCCATCGAGCTGAAATTCGGTACTCGCCTGTAAAATGGTATTTTATTTTGAATGTTTTAGTTTCATCAATAAATGAGTTGTTCAGTTTACTATTGGTGAGTGAAACAATTCAACGATAAGGTTGGTTAACGAGATGTAGGGATAATAGTATAGTATATTCTGAAACAAGTTGCAGAATGGGCTCCTATTAAAACACCAATGCGGAATTCGAAAACGAGCGACGAAGGAGTGAGTTTTCGAACGCATGAGTGTTGGAATTGCCTTCTGGAACGAGTATTAGACGATATTTTCTCTATTTCAGGCAAGTTTTGAAAAATTCGGATTATACATCCTAGTGACTATTGTATTGTATCTTGGTAGTTGGTATGACTGTTACGAAAGTTGACAGATTACGGAATTTGAATTTGAAACGTACGTAGGACATGGAGATCAGATTTAATAGCAGGAATGATTCAAAATTAGTAAGAAGGTAATCTCTAGTACCTACCTTATTATTTTAATGAAGATAAAACTTTTCCTCTCGACAATTATTTCGCTATAAACAGATTATATCATATATATCGACAATTGACGTGTGTTGAAATTTTATAGGAATGTCAGTGCAGACTATCACAAAACGAAAAATATAACTAGAAACAATGCGGGAATGAGTTCATTCCAGCACAGTTCTTAGTGCTGGAATGGACTCATTACGATACTGAAATAGAGAAAATATTTTTTAATGGGTATGATCTAATCCAAATAATCAACTTTGTGATGATCCTTGAATGAAGACGAATCCATTTCAAAGAAATATCTATTAGATCTACACCTCATTGGTTGCCAATTCTTTTAAACATTGTCCCGCTCCACATTCACAAGCAGACTGCTGTTTCAAATTCTTGGAATGAATTTCATTCTTTTCCGAATTCATTTCCGATTCTCTCCAATATTCCAAGAAATAAGATTCCCAGATTGAAGTCCCTTAACCCATTATGGTCCAACTGTTTACTCAATTTGAATAAAAGTGACAAGGAAGTTTGGAGGACTGAATGGATTTCTTGCGATTTATTCAACAAATATTTAATTTCTGATCCTTCAAATGGAGTTCTGGGGTTGTGATCTTCCATGGAACATATAGTCCATTCTGAATCGTAGAAGAACCGGTCATGGTCATTGCAACAACATACTTTTCGGATGGAACTCAGTTGAGAGCCCTAGTTGTGAACGGAAGCAGAGGAAACCATAGATCATTTAGTTAATAATTGTCCCATATATAGATTCCAGAGTGGTTTTAGGGCTATTCCTAAAGTTTCTGAATCGATCGTTCTAGAAATAAACGATTTTTTAAAGATTGCAATAATTGAGATTATTTTTCAAGAAAAAATAGAATTCACAACCATAAAAACTGATTTCATTATGAATTCGGACAATTTTTCACACCCCTAAATCCCAATGCTTTTAAAATTTCGTCTCTATTTGAACATCTGGAGAAATCTATTGTTTTTTATTGTGCTTCTTGCAGTGATTAAGTGAACAATTATTGTATACATCTGTGAAAGTATATATAATAAAGTAATAAATCTAGTAAAGAAATGAAAAATGAAGCTATTCGCGAAAAGTGTTATGAGGAATACGCCAAGAACACCCTCAATGATCTACCGCCTACCCTCTGGAAAGGTATTCATTGAAAACAATACCAATTTGCCCAATTTTATTTAAAAATGTATCGACATCGATAGCCTCTTCAAAACATCAACAAAACCTTCGAACATCGGAAAGTTGAGTTTGAACAACATTTGCTGTTAGACAGAGAAAATAGGAATCAAATTTGAATGTCAGAGGGGTGGAAAGTGTATGATAAAGTTCCTACACTTTCCAAGATGGCCGATGATTTATTAATGGCTACATCCGTACCCGTTGATAGATTATTTTCCACAGCAGGTATGATCATGGCAAAAACACGTACATCATTGAAAGATGATGTGATGCAAGTGTGATTATGTTTGAATTCTTGATCATCGAGTAATTTAAAACATGAAATTAACAGTGTTTAAAATTTAAAAAATTATGTACATGCAAAAATATTTTAGTATAAGAGCGTTATAAATATACATATGTGGGAAGGTTTAACGGGTAATTCCGCAGACGGAGCAGAGAAAAATCATTCTGCTGGTACCTGCCGACACGTGCTTCTGCTAGTTGACTTCTTCAGGACAGGGCAACCAAGAAACGAAGGAAAATATGGAAATAAAAGTGAAAATAGGTGACACCACACCAGAAGCGAGCAACCAATTGTGCCTTCAGCTCTAAGACCTCCATTTCGGAGTTGCTCGCTCCTGGTGTGTCACCTATTTTCACTTTTAATTTCATCTTTTCCTTGGTTTCTTGGTTGCTGTGTCCTGAAGAAGCCAACTAGCAGAAGCACGTGTCGGCAGGTACCAGTAGAATTATTTTCCTCTGCTCCTTTTGCGGAATTACCCGTTAAACCTTCCCACTAATAAAGTATATTTCTCCGCATGATCCATATTTCTATATGTTATAAATATAGCTTTTCAAAATTATTCATCTACCATTTCTTTTATATATTATAATATTTATTATCGTTTTTCAGAATTAAGCGAGACGAGACGAGACAACTGATAACGAGACGAGACCGAGACTTAATGTTTTGGCAATTGGTGAGACCGAGACGAGATTTCTTATATTCCTGCCTACTCTGGTCTGGTGTGCAGCTCTATTTTAAATGAAGTGCAAATAACAGAGCAAGTGTTTTGAAAACCAAAGACGCGAAAGACGAAATGTTAAATCCAGCATATACACGCATTCGAACAACATAATTATGCCTTCACCCTTCAGGCAGCTGGTTAAAAACAAAATTGCTCATTTTTCTTGTCGGAGATATCGCATCATCAAAAATATTTTTAAGTCGATCACGTGCACCTCTATGCCTACGATAAAATGTACAGATTGATTCGTTAACTGGTTCGTAGGAAACGTCTAATAGACGCTCCTTGTGTAGCACCTGCATGGGAAAGGATATTACTCGTATCCTGAAGGGGATGAAAGTTGATTTGCTATGAATTCCATTTCACACAACAGCCTCGTTATTAAATTGCCGCACTTGGTGTATAACCCAGAAACCTAGCAACAATGCCGGTATATTCCGATTCCTCTTCACGTTCCATTTCAGATGATTGATAGCGAAGAAGTCGCATGTTGTGCTATATTGTCGCACGACGGATACAATGTGGAAAAAAGCGTTCGAAGCCGATCGATGTGCTAACATATTGCGTTTTACGGCCGTTTCGTATTGGATTGTTATTTGTCCCGAAAGCCACATATTAGGGACATACGTGTTCTTCATAATGATGAACATGCCGAAAGCCGGTCGATATTCATGGAAGGGCGAACAATATCGTGTTTTGGTTTATTATTTTCTCAGATAATATTTACTAGTGGCAGCCTAATGGCCGATCTCCGATCGTAATTTATTGAATGTGTATTCCGAAATGTGAGCGAAGTGAGAAAAATCTCAGAAGCTTGTTCTGAAATCAGTTTATCCCACAAATTTCTCAGAAGATTCTTATACAGGGGGTAAAAGAACATACGTTATCCTGAGGTAGAGCTACATTAGACTAGTCCACAAACCTATTTATAATCAGTTCCATAGCCAGGATACTGGGTGATTTATATATTCGCCAATATTTTCAATTACTCATAACTTTTGAACCACCCAGTAGAATCGGTTGATATTTGGAACGTGAAAATCACTTCCATGGGTCGATCGATTGATCTTTAAACTGATTAAAAAATCCAGGTCCGTATTTGAAGAATTTAGTACCTGCTTTTCGCAAGCTGAGATTCAACACCCTGTATGAAGGAATATTGGAATTTGAATAGAAATTTCGGAAAAAGCAGAAAATTTTCGATAAAAATCAGTATATCTCAATGTTCTGCATGATATTTGCTTCATCAAAAGTAGTGTCGAAAGATTTAATTCGATAGTGAAATTCTTAAAAATGTCGTACATTAACATTGAATTTGAAAAATTATCAGTTGCATAGATCGAAAATTTGTATTTTTTGATATTTTAACAATTTATTTCTTTTATTATTATTTTATTCTTCAAAAAATATAGATTTTGAATAATTTACTCAAAATGATCAACGGTGAAAAAATAAATAAACAAATAAGTGAACAAGTAAAACAGTTGAAAGAAATCGTAAAAGTTGCTCCAAAATGCCACCCTTTTGCTCGATGCACATTCTTGCTCTTTTCAAATTCTGTCTTATAGCCATTTTATCACTTAAGTTTCTTACTGCACGCAACTTTAATACATTGCAAGAGAATATCCTCACTTCTAATCTTAAACGCATAAAATAAAGATTTCAAATATCCCCAAACGAAATAATCGACAGGAATGAAATCTGGTGATCTGGCATGCGCATGCCTGACTGAATCTCTAAAATGAGGTGGAGCATTTCCAAAATATGTGGATAGGCAAACGTGGGCCACATGCGTGGTGCCCTAGATCACTAGATTTCAATCCTGTCGATTATATCGTTTGGGGATATTAGAAATCTTTAGTTTATGCCTCAAAGATTAGGAAAATAGTCACATTGACAGTCTTTGAAGATCATAGTAACATAGATTCACTTTGCATAGAAAATTCCAACTCCTTTTTCAACAAATTAACCATATATGGTCAATTCCAATTGAGCAATTTGCAAAATTACATTCTCTGTTCAACAAAATACGAGTCGACTCCTCAAGCTTCCTTTTAATGTAATTAGCCATTAGAATCTTTGATTTACTCCAATCCATCATGTCATCTCCATGGATTGTACATACCTGTTCTGCTATTTTTGATTTCTGTATGTCTCTATTTCTTAAGTTGTTCTTATGTTCCGATTTTCTCACTTCAAGTGATCTCGATGTTTCTTCTGTATATACGATTTACCACAAATACAAGGAAAATGTCGGTTCATGATACCAATTCGTTTTTGGCGCTTATCTTCTTCTTGCTTATCAATTTGCCCAAATGTCTGTAATTTTCGAATTTTTCGATGAAAATGGTCTTAAACGATTTGGTTCAACTCACTGATCAAGAATACATTCTGTCCGGCCGGCCGGTCAGCCGGCCGTAGGCACGATAACTCTTGAACGGAATGAGCTAGACAGTTGAAATTTTCAGAGTAGGTTTGGGAGATAAATATCTCGGCTAAGCTCGTTATTGGGCGAAATCGGACAGTTGGTTTCGGAGTAAAAAAAAAATTTTTTTACATAACAAATTCCGAATTAATTTTTTTTCAATATGCAGTTTTACCATAAGAATCCATTGAGATCATTTTAACTCTAACAAGCTAATACTTTCGGAGATATGATTTTTCAAAATTTCAATATAAATCGTATTTCCTGTTTTCACAGAATTATTATTATTATTATTATTATTATTATTATTATTATTATTATTATTAATACATCATCAAGAGTAGAGGTATACACCTATATACTCAAACAAAAATAAAATAACATTCGATTGAAGTGAGTTAATGAAAGAAAAACAAGATTTGTGAGAGAAAGGAAAAAAAAATGGGTTCAAGCCCTGTGGACAGGAGCTTTCTGGCGCACTAGTTCAAACAGACAAATTATATCTCCGAAAGTATTGGTTTCTCTGAGTTGGGAATTATATCAATGTATACATATGATAGAGCTGCATCATAAAGGAAATTCAATTCAAATAATAGTTTATTTATCAAGATTAAATGAGCAATCATGAGAATGATAACTGCACCATGGAAGAAATCGAATTAAATCTGGCCAATTTTGCCCAATAACGAACTTAACCGAGATATTCATCTCCCTAACCTACACTGAAAATTTCAACTACCTAGCTCATTCCGTTCGAGAGTTATATCTATGTCTATGGATGAAAAGCAGTCTCACTACTCTCAGATCTCTTACTTCATGTTCAGTTCCGAAAAGAAAGAATTTTCTGAGAAAAACTAATTTCGGAGCAAACAACTGAGATTATTCTTACTTCGCTCACAATTCTTCGATTGATTAGATAATGTCTCAGGAACATCATTTGACATTATGACAATTCATATTCATACATAGAATAATATCATTCTGTGACAACGTTGAAATACGATTTATTATTGAAATTTTGAAAAATCATATCTCCGAAAGTATTAGCTTGTTAGAGTTAAAAATGATATGAATGGATTCTTATGATAAAACTTCTTATTAAAAAAAATTTAATTTGGATTTTGTTTCGTAAAAAAAAAATTTTTTTTTTGTTACTCCGAAACCATCTTTCCGTTTTTCCCAATAACGAACTTAGCCGAGATATTTATCCCCCAAACCTACTCTGAAAATTTCAAGTCTCTAGCTCATTCCGTTCGAGAGTAATCGTGCCTACGGCCGGCCGGCCGGACCGGCCGGACAGAATGAATTTCGACCACGGATTCTTGATCAGTGAGTCGAACCAAATCGTTTAAGACCATTTTCATCGAAATATTCGAAAATTACAGACATTTGGGCAAATTGATAAGCACTCAGTTCCGAGGAACTAGAGCGCCAAAAACAAAATTAATTAATTTGAACTCAATATAAAAACGGAAGACCCTGTAAGTATCATCTCCGAAGCCTGTCGTAAGCATTCTTGAAAGCGTTCGTACTGCCAGCGTCAACCGCCCCACCAGGTAGACCATTCCAGTGACGAAAGATTCTGTTACTCAAAAAATATTGGCGCTCACATGTGCGAAACGCCTCTCTACCAAGCTTGAGTGAATGACCACGTAAATTATTTGGATTCAACCTGAAGATGTTCGCTATTTGATCTCCAAAATGACCATGCAGAGCTCTAAATGTGAAAATCAGGTCACCGCGCAATCTTCGATCCTCGAAAAATGGCAAATCAAAAATTCGCAATCTATCCCCATAGGAAGGTCGCACAGGACCATATGGCAACCTTGTGATCCAGCGCTGAACCAACTCCAATCTATTCCTGTCACCCTGTGTACAGGGATACCAGGCAGGACCAGCATATTCTAGAATAGGGCGTACATAGTGGCGATAAAGCAGGTTGAATGTTTTGGGATGACAGCCCTTGAAGCACTTGAAAAGAAAATATGCGGTTTGTCTGGATTTAGAAACGATGTTCGAGATGTGTTCTGTCCAACTCAAGTTAGCCGATACGGTGATGCCGCGATCGTTATGACTATTATTATGTGTATTCTATGAATTGTTATAATGTCAACTTATTTTCCTCAGACATGACGTTGTCTAATTCATTCCAGTAATCGTAGAATTATAATATAATATCATACTTTTTGTTGGTTGATATTTTCATGCCGATGGTCAATCCGTATGATGATGGGAATGGTAATGGTAAGTTAATAATATTGAGTTCAGAATATCTCCACTAAAAACAAAACTGAAATATTGGTGTATTGGAGTATTGGAGTGGATTTGAGGAAAGATATATATTATCGTTCATCATAGAATTGAGGAATGAATATCTCGGATGAGTTCGTTGTTGGGTAGAATTCATCTATTGGATTTGGATTGAAAATTTTTGGCACTCTTGTTGAACTTAAATTCTTCTATGATGTTTGAATTCAATTTCTGCTAAGATGGAGTTCTTTCATAAGAATCCATTGATATAATTCCTAACTCTGAGAAACCAATATTGTCGGAGATATAATTGGTCTGTATGAACAAGAGCGCCATAAAGCTCATTTCCATAGGGCTTGAACCCATTTTTTATAATATAATTTTTGAAGCATTTTGTTTAAACGACACTTTTTTTAAATTTACTTTCTTTCATGAGGCATTTCTATGATAGGAATTCATTGATATAATTCCCAACCCTGAGAAACCAATACTTTCGGAGATATAATTTGTCTGTTTGAACAAGACCAAAAAGCCAAAAAGCTCCTGTCCACAGGGCTTGAATCAATTTTATTTTATTATTTTGTCTTATAAGAAGGATACCTAGAAATGCAAAGCTATTATCATGCGTTTCTTTTTCAATTGTGAATTTAATTCTACAATGAATTTAATGAAGACCTGACAAAGATAAAATCTCTCCTGTAGGGGATCAATTGTCCAAATAATTTGTTAAAAGAATTCTTAGTAAAGAACCAGTCAAAAACCATAAAAACTGTGAAGTAGATGTTGGCGAAGAGGGAGTGAAAAGAATTTTCAGACTAACTTACGTCTAGAATTTAGCTGAGGAAATAAAGAAAATAATTTCAAAATTAAATATAGATATAGCATTTAAATCTAACAATACAAAATAAATATTCATCTATTTACCAAACATAAAAAGTGAGAATCCGAAAGAAACGCTCACCAACGTTATATACAAAATTACTTGTACTCATTGACAATCAACATACATCGGACAAACCTGTAGATATCTCAAAAATAGAATTTCCGAACATAGAAGGGATGCCCCAAATATACTCAATTCTAAAAAGGCAAAAAAGGATAATAACACAGCACTAGCAGAGCATGTTAAGGCCTTTTTACATTCCTTCGATTTTGATTTAAATTCAATTGAAATATTGGGTCAGGAACAAAATTTGAAGAGGCGATTGATGCACGAAATTATATCTATTAAAGGGGACAACAAATCTATCAACAAAAGATCTGCCTATTGAAAATTTAAATACGGCATATTATTACCTGAAATTAATGAAAAAGAAAAAACATAACCTCCTTCTAATAAACAATAATATGCTTTACAGTTATTCCACTCACTGCTATGTCAACATTTCTTGCATCAGCTGTTTGAATTAATCTGGATGTTTGATGTTTGAGTGAAGAAGTGTTTTCGTTTCGAATATTTTAATGATATGAGCGTAAAACCAAACAAGAAAATTCATTCATTGTTGGTACTTTAAATTGAATTATTTCTCCTCACAATAACACCGATTTTTGATTGTACACTGTGATGTTCTCGTTGTTTCTGTGTTAGTATTTAGGTTTTATTTTGTTCATTATAGAGCCCTGATGAAGACTTTGCAATAAAGTAGAAACCAGTTGGTCTTGGTTTTAAAGGTTGGTTTAGTATAAAATCCCGACCTTCTACCTGTCAGAATACATCAATTTCAATTATACAGGGTGTTTGGTCATTCGACGTGATCCTTTAACGGGGTTGTACTAGACGATTTGAGTCCAGTGAACCGTGGTCCAAAAGTCGATATATTGATATTTTGACTTTTTGAACGTTTTTCGATTTACTATCGAAAACAATCAATTTTGTGGAAAATACTCAACACTGAATATAGAAGTAATGTTTTTTTTGAAAGCTGATGAGATGAGAATCATTTATAGAAAAAGTTATTCACCAAAAATTCGAATAACCTAAAAAAAAAAATCACTGACGTGAAGTCAGTACTGCGCGTGTTCACGGTGGCTAATTTGAATTGAATGATGAGTACTTCAAGCTCAGTGGATATAGAGCGAGCCGAAGATCTACCCAAAGGATAGTGGACACCATTCACTGTCGGTTCAAAAATTAACAGTGCTGTATCTAAGCTGCCATCAGGATAGAGTAACAAAGTTGGAAAAGAACACAAGTGACTCTCCTTAGTCGCACAAGCTCCTAGAATATTTGGGAGGGTCAGTATAATCCTAATCATGTTTATAGCACGCGCGCCAAAGCAGATTGACTTTTTACACTTTTTCTTTCATTGTTAAGTCAATCTGCTTTTGCGCGCGTGCTATAAACATGATTAGGATTATACTGACCCTCCCAAATCTTCTAGGAGCTTGTGCGACTAAGGAGAGTCACTTGTGTTCTTTTCCAACTTTTTTACTCTATCCTGATGGCAGCTTAGATACAGCACTGTTAATTTTTGAACCGACAGTGAATGGTGTCCACTATCCTTTGGGTAGATCTTCGGCTCGCTCTATCCACTGAGCTTGAAGTACTCATCATTCGATTCAAATTAGCCGTGAACACGCGCGCCAAAGAGTACTGACTTCACGTCAGTGCTTTTTTTTTTTCAAGTTCCTTTAACAAATATAGCTATCAATACAGTTTGGCTGTTAGCTTTACCGTAGATCGGAAAAAAATGCGGTTGCAGGTCCTCCGTTACGGACGCAATTGCATCTTCTCCAAATCCGAACGTATTTTAATATAGATCTACCGAATATAGTTATTTATAAATTCGCCTCAGGGCCACCATACAGACAATTCAAATCGGAAACAACGCTATTTCCCCCAAACTGACTTGTGTCCGTGCACTGAATTGACATGAATATTATTTTAAAACCTCACAATATCGGCTCATTACTCCCAACATAACCCAAACAACCCAAAACCATTCACTTCTCGTCTGCGCAAGCGCAGTATACTCGTGGCTGCAAGTCCTCCCAAAATTACACACCTCACAAAAAACTCCGATTCTCCAACACTAGTGGTTTAGGAGATATCGCTTCTTGAATCCACGCATGCGCAGACCCTCACCAGGGGATTCTATAGCGGAATAGCATCCGCCACCCCAAAACCCCAATCCTCTCTGACGAAAGCACCAGCAGTTGAATCACTGATGGTCTGCTCATACGCATAACGAAAAATGCCCGTAAGGGGTTACATCAATTTCGACATTAGCCCCAGGGCCACGGTGCGGACACTTTAACTCTGAAACAACGCTACATCCCCCAAACTTACTTGTCCTTGCACTGAATTGCTATGAATATTCTTTTAAAACCTCATAATATCGACTCAGCACTCCCAACATAACCCATCCAACCCAAAAACAGTCAATTCTCTTCTGCGCATGCGCAATCTACTCGCGGCTAAAAGTCCTCTCAAAATAACACACCTTACAAAAAACTCCGATTCTCCAACACTAGTGGTTCAGGAGATATCACATCTTTAATCCACGCATGCGCAGACCCTCAACAGGGGATTCTATAGAGTAATAGCATCCACCACCCCAAAACCCTAATCCTCTCTGACGAAAACACCACCAGTTAAATCACTGATGGTCTGCTCATGCGCATAACGAAAAATGCCTGTAAGGGGTAACATCAATTTCAAAATTAGCCCCAGGGCCACGGTACGGACACATTAACTCAGAAACAACGCTACATCCCCCAAACTGACTTGTTCTTGCACTGAATTGCTATGAATATTCTTTTAAAACCTCATAATATCGACTCGGCACTCCCAACATAACCCATCCAACCCAAAAACAGTCACTTCTCTTCTGCGCATGCGCAATCTACTGGCGGCTAAAAGTCCTCTCAAAATAACACACCTTACAAAAAACTCCGATTCTCCAACACTAGTGGTTCGGAAGATATCGCATCTTTAATCTACGCATGCGCAGACCCTCATCAGGGATATGAATTCTATGGAGGAATAGCATCCGCCACCCCAAAACCCCAATCCTCTCTGACGAAAACTACAGCAGTTAAAGGACTTCTCATCTGCGCATGCGCAATACGGAAAATGCCCGGAAAGGGCAGCATGAACCTCAAAAACATTTGTTTCGGCATTAAAAGCAAAGTATTCCGTAGTAATTTTTTTATTTTTTTCATGTCACGTGATCTAAACGAAATTTTGCAAAAGTGTTTGCTTTGGTCTTCTGCACTAACTACTGAGTTTCAATTTAATCAGACCAGTATTTTTCGAGTTATCGTGAAAACAAAATTTTCAAATTTTCAAATTTTTTTTTGCCACTTTAGGGCCGTCCGTTCAACACAAAACTTCGCAGGCATATAAAGGTCATGATTCTACAATCTGATGCCAAATTTCAAAAAGATCGAGTGATCGGTTCCGGAAATATTCATAAAAAACGTTTATACTAAAAACGGCCTTAACTCCGACACCGCTCGGTCGATTTCGCCCGTTAACGAACTTGTCCGAGATATTTACGCTACGAAACTACCCTGCAAATTTAAACGCTCTAAGTCGTTCCGTTCGAGAGTTATCGTGCTAACGGCCGGCCGGCCGGCCGGCCAGACCGGACGGACAGAATTGAATTTGACCACGAATTCTTCATCAGGGAGTCGAACCCAATCGTTTGAGACCATTTTCGAAAAAAAATTCGAAAAATACAGACATTGTGACGAAATGATAGCACTCTGTTCCTTGCGGAACACGCGCGCAAAAAGAGTCTGAAGTGTTTGTTTTTCTCATTAAATTTTCATGAAACAATCGCGTATTTCTCGGAAAAATTATAATTATCTTTGCGTACAAATAAGTGAAAAATCTTCCTCAGTTGATGATGATCTTTCCAAAAATATACATATATGTGCTATAAATTCTCCCATGAGATAAAAAATATATCCGAGCAAGTAATAGACTGTTTCGATACTTGGTTATTCCCCTTATTTTCTCCTTTACTTGTGATTAATGTGATTATTTGCTGCTTGTTACGAGTAGGACTAGTACGAATAAAAAAAATTCACAGTATTTCTCGAATGAAAAATGAGATAATCCTCAATTAACTGAGAGTAACTCTAAAGAATTTCAATTTAAGGATAATTAGTTTCAAAAAGAAAAAAGCTGATATTTCATTGTGTTATGAGGTTGTGTCCCTGGAATAAAATACGCCTCATTAGAGCGTTTTTCCGGCTATATTTTTCGATTTCCGGAAGGGATCATTGACATATGTACCTTTTTGAAGAGCTAATGAAACAATATTTTTCCTGAATTTGTACACCAAGTTTAGATACTTTTTTGGAGTAATTCTCAATTGTTTCATCAAGATTTTATGAGGAAAACAGTTGCTGCCATTTATGACCCCTTATATCTCAGGTTATCTAATTTTTTAGTAAATACTTTTTCGCATGAAATGATAATAACCACCTCTTCCGCTTTAAAAAAATATTCATTGAATATTTAGGGTCAAGTAGATTTTACAAAATTAATTATTTTCGATAACAACGCAGAAAATTTCCAAGAAGTTGAAAAATAGCCATATCTCCGTAACCATAGATTTTCGGACCATGGTTCACTCGACTCAATTCGTTGCAAATGAGGTTTAGTATATCCCCTTCGAAGGATCACGTCGAATTACCAAACACCATGTATAACACCGAGGTCCCTTATATAACGGGTCCGCCAAATAACTTTTTTTTTTGAGAATGCAATAAAAAAAAAGCTGCTGAATATTTTCTCAAATTCCTTTCTTCATTTGAAAGTACAATCCTTCCGGTTAATAATGGAAAATAATTTCATTCAAATGGTTGCCTCGGCTGGCCATGCAGTAGCCTACACGATCGGTCCAATTTTTAAGCACATTATCGATTGTGTGCAGCTGTATTTCACCAATGGCTTCACGAATATTATCCTTTAAAGCGTCAATTGTCTCTGGCTTGTTGGCGTAACACTTATCTTTGACGGCACCCCACAAATAATAGTCAAACGGTGTCAAATCGCAGCTCCGAGGTGGCAAAACGACATCAGCTCTGCGGCTGATGATAATGCGATCTTCAAAAACAGGGCAACTCCTGAACCAATTATTGGACTTTGTATAGCGTCATACCAAGGTCTTTATGCAAAATTCGTCTCAATGATGTCTCCGAAATATTCAATTCTTGAGAACGACGGTGAATTGATGTTGATGGCGCTTCACGCACACTTTCTGCCACAGCAGCAATATTCTCGGGTGTACGCACTGTTTATGGCTTTTCACGCTTTGGTTTATCGATGAGGATGCCAGTTTCTTTCACTTTTTTAACAAGATAACGAACATACGGAGCTGACGGTGCTTCTCTTCTTCCAAAATCCGTACGAAATTTTCGCACACATTCTGCAACATTACCATGATTTTAAAGTAATGTCGCAATATTTCCCAGCGTTATTCAAGCGTATACACAACCATATTCGTTCAGCGGAAGTATAAAACTAATTATCTGTCAAATCAGACATGAGCTAAGTGTTAACCTTTCACGATATAAGCACTAGTTGAAAAAAAAACGTTATATGGCGGACCCTTTATTTAATTTCTGAAAACAAAACTTAAGAATAAGAAACATTTTATCGCCACTTAATTCCAAAAGTGATTACATATTTTGGAATAATATACCAAAATAATTTCACATAAATATTTTTGTAGAATTCCAAACTAGTGAGCATTCGGTACGGAGTGATTAAATGAAAGTATTGTCTGTAGATATCCCAACGTCAATTCCCGAAAAATGATTTCCTTGGGACCGCCTTGAAGTAAGTACAATTTGTCCTGACTAAGGGCGTCATAACGTAGCTGATTTGTGTTCGTAACACTCAATGCTGACTGTTGTCTGCAACTAAGTGTCTACTCACCTATGTCATTGGTCTAATAAAACAGAAATGTCAAGAGCAATAATCGCACCAAGTCTGTTCCATGAACTCATAATTCAGTACATGCTTTAAATAACATTCATCAGTATTCCATCGAGGACGCTGACAAAATCGGGGATGGTCTTAACAGAAAAGGTTATTTATGCATTTCGTTTGCCGCTCATGGAAATCATGGGAAACTTGATTGCAATTTTCATTTTGATACTGCATTATATGAAAATTGGTTTTTGAATAACCACTGATTAGAACCTTTGCATTGTTGGCACGCTTGTTCACCTGAATAGAGTGCCTATGACTTTAGTCAAATGTGAATAATTTTCGAATTTTTGGCTGAGAATGGTATGGAACGCTTCGACTCACTGGATAAAAATCTGAGATCAAACGGGATTCTGTCCGTCCGGTCTTCAGCACGATTATTTTCGAACGAAATGAGTTGGGGTGTGGAAATTTTCAGGGTATTTTTGGAGCCTTGGTTAAGTTCGTTAATGGGATGAAATACCTCGAGAAGTTTCAGAATTATAGCCATCTCAAATTCTGTTTTCCGAATTGCTCAACAAAATCTGTTCCAAAAAGCTATCGTTACGAAGATTGACTTGACTCTAAATATTCAATCAATATTTTTTTTAAAGCTGAAGAGATGGTATTATTTCATGTGAAAAAGTATTTACTAAAATATTAGATAACCTGAGATATAAGAGGTCATAAATGGCATCAACTGTTTTCCTTATAAAACTTCCATATTATGAACTTGGTGTACAATTTCATCAATCTTCCTTGTTTCATTAGCTTTTCAAAAAGTTACATATGTCAATAAACTATACACACAAACCATAACACAATGAAATATCAGCATTTTTGGCGCTCTTGTTCCTCGGAACAGAGTGCGTATCAATTTGCCCAAAATTCTGTAGTTTTGGAATTTTTGGATGAAAATGGCCTTTACCGATTTGGTTCGACTCACTGATTGAGAAACCATGGTCGAAATTGATTCTGTCCGGCCGTCCGTCCGTCCAGCCGTTAACACGATAACTCTCGAACGGAATGAGCTAGACAGTTGACATTTTCAGGGTAGGTTTAGGAGATAAATATCTCAGTTGAGTTCGTTATTAGGAAAAATCAGCCAGGTGGTTTCAGAGTAAAAAAAAAAAATTTTTTTTACATTACAAATTTCAAATTCAATATTTTTGAACATGCAGTTTCATCATAGCAATCCACTGATGTCATTCTACACTATGAAAAACTAATACTTTCGGAGATATGATTTTTCAAACTTTCAATAATTATTCTCAATTCTATATAATTTCATAGAATACTCTAATTATAATTTCCTGATGTTTATAAATCCAACATGAGATGAGTCATAGACCTACGTTTTGAATTCAATTATGAACATTCCTGGGAATTGATGCACAGAAGTCAAATTGAAAAAGTGGGAAAGCTCTGTGGACAGGAGCTTTGGTGCTCTTGTTCAAACATTGACAAATCATAACTCCGAAAGTATTGGTTTCTCTGAGTAGGGAATGATATCAATGAATTCTTATTTAATTAATTTAATTTTATGATGTTGTATCATAAGATCCATTGATATCATTCCCAACTCTGAGAAACCAATACTTTCGGAGATATAATTTGTCAATTTGTCAAAGTTTGAGCAAGAGCGCCAAAGCTCCTGTCCACAGGGCTTGAAAAAATTTTTTCTTTTTGAGACTTAGTATCCTTAAATGGAAATTCCTCAGAGTTACTATCAGTTAATACAGGATTATTTCAATTTTCATTCGAGTAATACTGTGAATTTCTTTTTATTCGCACTAGTACTATTCATAACAAGCAACTAATAATCACATTAATCACAAGTAAAGGAGAATATAGGGGGGATCACCAAGTATCGAAAAAGTCTATTACCTGCTCAGATTGCCGGCTATATTTTTTGATCTAGTGGGAAAATTTATTACACATGTACATTTTTGGAGATTTCATCGAAGTTTTTTCACTTATTTGTGAGCAAAGTTAATTATTTTTTTCGAGAAATACGCAATTGTTTCTTGAAAAATTAATGAGAAAAACAATTGATGCCACTTCAGACTCTTTAATTTTCAGGATATTCGAATTTTTTGTAGATGATTTTTTCTGGAAATGATCTCATCAACTTCCAAAAGACCTTACTTCTATATTCAATGTTGAGCACTTTCCACAAAATTAATCGTTTTCGATGGTAAGTGGAAAAACTTTCAAAAAGTCGAGATATCAATATTTCTCAGTAACCATAGACTTTTGGACCATGATTCACTGGACTCAAATCGTTGTAAATGATGTCTAGTATAACCCCGTTAAAGGATCACGTGAAATTACAAACATCTTGTATATCAAAAATGATTTCTACAATATCGTTACCTTAGGTTATGGGCGCACAATAGATCTCTTGCATGATTTATTTTTATTGTTGGAATCGATTCTTATATCCATAAGAATACTGAAAAAGTTCAACCACCGTCAAAAATTTCAATTTTCAACGAGAAAACGATCATTCAAATTTGATTGCACATAATGCCTGTTCAAACGACCGAAACTTGACGCCAGTCCATGACGTAACCCGTCATATCGACTCTCACTCTTTTCTCGTGTCCGTTTCACTCTTTATTCCAGTGTAACACAGCTCCCTATAAAGGGCTCGAAGTCAGCATTGGCTGTAACAAGCAGATGGTACATTTTGATTACGTCATCCGTCATAGCAACGATTCAGAAGCGTTTAACCTCATTTGAAATTGCTTCTTGATTTGCCGATTTTCAATACCGAAATATTCAAATTTTATAAATTATGAAAGTATATGAGGGCATACAATATGATGATCTGGTATTGAGGTAGATTCAGAAAAACATAAACATGTGGTATTTCGTGTTACATGCTAGAGACGTATTGGATATTTCCCAATATATCAAAACTTTTTCAAATATTTCCGAAACATACGTACAATATTTCAGAAAAGCGAGTAGTGAACCTTTGTATACGATTCAAATAAGACTTCATTCAATTCGAAGAAAGACCAACTCCAAGCAAAATATCTGAAGAACTGCTATCGCGTCCTCCTCACGTCTGAACTCTCAACTCAATGAGCAGTCATTGGTCTCCATCAAAGAATAATATATCAATCCCCGACAATCTGGGCCTCTTCATTGATACAGATTAAACCGACCCAACCAACATCACGACTGCGATACATTTTCATTTGCAGTTTGTATTTTACTGCAGCTAATGGCGACCCACAAAGGATTGGGCCATTACATTGAAATATCGCTTTCCTAATACCTATTTTGTTTCTGAATATGTTTCTGAATTACTACCATCGGCACTCGCCAGTTCATCACGTATGAGGTTTTCGTTCGTTCAGATATAAACGACCAATTTGTAAGGGATTCGAGAAAATGGACATTACGTACTTCCTGTCAGAGATGGATATTCAAATCAGGATGTAGGAAATGAATGTAAACTGATTTAGGGCCGATTTATTCAACCTCTCCGTAAAGTATTCGTCAACTACGTGCTGGTTAAATTTATTGATCCCCTTTCATTCATGTTTCACATATTTGCAGATCACTTCGTATTTAATGCTTGTGGCTTTTACTTGATGCAAATCCATATCAGCTCAATTATTATTATTATTATTATTATTATTATACTGATCCTCCTGGGTCTTCCACAAGGAGACCCCTCATAAGCTCTAAGAGCTTGACCTGAGTTAGGAGAACCAGTTGTGTTCTGTGTAGGCTTTGTTACTGTGTCCTTACGCCACCTTAGGCACAGCACTGTTAATTTTTGACCCAACAGCGAATGGTGGCGATTACCTTGACTAGAAAATTTCTTTCCTAGCCTCGGAATTGAACTTGGGGCTTCCGCTCCCAAGTCAATTACTCTACCACTGAGCCAACCGCACTATCAATGAAAAATTACATACGATTTACACTAATTCAATTAATATTGTGACGCGTTTCGTCGACACAGCGACTTCATCAGACTACATCATACTAAATTCTTAACAAGTAATGATCTCCCTATACCTAGATGACATGGACACAGAATCCTATTTAAAACTTATTACATGATAGACTTTTAAAAGCGCTATTAATTAATTATTATATACTAGCTGCCCGCCCCGGCTTCGCACGGTTCAAATGCTGATACTAAATATACAACAGAATTTCTTTATATACAACGTTCACAGCATTTTTTTCGTTAGACAATACAAACATGTTTTCTTTAGAGGTCACTTTTGAAAGATCGACATATAATTGACCATGTGAAAAACACTCAACGCTCAAATATAAGCCTGTAGCGTTGAAAGTTGGACCCTGCGATTTATTAATGGTCATTGCAAAATATATCATTAGCGGAAATTGTAGGCGTTTAAATTGGATCAGTAAATCCGATGGTATCACAGGAAATCGGGGAATCAATACATCTATCCTGGCTGAGGCAAGCCTCACGCTCTACAGATGATCCTCTGACTCTCTGTTCCCTGCATTTTGAATCTGCAATATATTCGAAAATATTCATTTAAATTACATGCTGTAAGGGGTCATATTGATCAATATTAAATGCGCAATGCATTTAAGGTACTTAATCGGATAAGGATCAATGCTGTATTGCTTGAAATAGCTTCGTAATCAAGCCATTATTTCTCGTAAAATGTAAAGGATAAAAAAATGGTTATTGTGGGTTTTCCTTAAGAGATAGTCCTATACCATCGCGGACTTTTCTGTAGACCTTTTTAAGGTGTACCATACTGTACCACATTATTTTGATCTATCTCGTACCGTTCAGCCAGCGTTTGCAATGTAAGCGCAAAAAATGTGTTTATTCACGACATCACATTAGAAACCTGTAAAATTATCAGTGTTTCTCTAATATAGTATGCATGTGTTATACACATAAACCATCCTACTGAATCACTCTATCTTTTAAAAAAAATCGCATCAAAACCCGTGGCGTAGTTTTAAAAATCTAAGCAGACATAGGAACAAACAGACAGCGAGAGCGACTTTGTTTTATACTATGTAAGGATGTAAAGAAGTAGCAGTGTAATATTATGTAATTACTTTTAAATAAGTATATCATGTAAGTTGTATTAAATAAGATTCTGTGTCCATGACATCTAGGCATAGGGAGATCATTACTTGTTAAGAATTTAGTATGATGTAGTCTGATGAAGTCCCTGTGTCGACAAAAAGCGTCACAATATAATATCGTCGGCGACACCGCAAAACCAAGTAACTGCAAAAACCAACATTTTCAGAAGGCACTAAAAACTTCATAATTTTGGATTGATGAATTAGTTTAAATTCAAAATAGTTACAAACCACTTGTTATTGATTGTCTCAGGGTCTGTTTACTATTTCAAAAGAATTTGCACACCTGTCCTTACAAATACAATTAAATAATTACCGCCGAAATCTCATTTTTGAATTTTTATCAGTTACTTGGTTTTGCGGTATCGCCGACGATATATAAATTGGTGTAAATCGTATATAATTTTTTATTGGGATCACTTCGTATAACTAAGAGGTGAATAAACATTTACAGATTATTTTCCTTTCGGTAAGACTACTTGACAATTTACAGATAGGTGAATATATCGGCCCTTTAGTTCAACTCCATTATACGGAACTCAATTGCTGTTATTCTCACGTTTAAATATTTTTGTCTACTGTTGGTGATGAACTTTTCATTAGGAACATGGAAATTAAATAACAAATAAAAAAATTTTATCTCCGAAAGTATTGATTTCTCAAAGTTGAGAATAATACCAATGGATTCTTATAATAGAACTGCATCATGAAAGAAACTAAATCAAAATTAAATAACGAACTTATCCGACATATTCATTCCTCAAATCCACCCTGAAAATGATATTATATCGATTAAAACTTAGCCAATATTCCAGTTTTGTTTTCACTGGAGATATTCTGACTCAATATGATTGACTTACTAAAGTATATGTTTTCATCATCATATTATCCAAGGACATTATAATATCCTATAATTGGTCATTTTGCATTCCATCATACTTTGTTTTATGGAACAGAAATATATTCGACATGTCTCTTGTTGGTAGATAAGATGACATGTATGATCAGTGAACACAGATAGAACACCTGTGCGAAGTATTATTGAAATTTTGGAAAATTTTATCTCTGAAAGTATTAGCTTGTTAGAGTTGAAAATGATTGTTTTTTCCGTTACTCCGAAACCATCAGGCTGATTTTGCCCAAAAACGAACTTACCCGTGATATTTATGTCCAAAACCTACTCTGAAACTTTCATCTGTCTAGCTCATTCCGTTCGAGAGTTATCGTTTAACGGCCGGACCGGCCGGACAGAATAGATTTCGAACACGAAATCTTGATCAGGGAGTCGAACCAACTCGTTAAAGAACATTTTCATCTGAGAATCCGAAAATTACAGAGATTTGGGTAAATTCTGTAAAATCTGATCCGAGAAACAAGAGCGCCAAAAATTTGAGAAGAGCACTGACGTAAAGTCTGAATGTAAAGTTTTGGCGGTTATGTTCCATTGTCTTCTTCCACCTCATACGAAGTCGATCAAGCTGAAATTCGGTACTCGATTGTAAAATGGTGGCTCGAAATTATGTGCGGAATTTCAGCTGATTCTGAGGCATAGTCTCGGAAATATAAAATTTTTGAAGACGTTAGCACGTTGCTATTCTACAAGTAATTACCAAGTTTGAATTGGATCGGATTTGTATATATGATTGAGTTATAAAGGAAATAACAACAAAATTTCAGATGGGTATAACTCCAAAACCGTTTGGCGAATTATGTCTATTAACGAACTTAAATGTTGAATCAGGATGGGTAACCTATACCCTTAAAATTGCAAGTTACTATCTCTTTCCGTTCTCAAGTTAGCGTGAGACACATCATATTTTTCCATAATTTTTTTTTTAATTTTATAGCGATGTGATCCTCCCAATATTTTTGCGTGTGTATCCTACAACTAGCTATCAAGTTTCAATTGAGTCGGATATGTATTTTTTGAGTTATTGAGAAAACAATATTTCAGATGGCCATAACTCGGATATCATTTGGCCGATTATGACCAACAACGAACCTAACTGTCCCATTTGGATGCGCAACTTAACCTGAAAATTGGAAGTCACTAACTCTTTCTGTTCAAATATAAATCCGTTTGTGTTAAAATTTGAAACAGGGCTGTAAAGGTTTTGAAAGCTGTCGAAAAATTTCGAATTTCGAATGGTTTTTGAGATATAGAATGATTTCGATGATTTTTCAAAATTTTTTAATGATTCGATCCTCACGAAATTTCAAAAAAAATTGCGCGTCTGCATTCTGGAATTAATTACCATGTTTGAATTGGATCGGATTAATATTTTTTGAGTTATTGAGGAAAACCGTTTGGTCGATTATGCCTATTAAAGAATTCAAGTGTCACACTCGGATGTCCAACCTACCCTAAAAATTAGATAGGTAGGTTGGGAGTCCAAATGCGCTGGCTAAGTAAGTTAATGGACAATATCCGTTCAGCGGTTTCGGAATTATAGCCATCTGAAATTTTTTTCCCATTAACTCGAAAGATACTGATCTGTTCGAATTAAAGCATGGTATTTAGTTGGAAAATACCAACTTTACTGAGAATCCAGTAAATGGACAATTGAAAAAAATATATAAAAAAAAATTCGGTATCAGAAAATATCCGTCAGATATCATTGAAATTCTACGACAGCCTTCAAACCCTTATTTTACTTTTATTTTTTGTACCATATTTTACAGCACAGTTCTAGACTTAAACTAGATCGAATGATACGTAACATGATTTTTCGGAAATTATAAATTCTCAACCAAAAAGTCAATTTTTTTTGGACGTTTGTTTTTACAGACGGATTTATATTCTTGGAAATATTGGTAATATTATTTCTTTTTCTGGAGCTATGCAGCGTTGGGCGAGTTCAGTACCCTAATGGGTGACCGCTCTGGCTATAAATTTGAACAAGCGCGTCAAAGCTCTTGGCCAAAGAGCTTTTCCAACTTGTTATTTCATTCAAGTATCAAACTTGATGTGTATATGAATATGCAATATTCAAAACTGAACATAAAATCAATACTGCATTCGAAAACGGAAGTAGTAGAAATATACGATCTAGTCTATATGAGATGAGCACGAAATACAATAAATCCCTGAATTATCCAGGAATCTGCCAAAATTATATTCCCATTCCTCCTAAATTCAGTCAGCTCGTATAGCCGGATCAAATTTCAGCGCACGTAATGAAAATTTTGCGGCATGCACTGCTACAATTACACAAAACATTCAGCAAATATTTGTCCTGCATACTTTCGTCCTTTAATTTCCGTCGAAAATCAAACAAAAATTGAGTTCGATATGAGTGAATTCGTTCGAATTTGTAAAACGTGAGTGGTATGGTGTTATCCCTACGATTTTGTCCGATATATTTATTTACGTCCATGCAGTGCATTTATTCCGACTTATCTGCATGCCAGATCCAGTAAATTATGAGTTTGTGGACGTTTCAGTTCACGAACGGTTTGTCAATCTTGTCCAATTTGGGGTTAAATTGACCCTTGATTATGAACGAAACAAAAAATATTCAAAGATCTTTAGTTCCCGATAAGCACTTGGTGAAACATTTTGAGAAATCCTTGAAAGGATGAAAACACTTTCTACCAATGTTATCCTGTGTGAAAGCCCTTATATTAGGATTCTACTTTAGTTCTCTTTCATCCCAAATTTCAGGTTTGTTTAATCCTCACATAGTATAAAATAAAGTCGCTTCCCGCTGTCTGTCTGTTCCTATGTATGCTTAGATCTTTAAGAGTACGTGAAGGATTTTGATGCGGTTTTTTTTAATAGATAGAGTGATTCAATAGGAAGGTTTATTTGTATAATACATGCATTATATATTAGAGAAACACTGATAATTTTAGAGGTTTCTAATGTGATGTCGTAAATAAACACATTTCTTTGCGCTTTCATTGCAAACGCTGGCTGAACCCTACGAGATAGATCAAAATAATGTGGTACAGTATGGTATACCTTACAAAGGTCTACAAAAAAGTCCGCGATGGTATATGTCTATCTCTTAAGGATAACCCACAATAACAATTTTTTATCCTTTACATTCTACGAGAAATAATGGTTTGATTTCGAAGCTATTTTAAGCTATACAGCATTGATCCTCATCCAATTAAGTACCTTAAATGCATTGTGCATTTAATATTGATCAATATGGCCATTTACAGCATGTAATTTAAATGAATATTTTCGAAGATATTGCAGATTTAAAATGCAGGGACATAGCGGTTGCGGTGGTACAGACCGGGGGGCCGGCACAGCCAGGATAGGGATATAAATCGAATACAAAGAGCCAGATAATCATCTGTAGAGCGTGAGGCTTGCCTCAGCAAGGATAGATGTATTGTTTCCCCGAATTCCTCTGATACCATCGGATTTACCGATCCAATTTAAACGCCTACAATTTCCGCTAATGATATATTTTGCAATGACCATTAATAAATCGTAGGGTCCAACTTGAGTGTTTTTCACATGGCCAATTATATGTCGCTCTTTCAAGAGTAACCTCTGAAGAAAACATGTTTGTATTGTCTAACGACAAAAATGCTGTGAACGTTGTATATAAAGAAATTCTGTAGTATATTTAGTATCAGCATTTCAACCGTGCGAAGCCGGGGCGGGCAGCTAGTTAATGAATAATCTTCTTAGATGTCACTACATTCCATCATTGTAAAAGTGGGGAGGCTCGATTGATTGTAATTTTCCTCTTTATGAAATACTGATCTTCTTCTGCTGATTGTAACTCTGAGAGAAACAACTTTCGAGGGATATAAGATTGTCATAGAATAAAAAGTGGAAAAGCCTTGTGGACAGGTGCTTTGGAGCTCTTGTTAAAACTTGACAAATCATATCTCCGAAAGCATTGCTTTCTCATAGTTGGGAATGATATCAATGGATTGTTATAATAGAACTGAATCATAAAATAAATTAAATTCAACAAGTGTCATAAAAAAACAAAACCAATACACAATATCCTCCTCCCCATCACAGCTTCCTCCAAACCATATATTCTGTTTTGGAGGCATTTATTGTTAGCCCCCACTTCTCATATTCACTCTGCAGTTTTATTAACATATACTTGATGTCATCATAGTCTTCTGCCATTATTACCTGATCGTCAGCGAAATGGAGTGTATAGAGAATATTTTCATCGACTTGAATTCCCATATTCCGGCCAGTTCTTCTCCACTGATGCAAATCAGCATTTAAATAAATCTTGAAGAGTGTTGGAGCCACAGGACATCATTGTCTCAAACCCTTCGTTACAGGAAAGCTTTCAGATATTCTTCTGAAATTGAATTATATTTCAAATTTATTTAAATTTAGCCAATATTCCAGTCATTCATCATCATATGGATTATCCAAGGGCAGTATATTATCGCCCAAAATTTATAATATCCTCATAATTCTATGATAGCTGAGGTTATTTCATTGATCATTGGTCATTTTGCGTTCAATCATACTTTGTTTTCTAGAACTGGAGGGGTATTTTATATCGTGGGTTACGAACCAGAAATAAATGTGACGTCTCTTATAGGTAGATAAGATGAACACAGATCACGTAATTCATAGATAGAATAATTACAGCATTCTGTGAAAAAATAGAATTACGATTTAATATTGAAGTTTTGGAAATTCATATCTCCAAAACTATTAGCTTGTTAGGATTGAAAATGATATCAATGGATTCTTACCATAATAATGCATCTTAAGAGAAATTGAATTTGAAATTTGTGATGTAAAAAAAAAATATTTTTCGTTAGTCCGAAATTATCAGGCCGATTTTGCCCAGTAACGAATTTGAATGAGATATTTATCTTCCAAATCTACTTTCAAAATTTCAACTGTCTAGCTAATTCTGTGCGAGAGTTATAGTGTTAACGGTAAATTTCAGACAGATCGAGTGATCAGTTCCGGGAATATTCATAAAAACTGTTTTTACTAAAAACGGCCATAACTCCGAAACCGCTTGGTGGATTTCGCCAGTTAACGAACTCGTCCGGGATGCTTACACTCCAAACCTACCCTGCAAATTTAAATCCTCTAGCTCCTTTCGTTCGATAGTTATCGTGTTAACAGCAGGCCGGACAGAATCGATTTTGACCACGGATTCATGATCAGTGAGTCGAACCAAATCATTTAAGACTATTTTCATCCAAAAATTCGAAAATTACAGACATTTGGGCAAATTGATGAGCAGTCTGTTCCGTGGAACAAGAGCGCCAAAAATTGTTCTCTATTAAGTTGAATCAATTTGTGTGTTGAATCCTCAAGGAGGTGAGGTTTTAGTATTATTTCAGATATGAATTCATTTTTGGCGCCCTTGTTCCTCGAAACAGAGTGCTTATCAATTTTACCAAATGTCTGTAATTTTTCGAATTTTTGGATGAAAATCGTCTTAAATGATTTGGTTCGACTCAGTGATCAAGAATCCGCGGTCATAATCGATCAACGATAATCGAGCAACGAAAAAAAAAACATTTTTTTAATAAAAATACATTGATATCATTTTCAGCTCTAACGAGCTGATACCTCTGGAGATATGATTTTTCAAAATTTCAATAAAAAATTGTATTTCTATGTTTTCTCATAATGCTGTACTTAATTATTCTATCTATGAATTATTATATAATCTGTGGTTATACAAGTCATCTTATTTTCCTATAAGAGACCTGTCAAAATTATTTCTGTATCGTTATTCTTGATATAAAATACGACTGCTGTTCTAGAAAAGAAAGTATCATTGAATGCAAAATGACCCAGAAATAACCTCAGCTATCGTTGAATTATGAGGATGATGATGATGATGAAAATATATACTTTGGCAAGTTAATCAAATTGGGTTCATAATATCTCCAGTAAAAACAAAACTGGAATATTGGCTAAGTTTCAATTGATATGATATAATTTTCAGAGTAGATTTGAGGAATGAATATCTCGTATAAGTTCGTTATGGGGTAGAATTGATCTGGTGGTTTCGGATTAATAATTTTTGGCACTTGTTTTTTTTTTAATGACACTTTATTTTAATTTAATTTCTTTCATGATGCAGTTTTATCATAAGAATACATTTATATCATTCCCAACTCTGAGAAACCAATACTTTCGGACATGTGATTTGACAAAGTTTGGACAAGAGCGCCAAAGCTCCTTTCCACAGGGTTTTAACACTTTTTCTACAAATCAATCGATCTTTCCAGGGTTTAATTTAAGGACATAGAAATTCTTTGGTATCCATAGTTTTTTATCGGGAAAATAATTTTCACGAGGCACAGGTTTCAAGTTGTCATCATTTCTCCAATATTCATTTTTGGGAAAGTCCTGAAATATAACTGAGAGGAGATCATGTTCGTTTTATTTGAGCAGATTGCAGCTTATCTCCATATCTACTATATATTTCACCAAGCAGTGACGTTATCGATATTTTTTCTAAATTTTGAGCGTTTATTTATTTTCTTGCCATAGGTAGATAATAACATTCTGAATTCAGTTATTCACATGTAACGGCATTTGGGTCAATAATTCACGAGATATTGATTTTTATATTTGAAAAACATACATCTAAAAATTTTGTCTTCATCAAATATACCGATTTATCCGTAAACTAATATAATTATTCATCAGCACTGACTAGAAATTTCCTAATCGCCTGAAACATCTAGCCTTGTCGGAGCAACCAAACTCTTGAAAACTTATTTACCATTCGTCGTATCCGACATTATGGAAGGAAATTACGAGCCTTTTCACCAGATGATGAACTGCCTTTGAATATAAATTGCTACAATCTAATTACATTAAATTCAGCTTTTTCAACAAAAGAAACACTTCTGTTCGTCCCGCTTTGATATTTTCAGTCCGAATATACTGGGGGATACTCACTTGTAAACATTATGTGGTATCCCTAGAATTCTTAATCCATATTGAAATTCAATAGGATATACTGAACGTCACAGAAATTCCAGCTTGATGAGAGGTTTTCTGAAGTTGTTCTCAGCAATTAGATATTTGATTCGATAGCTATTATTCAGGACTAAGTATACTGTAATATCGAAAAATGATTCATTGATTAAATTGATAAACTAATCAAATAGAGGGTAGTGTACTACGTGTACAAGCCAGTTGCTATTCTTGTAGTGTAACAATATCCTTGAAATAATAATATTATAGTATAAGAGCGCCAAAAAGTATAACGTTTTAGGAAAGCTATTCAACTTTGATGAAATCACACTGTGTGGTTGCTCTGAACTTTGTTCTCTGCTAGTCCTTTCATCGTTGACAAATAATATTTTTAGTTTTCATAACATGCCATTTCATCCCTTCTAAATATATAACTAAATTGTATAATGAATATAATTATTAATCAATAGAGTTATACCCTAATGTTTCAACTCTTAAAACAGTTTATGTTCATCAACCGGCAAGATTATAGTAAATCAACAAGTCTTAGCGCTCTCCTATGTTGATTTATTAACAATTAACGGTATCAGCGATCTTTCAATATTATTAATATTATAATTGATACCTATCTTGATACTAGAAATCTGCCCCTGATCCGGTAAGAATAAACAATTCTTAAAAAAACTATATTCGCATAAAAACGAAGTATTTTTGAAATGAAAATAGAATTTTATTAAAATGGTTCTGGATATTCGTTCAGAGTTCACACAGCAAACATTTGGCTCACTAACGGCGCGGAAAACAAGGACGTTGAACAAAATACTCAAAATACTGAATTTTAGCCAACGGTACGACTTTCCACAAGAAACTAGAAAAAAATTGGTTCAAGTACTGACGTGAAGTCAGAAGCTTTTGCGCGTATGTTCTATTGTCCATTCTCCTGTATTGGACACCCTTAATCGAATTTACCATCGTAAATTATGTTGTCCATTCTTCTGTATTTGGACACTCTTAATTCGAATTCACCATGGTAAATTCGAATTAAGTGTCCAATACAGGAGAATGGACAACATAATTTACCATGGTGAATTCGATTAAGGGTGTCCAATACAGAAGAATGGACAATAGAACATACGCACAAAAGCTTCTGACTTCACGTGAGTGCTTGAACCAATTTCTTTTTTCGTGATTTTTTTGAAATTTTCTAGGGGTACGGTTATAAAATTTTTTTTTCGTCATTTTTTTCAAATTTTCTAGGGGTACGGTTCTTACAAAATTTTAAACACGTTTTTATGTTGATTTTCTATTACTAGTTACCAAGCTTCAATTCGATCGAATATTTATTTTTTGTGTTATCAAGGAAATAATATTCCAGGTGGGTATAGCTCGGAAACCTTAAGTCCGATTATGCCCAAAATCGAACTCAACTCTCCCTTTCGGATACGCAACCTACCCTGAATTGCAAGTCCCTATCTCCTTTCGTTCGTAAGTTATCGAGGCAACGGTCACCCATCTACTGAACTCACACAAGAATGCTCGAATCTCCAACAATATTTAACCGATCGTGTTAAGACTTGAAACTTGGCAATAGAGTTAGGTTATAAAGGCTCATGCAAAATTTCAGCAATTTCAAACAAATAGTTACTGATATATAGAAAATTTCTTTTTCAATTTTCAATGATTTTTTAAAAATTTTCTACAAATACTATCCTCACAAAATTTGGCAAGTATTTTCGCGTGGGCATTCTACAACTAACAACCATATTTGAATTCAATCGGTTCAGTATTTTTTGAGTTAATGAGGAACAAAAAACAACCAAATTTAAGATGGCTATAGCTCTAAAACCGTTTGGTCGATTATGCTCATAAGCAAACTGAAATGTCGCGTTCTGGTGCACATCCTAACCTGAAAACTTCAAGCCGCTATCTCTTTCCGTTCTCAAGTTATCGTGACAACAAAAATATTTTTCAATAATTTTTTAATAATTTTCTAGCCATACGATTCGTACAAAATTTCACAAACGTGCTTAAGTTTATATTCTACAACTACTCACCAAGTTTCAATTAGATCGGATTCATATTGGTTGGAAACAAAATTATTACTCGGAAACCACTGGGCCGATTATGCCCGTTAACGAACTTGTCTGTCGTATTGCGATGCGCCACCTACCCTGAAAATTTCAAGTCGCTAGTTCTTTTCGTTCTCAAGTTATCGTGGCAACGGCCGGACGGCCGGACAGCCGGCCGGACAGAATCAAATTTGACATCGAATTCTTCATTGGGTAGTCGAACTAAATCGTTTGAGACCATTTTCGTCAAAAAATTCGAAAGTTACAGACATTTGGGCAAAATGATAACGCGATGTTCCCCAGAACAACGCGCAATATACAAAGATTCAAATTTAATTTGACATGTCGAAAACTTTGTCCCTAAAATTTCTACTGCCGGCATCTATCGGCGAAAATTGAAGTAGGACAAAATCCTTGTATTTTGACAGTATTTGGACCGCAGTTCGGCCGAAAATATGTCAAAGAGTGTCTTCACCATGTGTCTATGCATCTATATACTGATACAAAGAAATCGTCAGAACTTTCAATACGCCACAATTCCGAATAAGGTCCTCTCCGTAAAATTATTCCGGATTTATCTCCAAAGAGGCAGGCTCCACGCCAGATTTTCCCTGACAATATTGATTCAGCTGAGTAGTTAGCCAATGTAAGCATTGCCATTCGTGCGGACCTAATAATTCATCGAATCGGAGTGCTTTGAAAGGATTTCGTGGCTCTTTATTTCGAAATAATATCAATACATCTTCTTATGCTTTCGATCGTTAACGTTAATGATAATTCTTGATGAAATTCGCCGTGGATTCAATCTGATAGCATAGCGACTCATAATTCCTTGCCACTTAACAAAAGTTTATTCCTGTCTCCTGTCTGAGAATGAACATTCTACTCTGTACTTTATGAAGAACTTAAACAGAGAAATACAAATCAGAGGTGAAGAATTGAAAGAGAAGGGGGAAACGAAATTGTCACTAAGGTTACTCATCTAAAAAGTGCACAAAGTACTTACTATGTTTCTTATCATCATTCAACAAGTCTGGCCAAGTTGGTGGAGCGAAGCTCCTAATGCTGGCCATAAACGCTACGGTACACCGGAGAGGTCTACCTGCGCAGGTTGACCGGAACGTCTGTGGGAATAGACCTGCGCAGTTTTTCGTACCTGCGCAGGTGACCGGCGCAAGATCGAAAAATCGATTCTTCCGAGCTACACCGTACGGTGTACCTGTGCGTATGTACCTGTACTCCGGTCGCCGGCGCACGAAGCTGCTTATAAATTGCTCATAGACTGTTTTTGTGTCATTCATCTTAAAAATTAAAGTAAGTACCAATAATGCCATCGCGTGTCATCGTTGTCAATCGATGCCATCGCAAAAAGAACTGAAGACCTCACCGGAACGTCCCCATACACGTTATGTAAGCCATACAAGCTTCGGTATTGGGAACTTCCAAAACTCTGGTGGCGGGATTCGGCAACTAACCACGCTAGTAATAAATGTAAACAATCCTATGAAACAATCTCGTCATTGTATAAAGAATTCTATATACAATGATCTCGTGTTGGACAGGTCAGTCGACGAAGTTTGACCGAAATTTTCATGGAAAAATTAAATTATAATTGACTTGAGATCATTTTTAGATTACTTTGTGATATATATTCAAATAGTGATCATTATATAACTAATTTTATGGCACTTGATTGATATAAAGACTACAACCAGTAAGTATATTCATATATGTTTGTCAAACTTACATTATATTTAAAAGTTCTTTCAGGTACTATTTGCGAATGATTAAGAAGGGACTCAGTTTATTAGAATTTCTGGAGTAAATAGGAGCTTCAACTTCTAATTCTAGAGTCCTTGTGGAAGGAGAAGAGTCTCTAAATGTAGATCATGTAATCGTGTGTGACAAAACAAATTGTGGTCCCAGTTTTATAGACATTTGTTTTTTATGTTTACAAAGTAGTGCCCTTAATTCAGTACCACATAAAATTGATGGCCCATTAATGTGGAGAATGGTAAACTTAAAATAGAAGGTATGGTATATTCTTGTAAAGTCGGAGCACGGAGGAGGTGTAAATATATTACTGATGTATTAATTAAAGTTCAGGTGCATGATGTTCTAGTTTATTTATGAGAATATAGTGTCAAATTGAACCAGATAAAGCTTTTGTAAAACAGTTACCAATAATTGAAATGATTTTTTCCAAATATGATACATTATATTATGTGAAAAGAATTATTAACAATAAGTGTAATGTTTGAGTTATAATAAAGTTTTTGTTTTGTTTCCAAGAGTTTTGATGATCATCTATTCAATTGAAAATATTAAAATTGTTTATATCTGTGAAACTTTTCAAAGCACTGTCACTGTTAAAGATATCACTCAAAGTAGGTAGGTATATATCAGATGTATCAAACATAACACTAACATCACAAATGTTAAGTGGTCTGGTAACAATGTACAGAACCAAGTCTACTACTAACATTATTATTGCGGTTTAACTAACTCAAGAGTGCTGGTGATGTTTATTTTTTCTTCAGAGGTTTTTCAGCACAGCAAACGTCATCTACACATTCCTTTCTCTTTCGAGGTACCTCCTTGTCCTCTGTTTGAAGATTATGTTGATGTAGTTCCATGTAAAGTACTCTTCGGTCTATTAGTTATCCTTCTAACGCATTTCCAATATTTATATTTGGTTTTCCGGAGGTAAGAAGTGAAAACTCAAACCTATACATTTTGGCATTTTTTTCGCCCATGAATTGCATTGAGGCACACAACAATAGTCGTTTCTGGTCGAAGACATATTAGGCAGGATAATATTCACTATTTCAACTTGAATTTTTCTTTCAAACAAAAGTTTATTGACGAATACTGAACAATTAAACTCGAACACGTGCAATACGTTGGCTCATTACTAGCTTGGTTAGTTGCCGAATACCGCCACCAGAGTCTTGGATGTTCCCAATACCGCACAGTTGCCTGTGCATGGCAACCAACGTGCATGGGGACGTTCCGGTCATTTTCGAATGTTGAATTGGTATTCGTGGCAATATAATCAGAGCAACGAGACAATCGTCCAAGACTAACTCTAGAAAACAACTGACGCAAACTGCGCAGGCGAACGGAGTACAGGCACATACGCACAGGTACACCGTACGGTGTAGCTCGAAAGAATCGATTTTCGATCTTGCGCCGGTCGCCTGCGCAGGTACGACAAACTGCGTAGGTCTATTCCCACAGACGTTCCGGTCAACCTGCGCAGGTCGCCTGTGCAGGTAGACCTCTCCAGTGTACCGTAGCGTGTATGGCCAGCATAACACTTATATGACTAATTACTTTGACTCTGCACAATGCAAGAAGTGGGCCATGTGTTTAATAAAAGTATTATAATAACCCTGATAATCCAGGAGGTTTTTTTTTTTTTAATCATGGTGGACCTAGTCCCTAAATATGGTCTTGACTTTCGTCATTAACCAGCAGAAATAAAGTGTAATCACATTCATACCGGACAATCACAATAAACATCCATGCCCTGAGCGGGATTCGAACCCGCGACCCCGGCACCACAGCAGGTCTTTATACCAACTGCACCACCTGAGCCGGCTAATCCAGGAGGTAATTACTCATATATAAGTTTAGATAACTTTCCTTAAATGCGTATTTCAACTGAGTCTCACATACATGTAGGAATTATGCTATTTTTGGCGCTCTAGTTCCTCGGAACTGAGTGCTTATCAATTTGCCCAAATGTCTGTAATTTTCGAATTTTTCGATGAAAATGGTCTTAAACTATTTGGTTCGACTCACTGATCAAGAATCCGTGGTCGAAATTCATTCTGTCCGGCCGTCCGGCCCGGCCAGCCGTAGGCACGATAACTCTCGAACGGAATGAGCTAGAGAGTTGAAATTTTCAGAGTAGGTTTGGGGGATAAATATCTCAGCTAAGTTTGTTATTGGGTGAAATCGGACAGATGGTTTCGGAGAAACAAAAAAAAAATTTTTTTTTTACAAAACAAATTCCAAATTAATTTTTCTTTAATAAGCAGTTTAATCATAAAAATCCATTCATATCATTTTTAACTCTAACAAGCTAATACTTTCGGAGATATGATTATTCAAAATTTCAATAATAAATCGTATTTCAACGTTGTCACAGAATGATATAATTCTATGTATGAATTGTCCTAATGTCAACTTATTTTCCTTTGACATGACATTATCTAATCAATCGAAGAATTGTGAGCGAAGTGAGAAAAATCTCAGTTGTTTGCTCCGAAATTAGTTTTTCTCAGAAAAGTCTTACATTTCGGAACGGAACATGAAGTTAGTAAGAGATCTGAGAGTAGTGAGACTGCTTTTCATCCATAGACATAGATATAACTCTCGAACGGAATGAGGTAGGTAGTTGAAATTTTCAGAGTATATTAGGGAGATGAATATCTCGGTTAAGTTCGTTATTGGGCAAAATTGGCCAGATTTAATTTGATTTCTTCCATGGTGCAGTTCTCATTCTCATGATTGCTCATTTAATCTTGATAAATAAACTATTATTTGAATTGAATTTCCTTTATGATGCGGTTATATCATATGAATACATTGATATAATTCCCAACTCTGAGAAACCAATACTTTCGGAGATATAATTTGTCTGTTTGAACTAGAGCGCCAGAAAGCTCCATCCACAGTTTTTTTATACTTGTAAATAATGCATTTAGGATTAGTTTTAATGGTGCAGACGACGTTTAACGCTACAACCATATTAGTGTTAGTTGCCTCGAAATTTTGGAAGTGCCTTTGTGGGTGAGCGAGTTCTTGGAACTCAGTACCGCTCCACAGATCGTTCTCATGGAACCCCATTTGATCTAGCGAAGTATCGCAGGGTAGAGGACTTAATGATCAGCTTTGACCACTTCCTTTGTAGTATAGCCCTAACTCAGGAAGAGGGGTAAGAAGAAGGTATAAAGGGTTGACCGAGGTAAAATTCGGGGAGATGGTTGGAGAGGTGCAGCCGAACGTGATTGAGTTATTTTGGGGGAATCTGTTGAGTCGTTAAGGAAGTGGATTCCTTCTTAGACGTGTGACGTTAGACGCGAGAGACTAAGAGCGAGTGTCGTAAAACCTTATTAGACATGTGAAAAAAGATTATTAGACGGTGGAGACGTGTAACGTACAAGTATACAGTATCGAGACTGTTGGGAACGTCAGTAATGGACGATATTTGATGTATATTTTATTATGACGGTGAAGTTGAAGATTGCAGAGTTATGTAAATAAACCTGTACATATTAGCATACAGTGTTCTATTTAATCCAAAAGTGTAAATGTAGAATCATTCCTACATACATATATTGACAACCATTAATGAGAATCTACGTAGCTCTATTCAGTATAACAGTTTTTTGGCTATACGACCATGATAGGAAACAAATGGTGAACTGTTTGTGAATCGCAAAACCACTTTGGTGAAATACCCAGCTATTTTAGGGCGGTTTGAGTTTATCGATTGTTCTCTAAAACTTGAAGGTGCTGTGTAGGTAGAAGGTCCCTATGCTCCTGCTTTGGCGACAATGAAGTATTGGCCAGGTGGGTGGGACGATGATGACAGGGATAATCGAACATTCCAATTCGGATACTAAGTCTCCACCCGGACAAAAATCTCCAGATGGGTAATCTAAATAGCCACTATAAGAATTACAACTTCCTGGCAAGGCATGCATTTTGAAAAGAAATAGCAACTCACCAGTTCTCTGTACGCCAAGCTAAATCCACATTATGTGTATAATCAGCTTGAACTACAAAACTCAATGTTCAACTGAATAATCCAGTTAATTCGCTGCTTGACGTGGATAATAGGTTCGGATCCGTCACTGAGACTGAGACGATATATAATTTTCCCAAAAATTTCCTTCGGAGGAACGTGGGCATTATTATCAAACCAGAAAGTATCAGAACTACAACGGCGCGGAGAACTGCGCAAAACTCCCCCACTTACCAAAGCAGGCACCAAAATGAGAGAAAAAAATTTTTTTTTTTTTATTTATAATATCATTTAAATTAATATTGTAGGACGTTACTTTAAAATTTCTAAGCTATACTGACTTACAGCTAAAATATTATAAAGAAAAGAAGCAATTGGATAGTCTAACTATCATTTTAATAAAATGATGCATTTTTATTGTTCAAATAAAGATATTTTGTTAACTTACAAGAATTTCTTCATTCAATGGTATTTCAAAGATCTAATTACAGTTTTAAATATAAAATACGTGTCCAATACAGGAGAATGGACAACATAATTTACCATGGTAAATTCGATTAAGGGTGTCCAATACAGAAGAATGGAAAATAGAACATACGCGCAAAAGCTATCTATCATTTTCTTCAAGTTTCACGCCCCAAAAAGGCCTAAATCGTCAGTTTCGCTTTCGAAAATTTCCGACCCCGTCTCTCGAATTAATTCTGACGTTTCTCGGATTGACTTTTTGAATGTAAAATCGTCGGACTCAAAACCTCCGAAACTTGTATCGAATTAGTATATTTAGGCTCAACCTAGAAGAACGAAATTTGGGAAAAACACAAATCGATTCGTCTTCTTCGACTCGACGGCAAAAGTCCGGGTCGAGCGATCGTTTCTTCGGAGCCTTACGCTACACCAAATCGGTACTACTGAACTCGCACAAGAATGCTCGAATCTCCAACAATATTTAACCGATCATATTAAAACTTGAAACTTGGCAGTAGAGTTAGGTTATGAAGGCTCTTGCAAAATTTCATGAATTTCAAACGAATAGTTACTGATATATAGAATTTTTTTTTTATTTTTAATGATTTATTAAAAATTTTCTACAAATGCTATCCTCACCAAATTTTGCAAACATTTTCGTGTTGCCATTCTACAACTAATAACAATGTTTGAATTCCATCGGTTCAGTATTTTTCGAGTTAATGAGGAACAAAAAACCACCAAATTTCAGAAAATTTCAGATTGCTATAACCGTTTGGTCGATTATGCTCATAAACAAACTGAAATGTCGCGTTCTGGTGCACATCCTAACCTGAAAATTTCAAGCCGCTATCTCATTCCGTTCGCAAGTTATCGTGACAACAAAAATATTTTTTAATAATTTTTTTAAAATTTTCTAGCCATACGATTCGCACAAAATTTCACAAACGTGCTTAGGGTCATATTCTACAACTACTCACCAAGTTTCAATTTGATCGGATTCATATTGGTTGAAAACAAAATTATTACTCGGAAACCACTGGGCCGATTATGCTTATTAACGAACTTGTCCGTCGTATTGGGATGCGCCACCTACCCTGAAAATTTCAAGTCGCTAGCTCTTTTCGTTCTCAAGTTATCGTGGCAACGGCCGGCCGGACGGCCGGCCGGACAGAATCAAATTTGACCTCGAATTCTTCATTGGGGAGTCGAACTTAATCGTTTGAGACCATTTTTTTCAAAAAATTCGAAAGTTACAGACATTTGGGCAAAACTATAACGCGATGTTCCCCAGAACATACGCGCAAAAAAGAGAACGCTACAAGTAGGGCTTCACACGAGAGTGAGATTTTTCTCGTCCCGTCTCGTTCTCGTCTCTGAAAAGCTAGACGACACGTTTTGAAAAATATTATAGGCGATACCGAGATCACGTACACCGCAACCCGAGAGTCTCGTTAAATTTTTTATAATTATAATATTTTATAAGTTTTTATTCGAAAAATTAGGAAAGGTCTACATAGAGATCAATATATTTTACAAATATCAATACTTGTGACTATGTGTGAAATATTTCATTTTAACTAGATTTTTCAGGTCAGTTCTATCATTGATAGAGTTTCCTTCTTTTTGAATATAAATCATTTCCATAAAAGCTCTTATTTTGCTGTTAGTTTCTCTGTGTAGGATCTCAAACTTGTCGAAGTCAAAACCATGTATATATATATATGTATATTATAAGTCCCAGCCTTTGAACCAGGAAAAATTCGTTGGTAGGAGAAAATGAACTATAAATTAATTATGCCTCCACATTCCACATTTTCTCTATAAAATTTTGATGTTTCAGACTGATCGAGTACCCGATTGTGTAACCCTTTCAGAAATCCCCCTGGCGATAAAGTTTGTTGAATTCATTCCCTTGGGGAGTTGAACAGGATATTATTCTTCAATTTGTTTCCTACGTTGAGACATAATACCTATACCGTAATCCATCAAATGGTGTGAAATTTAAGGGAACAGTGAGGGAAACTTTTATGGCAGCTGATAAAAGTTGTTTAATCGAATTAGACATCACGAACATTTTGACAGTTCTGAAAACTTCTTGTGGTCGTTATGTATAATAAACTCGACTTCGTAAAAAAATCAACTTGAAAGATGAGAAAACATAATCATCTAATTGTGTTTTTGTACAGGCTGATATACAGTGCATAGTTTATGAGGCATTTCTTGTAGGACTAAATCACTATCGGAAATGTGTTGTTGCTGATAGGATAATATGTCTATGGTTGCTGTTTCTTTTAGAAAGTAGAAGAATGTAATATTCATATTATTTTTGTGTTCGTCCCAGAGTGCTAAGTTTTTGTCTCTATGTTTGTATTTTTCGACTGTCGAGATTAAAATGATTTCAGGGGATTACTTGTGACTTGTAGATGAAGAATTCGTTGTCAAGTTTGTGTCCGGCCGGCCGTCCGTAGGTAGACACCATTATATTCGAAAGAAATATCTCAGAGAACTGAAAACAAGTCTTTAATAATATATATAATATAAATCTTTTCTATAGTTAAGACCCACCAAACTAGGGATAGGTACATAGATAATTATAGATTTTATTGCCGTCAGATAAGACAGTAATAAGATAAGATCATCCTCGAGTTCAATTATTAGGCAACATTGTTTATGTGGCCTTCAATTCATGAAAGACGAATGTGATTTGACATTATTAAATGATTTCTTCTCGGATTTCTTTCTGGGTTTTCTCTTCTTAACTCTGAAAAATATCTGTTAAATTTATTATTTTGTGATTTGCTTCTGCGTAATGATCAGAAGATATTTGTTAGAAGCAATAAATCGAACAATATTGCCTAACAAACAATAACGACTCATCATCAACGATGAAACAAGTAAATTTCGTAACGTTTTGGAGTCTCCAAAGATACTCCAAAGATACACAACCGATCCAATTCAGACATGGTTATTAGTTGTAGAATGCCACTATGAAAATTCTTGCAAAATTTCGTGAGGAACATATCACATCAACATTTTTTAAAAATCATTGAAAATCGTTGAAAAAAAATTTATATATCAGGAACTAATCGTCCGAAATCGCTGAAATTTTGCAATAGCCTTCAGAACCTAACTCTGCTGCCAAGTTCCAAGTTTGAACACGATCGGATCCTTATTGTTGGAGATCTGAGCAGCCTTGTGTGAGTTCAGTAGCTGGATGGGTGACCGTTGCCTCGATAACTTTCGAAGGAAAGGAGATTGGGACCAGCAAATTTCAGGGTAGGTTGCGCATCTGAATGGAAGAGTTGAGTTCTTTTTTGGGCATAATCGGTCCAACGGTTTCGGAGCTATACCCACCTGGAATATTATTTCCTTGATAATTCAAAAAATATTCACTCGATCGGTTTGAATCTTGGTAATTAGTTGTAGAATATCAACATAAAGACGTGTGTAAAACTTATGACAACCGTACTCCTAGAAAATTTTTTAAAAATTACGAAAAAAAATTGGTTCAAGCACTGACGTGAAGTCAGGGGCGCGTATATTCTATTGTCCATTCTCTTGTATTGGACACTCTTAATCGAATTTACTTTGATAAATTCGACTTTTCTAGCGATACAATCCTCACGACATTTCGCAAAAATTTGCGCGTCGGCATTTTACAACTAATTACCGTGTTTGAACAGGATCGGTTTCGTGTGTTTTGAGTTATTGAGGAAACAACAACAAAATTTCAGATATGTATTACTCCAAGACCGTTTGGCCAATTATGCCTTTTAACAATCTCAAATGTGGCATTTGGAAGCACAACGTACCCTAACAATTTATAGTCGCTATCTCTTTCCGTTCTCAAGTTATTGTGGCAACCACCGGCCGGTAGGCCAGTCAGAATCTAATTTGAACCTCGTATTCTTCATCAGTGAGTGAAAACTAATCGTTTGAGACCATTTTAGGCCAAAAAGGTGTAAGTTGCTTAAATTTGGGTTAAATGATAGCATGTTGTTCCCCAGAAAATGCTAGCAACCCCCATTTTGAGAGATGAATGGACTAGTAGAGACCATAGTTCAGAGCAATCCACAGAGTGTGATTTCATCGAAGTTGAATAACTACATACCGTGGTTTCATCCTTATTTGGAATCATCAGTGGATTGCTCTGAACTATGGTCTCTACTAGTCCACTCAACTTTCATCTACTAGTGGCAGCTTTACCTTAAAGCGATAATCCCCTTGTACCTAATCCACATTTTGTTTCAAAAGCTGACCTGAAGTCAGATATCATTGGTAGGTATTCGTTGATGGTCAATATTTTCTTGTTTTGTAATATTTGTCATTTTTATTATGTTTATTGTATTAACGAAGTTTGTTCAGTTGACATTTTTATTTTTATCTTGAACGGTTTATAGAAAGTACTCTCTGTGTCAACCGTGTCATCCTCACATTCAAACAATGAGTTTTAGCAAAATATAATAAAAAGGTAATTGTTGAGTCCTGATTGATTTATCAGGATGTTATGGTTCGAAGGATCAATGTTGAGTCCTGATTCTTTTATCAGGATATAATGTTATTTCGAAGGACCAGAATTATACACCCTGATTATATTATCAGGGGGATGAGTAAAGGAGTATACTTAACTTTAAGCACCCAGTAATCTTGTTGATTACGGCGTAAGTAGTTTCTTGCAATAAGATAACAATTACGAGGATAAGAAGTGGTGAAATATTCGAACACACATTGAACAAACAACAAAATGTATTTTCTTGTTACCGGTGCTTTGGTAACAAGCATGAAGTAATTGTACAATGCAATATTGATACAATTTAAAATCTTCCTTCTATATGAAAATGTAGAGCAAGGAAGAAGTGACTACATATTTGGAAGGAGAAATGAAGGAGTATTAGTTTCACGACCGGACAAAATATAAGTGATGTCTCTTGCACTAAGAGATGTAGTAGTAGTGAATTATTTCAGTGTAAAATGTATATAAAAGACCAGATAGAAGAAAAATAGGAGGTTCTTTCATCTGGGAAAATCGGGGGAAATATTAACAATGATTGGGGTTTCGATCTTGAAACCGCCCCTGATATGTTACAACAATACTCTCATTTGTCGTTCACGAAGAAGAGTAGGAATGCATACTAAATTTCCGTTGCCATCACCAATGAGGGAACTTTTAGGGTGTTTAATCTTAGGAATTAGAAATCTCGAATTTCTCCCACTATCTGGACTGACCTCACTTGTCTTCTGCAAATAATCTATCAGCGAAAGCTGATAAATAACTTTCACAGACTAGGGGTTTCCATAGCGTCTAGACAAAAAAAAAGCACTGACGTGAAGTCAGTACTCTTTGGCGCGCGTGTTCACGGTGGCTAATTTGAATTGAATGATTCAAAAATTAACAGTGCTGTATCTAAGCTGCCATCAGGATAGAGTAACAAAGTTGGAAAAGAACACAAGTGACTCTCCTTAGTCGCACAAGCTCCTAGAAGATTTGGGAGGGTCAGTATAATCCTAATCATGTTTATAGCACGCGCGCCAAAGCAGATTGACTTTTTACACTTTTTCTTTCATTGTTAAGTCAATCTGCTTTTGCGCGCGTGCTATAAACATGATTAGGATTATACTGACCCTCCCAAATCTTCTAGGAGCTTGTGCGACTAAGGAGAGTCACTTGTGTTCTTTTCCAACTTTGTTACTCTATCCTGATGGCAGCTTAGATACAGCACTGTTAATTTTTGAATCATTCAATTCAAATTAGCCACCGTGAACACGCGCGCCAAAGAGTACTGACTTCACGTCAGTGCTTTTTTTTTTTTTTCAAGTTCCTTTAACAAATATAGCTATCAATACAGTTTGGCTGTTAGTTTTACCGTAGATCAGAAAAAAATTCGGTTGTGGGTCCTCCGTTAGGGACGAAATTGCATCTTCTCCAAATCCGAACGCATTTTAATATAGATCTACCGAATATAGTTATTTATAAATTCGCCTCAGGGCCACCATACAGACCATTCAAATCAGAAACAACGCTATTTCCCCCAAACTGACTTGTGTCCGTGCACTGAATTGACATGAATATTCTTTTAAAACCTCACAATATCGGCTCATTACTCCCAACATAACCCAAACAACCCAAAACCATTCACTTCTCGTCTGCGCAAGCGCAGTATACTCGTGGCTGCAAGTCCTCCCAAAATTACATACCTCACAAAAAACTCCGATTCTCCAACACTAGTGGTTCAGGAGAAATCGCTTCTTGAATCCACGCATGCGCAGACCCTCACCAGGGGATTCTATAGCGGAAAAGCACCCGCCACCCCAAAACCCCAATCCTCTCTGACGAAAGCACCACCAGTTAAATCACTGATGGTCTGCTCATGCGCATAACGAAAAATGCCCGTAAGGAGTTACATCCATTTCGAAATTATCCCCAGGGCCACGGTACGGACACTTTAACTCTGAAACAACGCTACAGCCTCCAAACTGACTTGTCCTTGCACTGAATTGCTATGAATATTCTTTTAAAACCTCATAATATCGTCTCAGCACTCCCAACATAACCCATCCAACCCAAAAACAGTCACTTCTCTTCTGCGCATGCGCAATCTACTCGCGGCTAAAAGTCCTCTCAAAATAACACACCTTACAAAAAACTCCGATTCTCCAACACTAGTGGTTCAGGAGATATCACATCTTTAATCCACGCATGCGCAGACCCTCAACGAGGGATTCTATAGAGGAATAGCGTCCGCCACCCCAAAACCCTAATCCTCTCTGATGAAAACACCACCAGTTAAATCACTGATGGTCTGCTCATGCGCATAACGAAAAATGCCTGTAAGGGGTAACATCAATTTCAAAATTAGCCCCAGGGCCACGGTACGGACACTTTAACTCGGAAACAACGCTACATCCCCCAAACTGACTCGTCCTTGCACTGAATTGCTATGAATATTCTTTCAAAACCTCATAATATCGACTCAGCACTCCCAACATAACCCATCCAACCCAAAAATAGTCACTTCTCTTCTGCGCATGCGCAATCTACTGGCGGCTAAAAGTCCTCTCAAAATAACACACCTTACAAAAAACTCCGATTCTCCAACACTAGTGGTTCGGAAGATATCGCATCTTTAATCTACGCATGCGCAGACCCTCATCAGGGATCTGAATTCTATACCCCAATCCTCTCTGACGAAAACTACAGCAGTTAAAGGACTTCTCATCTGCGCATGCGCAATACGGAAAATGCCCGGAAAGGGCAGCATGAACCTCAAAAACATATGTTTCGGCATTAAAAGCAAAGTATTCCGCAAAATAGTAGTAATTTTTTTATTTTTTTAATGTCACGTGATCTTCACGAAATTTTGCAAGAGTGTTTGCTTTGGTCTTTTGCATCTAACTACTGAGTTTCAATTTAATCAGATCAGTATTTTTCGAGTTATCGTGAAAACAAAATTTTCAAATTTTCAAAAATTTTTTTTGCCACTTTAGGGCCGTCCGTTCAACACAAAACTTTGCAGGCATATAAAGGTCATGATTCTACAATCTGATGCCAAATTTCAAAAAGATCGAGTGATCGGTTCCGGAAATATTCATAAAAAACGTTTTTATTAAAAACGACCTTAACTCCGAAACCGCTCGGTCGATTTCGCCCGTTAACGAACTTGTCCGAGATATTTACGCTACGAAACTACCCTGCAAATTTCAACGCTCTAAGTCGTTCCGTTCGAGAGTTATCGTGCTAACGGCCGGACCGGCCGGCCGGACCGGCCTGACAGATTTGAATTTGACCTCGAATTCTTCATCAGGGAGTCGAACCCAATCGTTTGAGACCATTTTCGAAAAAAAATTCGAAAAATACAGACATTGTGACGAAATGATAGCACGCTGTTCCTTGCGGAACACGCGCGCAAAAAGAATACCAGCACTGGACAATGTGTTAGAAACCTGATAAGGTTCTTACCACTTCAATTGTCGAATGCATTTTAGCATTCTTTCACAGGAAATAGGCAATACGCTCTACAAAGGTCGAAGCTTAACAATAAATTCTATTCACAGTTATCTTTTCGAAAAGTATTATTTTCATGGGTGAGACCACACATGGTAAACTAAAACCCAGTTAACTCGATAGACAAATATTCACGTTTTCAAAAGCGAGCTCCTTCGTTGAGTAAATAAATCTACGTTTCCCAAAATGTGACGTCATGAGACGTAACAGGAACAATATTTCGCCTAACTAGCACGGTTCAATTTCAATACCCTGTACAATTGAACAACGAATAACGCTGAATGGGATTCCTTTTGTGAATATAATTGACCAGAAAGAGTCGTCCTCCAATCCCCCTGTTCTTACCCAGGATCCTGAGAATCACATAAACGGAAGATTTTCCAGTTCGATTCCACGAAATAAAAATAAATTCGCTGAAGGGGGTCAGTTTGAAGAATCAGCAGCGCTATATATTCAATGGTGCACGGCCTACTTCCCCGCACCTTTTTCGCTTTTCTCCCCCTTTCTTCGAGGCCTCCCACGGAAAGCGTGAAAATAATCCGACTCGCATCTCGAGGAAGACATTTAAACCTTCTCTGATTAAAAATGTTCGCTCCACTTACCTTGCATTCTACTTGGAGTGGCTCATCTTTGGCCGCTCCCAGAACCTTCCTTCCTGTTCCGTCTCCACATACAGGTTCGAATTTCACCTTTAGATGAAAGGGAATGCTTTTGGTGGTGCCCTCTTTGTTTGTTGCCTCGCAACAGTATCTGCCCGAGCTTCTCCGGCTCACGCCCTGAAGATAAAATAAAGGGAATTACCCATCGTATCGGGAAACACTTGGCCAACATGACAGGGTTCGATGGGTTGATAGAGATTCAACATAGCCGAAGGATTCCTTTTGAATATGACCGTTTGCTCTGATTTCAAAACCAAGAATTGCGGATAGCGTGAATTTGAAATTAGACGCCTATGTTTGGGTTAAGAGTATTCTGAAAAAAATCGATGCAATTTTGAACTCCACATAGTTTGAACCGAGTCATCAAATTGAAAGGTCTCTTCAAAACCAACAGGTCAATAGCTCATTCCGGGCAAAAAATAGCCTGACAAAACTGTTAAGGAATAATGAACCAAACAGCAATAAATAAGATAATTCAGGTGTTTATCAGTTGAATTATGTTGTGTGAGTCTTTTAGTTGTACATTAAATTTAACAATAGCTATCTATGCCTGGCTTCTGTTCTAGCATGCTCCGTTAAAATAGGTATTTCTTGCACACAAGCAATTCTTTCTTCATAGCCCATATCACCCACTCACTTTTTCGTCATTCATACACTAATCCAAAAATTATACTGACAAAGATACTGAAACACCCAGAAGGAGCTGTTTAAACATTAATTTTTTTTGGTAAAACATAGATAGTATAGCAAGGAGTAAATTATTGAAATCTGAAGAAAAAATCGAAGGGTTCACATTTTTTCTTTAATAAATTTGTCAATAGTGTGTTTGTCCACCGCGATTATCTATACACTTCCCAACACGTCTTGGCATTGATGCAATAAGATGGTCTATTTCTTCTTGAGGCATACTATCCCAAGCTACCTGTAGTTCATGTAACAGAGCCCCGTGGGGGCCGGGGTAAATTTCCAAGCCTTCTACCCATGTTGTCCCAAAGATGCTCTATGGACGAAAGATCGGGGATCTGGGCAGCCATGGCAAAAGATTCACATGGGTCGCTTCAAAAAAGTTTAAACTCTGGCAACATGAGGTCGAGCATTATCTTGCTGAAATATTGGATTCTCGAGCCGGTTAAGGTAAGGCAGAACATATGGCTCCACTATTTCTTGAAGGTAACGCAGCGCTGTCATGTTACTTCGAATAAAGACTAGAGGTGACCTACTTGCATGTGCAATAGCACCCCATACTATAAGTCCTACTGTCAAGTGTACATGACGCTCAATATAACACTGAGGTTCACGTCTTTCTCCCCGACGTCGTCTAACCCTTCTTCGGCCATCATGTGCACCCAAGACGAATCGAGATTCATCAGAAGAGACGACTTGATGCCATTCCACATTCCAATGTTGACGTTCTCAGCACCACTGTAATCGTTGCCGGCGACGCTCAACCGCCAGAGGTAACACAAGATGGGGTCGATAATGCTGCAGCCCAAAAGACGTTATACGGCGGTAAACCGTTCGGACAGTTACAGGATGGCCTTGTTCTCCTAAAGACTTATCAGCCAAATATCGCAAATCGGTCTCTAATAGCCATAAGTCTTAGACGTCGATCTTGAACTTCAATTGTGCCCCTTCGACGTCCGGTGTCTACTCTTCTTCGATTTTGGGCATTATCAAACCACGCATGACAACATCTAACAACAGTAGTTGGATTTCTATTCGTACGGTTATTGATTTCTCGAAATGAGAACCCCGCCTCCCGTAGACCAATAATTCGACCTCTTTCAAATTCACTTAGCTGGCGATAAATTCCGCGTACACGTGCTCTAGGCATTTTAACAACAACTAAACATCGACTTTGGATCTCCTCGAACAGCTGGTTTGTTGTAAAATTCGAAAAATTTGCAAAAAACGACTACAATATGTAAGTAACAAAAAATGTTTACATGTAAAAAGCGTCACGATTTTTTTCTCCAAATTTCAATCATTTACTCCTTGCTATACCTACTATCTATGTTTTACCAAAAAAAATTAAAATTTAAACAGCTCCTTCTGGGTGTTGCAGTTTTTTTGTCAGTCAGAATGTACCTTTCAGTACCTAACTATTTGTCAGATCCCGCCGAAATGCTACACAAACTTACTAGCTGAATTTTGATGGCTCAATATTTTCACAAATACAGATCCGATCGAATTGAAATCTACCACTGTGTTGAAAAGTGGGAAAGCCATGTGCCAGCAGCTTTGAAGCTCTTGTTCAGTCTTTGACAGAACAAATTGAATTAAAAAAAAACAAGAGTGCCAAAAATTATTAATCCGAAACCACGAACTTGTTCGAGATATTCATTCCTCAAATCCACTCTGAAAATTATAATACATCAATTGAAACTTAGCCAATATTCCAGTTTTGTTTTCATTGAAGATATTCTGAACTCAATTTGATAGACTTACCAAATTATATATTTCCATCATCATATGGATTATCCAAGGGTATATAGGGTAAGGGTAATTATAATATCCTATAATTGGTCATTTTGCATTCGATCATACTTTGTTACTTGTTGACATTTGACATGTCTGTCATAGGTAGATAAGACTACATGTATGAACAGTGAACACAGATAGAACACAGACAGATAGAATTCGCATTCTGTGAAAACATAAAAGTACGATGTATTATTAAAATGCTGAAAAATCATATCTCTGAAAGAATGAGCTTGTTGGAGTTGAAAATGATATTGATGGTATTTTATGATGAAGCTGCATCATAAAAGAAATAGAATTCGAAATTTGTAGTGTAAAAAAAATTTTTTTCGTTACTCCGAAACCATCTGGCCGGTTTTGCCCAATAACGAACTCAACCGAGATATTTATCTCCCAAACCTATTCTGAAAATTTCAATTGTCTAGCTCATTCCGTTCGGGAGTTATCGTGTTAACGGCCGGCCGGACACAATCGCTTTCGACCAGCGATTCTTGATCAGTGAGTTGAACCAAATCGTTTAAACCATTTTCAGACAAAAATTCGAAAATTACAGACATTTGGGCAGTTGATAAGCACTCTGTTCCGAAGAACAAAAGCGCCAAAAAGACGGCAGTATTTCGTGAGGGTGTGTGAGGCGTGAATAGACAGACGCAAAAAAGCTCCTGACTCCACATCAGTACTTTTTAGGTGCCGTTCAGGGGAATAGACTGCCTATTAATTCGTCCAAAGGTCTGTAATTTTCGAATTTTTGGCCGAGAATGGTCTCAAACTATAAGATTTGACTCACTGACAAAAATCCGTGGTCAATATTTATTCTGTCCGGACGGCCGTCAGCACGATTACGCTCCGATGCAATAGGCTAGAGAGTTGAAATGTTCAGATTGGGTTTGGAGACCAAATGCGCCGGTCTAGTACGTCAATGCGCAAAATTCACCGAGTAGTTTCAGAGTTATAACCATCTGAAATTTTGTTTTCGCATTAACTCGAAAAGAATTGATCTGATCGAATTAAAGCGCGGTAGTTAGTTGAAAAATTGGTTCAAGCCCTGTGGACAGGAGCTTTCGGGCGCTCTTGTTCAAACAGACAAATTATTTCTCCGAAAGTATTGGTTTCTCAGAGTTGGGAATTATATCAATGTATTCTTATGATAGAACTGCATCATAAAGGAAATTCAATTCAAATAATAGTTTATTTATCAAGATTAAATGAGCAATCTGAGAATGAGAACTCAACCATGGAAGAAATCAAATTAAAATAGCTGAAATGAATTTGAAACATAGAAGTACGATTAATTATTGAAATTTCGAAAAATCATATCTCCGAAAGTATTAGCTTGTTGGAGTGAAAGTGATATCAATGGATTTTTATGGTGAAACTGCATCTTAAATAAAAATTGAATTCGAAATTTGTTATTTATAAAAAATTTTTTTTTTCGTTACTCCGAAACCATCTGGCCTATTTTGACCAATAACAAACTTAACCGATATATTCATCTCTCTACCTAATATTTTTTGACACTTTGCGATGTCCTGATCAATACAAAACTTCACATGCGTATAAAGGTAATGATTCTACAGTTTGATGCTGAATTTCAGATAGATCGAGTGATCGGTTTCAGAAATATTCATAAAAAATGTTTTTACTAAAAATGGCCATAAGTCCAAAACCGCTTGATGGATTTCGCCCATTAACGAACTCGTCGGAGATATTTACGCTCCAAATCCACCTTGCAAATTTCGTTCCTCTAACTCCTTTCGTTCGAGAGTTATCGTGCCTACGGCCGGCCGGACCGGCCGGCCGAATCGATTACGACCTTGATCAGTGAGCCGAACCAAATCGTTTGAGACCATTTTCAGCCAAAAATTCGAAAATTATAGACATTTGGGCAAATTGATAAGCACTCAGTTCCGACGAACTAGAGCGCCAAAAATTGAAAAAATCAGGTGCCTGCAGGATGGAATAATGAACAATAATCCGCGGTCCAAAAATGTTTATCGCAATTTTTCAATTAGTTATCCATTAGTTAATTAAAAGTTTTTTGTACCACGAACATTAACATAGCAAGTACGATAATTGTTAAACTATTAATCTGAGAATTTGTTCCTCTCGTGGAGCTATTTTTCAAAGATCTTAGAATAGATTCCTATTGGAAAATTTCAAAAATTTGTCAACTTTCGTTTTGTTATGAACAATTTACTTGAGTGAAGAATTATAAAGCTTCGATTTATAATGTTACTATTGATCCGTTTCCTTATGATAGGAAACTACTTAGAAATTATTTTCAATAATTATTATCCCCTATTATTTAAAAAATTGTTATAAAATAATTTAAAATTCTCTTTTAAAAACGTAATTGAAGCTTTATAAGTTTTTACTTGAGTAAATTGTTCATAACAAAATGAAAATCAACAATTTTTAAAATTTTCCGAAGGGAATCTATTCCAAGACCTTTGAAAAATATCCCCACGAAAGAAAAAAATCTCAGATTAATAGTTTAACTATTATCGCACTTGCAATGTAAATGTTCGCGCTACAAAGAATTGTTAATTAACTAATGGATAACTAATTGAAAAGTCACGATAAACATTTTTGGACAACTGATTATTGTTCATTGATCTATCCTGCAGACGCCTGAATTATTTAAATTTTTTTATTTCCATATTTAATAAGTTTAAATAATATTTATTCATGAAATTTCCGAAGGGGGAGAGACTTACGCAAGCCGGAGTACCCATTTCCAGGAGTGTTTTAAACCCTCTGGGAAAATTATAAATATTGGTCCTAGTTCCGGGAGTTGAGACATTTTTTAGGAAATGTCATCCTCTTCTCGTATCTTTTTGCGCGCGTGTTCCGCAAGGAACAGCGTGCTATCATTTCGTCACAATGTCTGTATTTTTCGAATTTTTTTTCGAAAATGGTCTCAAACGATTAGGTTCGACTTCCTGATGAAGAATTCGAGGTCAAATTCAATTCTGTCCGTCCGGTCCGGCCGGCCGGCCGGCCGGTCCGGCCGGCCGTTAGCACGATAACTCTCGAACGGAACGACCTAGAGCGTTGAAATTTGCAGGGTAGTTTTGTAGCGTAAATATCTCGGACAAGTTCGTTAACGGGCGAAATCCACCGAGCGGTTTCGGAGTTAAGGCCGTTTTTAGTCAAAACGTTTTTAATGAATATTTCCGGAACCAATCACTCGATCTTTCTGAAATTTGGCAGCAAATTGTAGAATCATGACCTTTATATGCCTGCGAAGTTTTGTTTTGATCGGACGGCCCTAAAGTAGCAAAAAAAAATTTCAAAAATTTCAAAATTTTGTTTTCAGGATAACTCGAAAAATACTGATCTGATTAAATTGAAACTCAGTAGTTAGATGCAAAAGACCAATGCAAACACTTTTGCAAAATTTCGTGAAGATCACGTGACATGAAAAAAATAAAAAAATTACTACTATTTGGCGAAATACTTTGCTTAAAATGCCGAAACCTATTTTGTTGAGGTTCATGCTGCCCTTTCCGGACATTTTTCGTTGTGCGCATGCGCAGATGAGAAGTCATTTAGCTGCTGTAGTTTTCGTCAGAGAGGATTGGGGTTTTGGGGTGGCGGATGCTATTCCTCCATAGAATCCAGATCCCTGATGAGGGTCTGCGCATGCGTAGATTAAAGATGCGATATCTTCCGAACCACTAGTGTTGGAGAATCGGAGTTTTTTGTAAGGTGTGTTATCTTGAAAGGACTTTTAGCCGCGAGTAGATTGCGCATGCGCAGAAGATAAGTGTCTGTTTTTGGGTTGGATGGGTTATGTTGGGAGTGCTGAGTCGATATTGTGAGGTTTTAAAAGAATATTCATAGCAATTCAGTGCTCGGACACTAGTCAGTTTGGGGGAAATACCGTTGTTTCCGAGTTGAAGTGTGCATACCGTGGCCCTGAGGCCAATTATGAAATTGATGTTACCCCTTAAGGGCATTTTTCGTTATGCGCATGAGCAGACCATCAGTGATTTAACTGCTGAAGTTTTCGTCAGAGAGGATTGGGGTTTTGGGGTGGCGGATGCTATTCCTCTACAGAATCCCCTGGTGAGGGTCTGCGCATGCGTGGATTCAAGAGGCGATATCTCCTGAACCACTAGTGTTGGAGAATCGGAGTTTTCTGTATGGTGTGTGATTTTGGGAGGACATTCAGCCGCAAGTAGATTGCGCATGCGCAGAAGAGAAGTGACTGTTTTTGGGTTGTATGGGTTATGTTGGGAGTGCTGACCCGATATTGTGAGGTTTTAAAAGAATATTCATGGCAATTCAGTGCAAGGACAAGTCAGATTGGGGGATGTAGCGTTGTTTCCGAGTTAAAGTGTCCGTATCGTGGCCCTGGGGCTAATTTCGAAATTGATGTTACCCCTTACGGGCATTTTTCGTTATGCGCATGAGCAGACCATCAGTGATTTTACTGCTGGTGCTTTCGTCAGAGAGGATTGGGATTTTGGGGTGGCGGATGCTATTCCTCTATAGAATCCCCTGGTGAGGGTCTGCGCATGCGTGGATTCAAGAAGCGATATCTCCTGAACCACTGGTGTTGGAGAATCGGAGTTTTTTGTGAGGTGTGTAATTTTGGGAGGACTTGCAGGCACGAGTATATTGCGCTTGCGCAGATGAGAAGTGAATGGTTTTGGGTTGTTTGGGTTATGTTGGAAGCAATGAGCCAATATTGTGAGGTTTTAAAAGAATATTCATGTCAATTCAGTGCACGGACACAAGTCAGTTTGGGGGAAATAGCGTTGTTTCCGAGTTGAAATGTCTGTATGGTGGCCCTGAGGCGAATTTATAAATAACTATATTCGGTAGATCTATATTAAAATACGTTCGGATTTGGAGAAGAGGCAATTGCGTTCCAAACGGAGGTCCCACAACCGCATTTTTTTTCGATCTACGGTAAAGCTAACAGCCAAACTGTATTGATAGCTATATTTGTTAAAGGAACTTGAAAAAAAAAAAAAAAAAAAGCACTGACGTGCAGTCAGTACTCTTTGGCGCGCGTGTTCACGGTGGCTAATTTGAATTGAATGACGAGTACTTCAAGCTCAGTAGATAGAGCGAGCCGAAGATCTACCCAAAGGATAGTGGACACCATTCACTGTCGGTTCAAAAATTAACAGTGCTGTATCTGAGCTGCCATCAGGATAGATTAACAAAGTTGGAAAAGAACGCAAGCGACTCTCCTTAGTCGCACAAGCTCCTAGAAGATTTGGGAGGGTCAGTATAATCCTAATCATGTTAATCGCACGCGCGCAAAAGCAGATTGACTTAACAATGAAAGAAAAAGTGTAAAAAATCAATCTGCTTTGGCGCGCGTGCGATTAACATGATTAGGATTATACTGACCCTCCCAAATCTTCTAGGAGCTTGTGCGACTAAGGAGAGTCGCTTGCGTTCTTTTCCAACTTTGTTAATCTATCCTGATGGCAGCTCAGATACAGCACTGTTAATTTTTGAACCGACAGTGAATGGTGTCCACTATCCTTTGGGTAGATCTTCGGCTCGCTCTATCTACTGAGCTTGAAGTACTCGTCATTCAATTCAAATTAGCCACCGTGAACACGCGCGCCAAAGAGTACTGACTGCACGTCAGTGCTTTTTTTTTTTTTTCAAATTCGAATTATCTCAGATATTTTTTGAGATATTGGCGAAAAAACAAACCTCCTTCGTTTTTGGCGCTCTAGTTCCTCGGAACTGAGTGCTTATCAATTTGCCCAAATGTCTGTAATTTTCGAATTTTTTGATGAAAATGGTCTTAAACGATTTGTTTCGACTCACTGATAAAGAATCCGTGGTCGAAATTCATTATGTCCGGCCGGCCGGCCGCAGGCACGATAACTCTCGAACGGAATAAGCTAGACAGTTGAAATTTTCAGAGTATGTTTGGGGGATATATATCTCGGCTAAGTTCGTTATTGGGCAAAATCGGACAGATGGTTTCGGAGTAACAAAAAAAAAATTTTTTTTTACAGAACAAATTCCAAATTACATTTTTTCAATAAGCTGTTTTACCATAAGAATCCATTCATATCATTTTTAACTCTAACAAAACAATACTTTCGGAGATATGATTTTTCAAAATTTCAATGATAGAATTGTTCTGTGGCTATTCTATGAATTGTTATAATGTCAACTTTGACGTTGTCTCATTGTCATTCATTCCAGTAATGGTATCAATATGAGAATTATAATATAATATCATTTTTTGTTGGTTGATATTTTCATGCCGATGGTCAATCCATATGATGATGGGAATGGTAATGGTAAGTTAATAGCATTGTCATTCATTCCAGCAATCGTATAAATATGAGAATTATAATATAATATCATACTTTTTGTTGGTTGATATTTTCATGCCGATGGTCAATCCATATGATGATGGGAATGGTAATTGTATGTTAATAACATTGTCATTCATTCCAGCAATCGTATAAATATGAGAATTATAATATAATATCATACTTTTTGTTGGTTGATATTTTCATGTCGATGGTCAATCCAAATGATGATGGGAATGGAAATGGTAAGTTGATAACATTGTCATTCATTCCAGCAATCGTTTAAATATGAGAATTATAATATAATATCATACTTTTTGGTGGTTGATATTTTCATGCCGATGGTCAATCCATATGATGATGGGAATGGTAATGGTAAGTTAATAACATTGTCATTCATTCCATCAATCGTATAAATATGAGAATTATAATATAATATCATACTTTTTGTTGGTTGATATTTTCTTGTCGATGGTCAATCCATATGATGATGGGAATGGTAATGGTAAGTTAATAACATTGTCATTCATTCCAGCAATCGTATAAATATGAAAATTATAATATAATATCATACTTTTTGTTGGTTGATATTTTCATGCCGATGGTCAATCCATATGATGATGGGAATGGTAATGGTAAGTTAATAACATTGTCATTCATGCCAGCAATCGTATAAATATGAGAATTATAATATAATATCATACTTTTTGTTGGTTGATATTTTCATGTCGATGGTCAATCCATATGATGATGGGAATGGTAATGGTAAGTTAATAATATTGAGTTCAGAATATCTCCACTAAAAACAAAACTGGAATATTGGTGTATTGGAGTAGATTTCAGGAAAGATATGTAGTATCGTTCATCATAGAATTGAGGAATGAATATCTCGGATGAGTTCATTGTTGGGTAGAATTCGTCTATTGGTTTTGGATTGATAATTTTTGGCACTCTTGTTGAATTTAATTTCTTCTATGATGTTTGAATTCAATTTCTGCTAAGATGAAGTTCTAAATTTCAATAATGAATCGTACTTCTATGTTTTCACAGAATGCCATAATTATTCTATCTTAGCTTTATTATATGATCTGTGTTCATACTCATTTGTACATTTCATCCTGTTCTATAAGAGAGAGTCAAATTCATTTCAGCTATTTTAATTTGGTTCCTTCCATGGTGCAGTTCTCATTCTCAGATTGCTCATTTAATCTTGATAAATAAACTATTATTTGAATTGAATTTCCTTTATAATGCAGTTCTATCATAAGAATACATTGATATAATTCTCAACACTGAGAAACCAATACTTTCGGAGATATAATTTGTCTGCTTGAACTAGAGCGCCAGAAAGCTCCTGTCCACAGGGCTTGAGCCCATTTATTTTCACTTAAATGTTCATAACTATTGCAATTATTAGCATTTTTGGCGCTCTAGTTCCTCGGAACTGAGTGCTTATCAATTTGCCCAAATGTCTGTAATTTTCGAATTTTTCGATGAAAATGGTCTTAAATGATTTGGTTCGACTCACTGATCAAGAATCCGTGGTCGAAATTCATTCTGTCCGGCCCCCCGGCCGGTCCGGCCGGCCGTAGGCACGATAACTCTCGAACGGAATGAGCTAGACAGTTGAAATTTTCAGAGTAGGTTTGGGAGATAAATATCTCGGCTAAGTTCGTTATTGGGCAAAATCAGACAGATGGTTTCGGAGTAACAAAAAAAAAATTTTTTTTACAAAGCAAATTCCAAATTGAATTTTTTTCAATAAGCAGTTTTACCATAAGAATCCAATGATATCATTTTTAACTCTAACAAGCTAATACTTTCGGAGATATGATTTTCCAAAATTTCAATAATAAATCGTATTTCAACGTTGTCACAGAATGATATAATTATTCTATGTATGAATTGTCACAATGTCAACTTATTTTCCTGAGATATGACATTATCTAATCACTCGAAGAATTGTGAGCGAAGTGAGAAAAATCTCAGTTGTTTGCTCCGAAATTAGTTTTTGGCGCTCTAGTTCCTCGGAACTGAGAGCTTATCAATTTTCCCAAATGTATGTAATTTTCGAATTTTTCGATGAAAATGTTCTTAAACGATTTGGTTCGACTCACTGATCAAGAATCCGTGGTCGAAATTCATTCTGTCCGGCCGGTCCGGCCGGCCGGCCGTAGGCACGATAACTCTCGAACGGAATGAGCTAGACAGTTGAAATTTTCAGAGTAGGTTTGGGAGATAAATATCTCGGCTAAGTTCGTTATTGGGCACAATCGGACAGATGGTTTCGGAGTAACAAAAAAAAAATTTCTTTTTACAAAACAAATTCCAAATTAAATTTGTTTCAATAAGCAGTTTTACCATAAGAATCCAATGATATCATTTTAACTCTAACAAGCTAATACTTTCGGAGATATGATTTTTCAAAATTTCAATAGTAAATAGTATTTCTACGTTTTCACAGAATGATATAATTATTCTATGCATGAATTGTCATAATGTCAACTTATTTACCTGAGACATGACATTATCTAATCAATCGAAGAATTATGAGAAAGTGTATTCCGAAATGTGAGCGAAGTGAGAAAAATCTCAGATGTTTGCTCCGAAATTAGTTTTTCTCAGAAATGTCTTACATTTCGGAACGTAACATGAAGTAAGAGATCTGAGAGTAGTGAGACTGCTTTTCATCCATAGACATAGAATGCTCAGTTCTCTCAATTTATGACGGGACTGACGAAAGGGAATATTATAACTTCAAAAATATTGGTGTTGAAATACTCGTATTTTAGCGATGCAACGGGGACCTCACCCAAAAATGTTTGAAAATATTACGTAAATATTGAAAGCATAATTCTGTAGTTCGAGAGTGGAGAAAATTTGGTGAACGTAGATCAGGAAATATTTGATCGATTACAAGGTAATTTTTCATTATAACTTCTCTTCTTTCATACATGTGTTATGGAATATCTACTATAGTACTGTAGGTACTTTGAACCTGTTTTGGGCAATTGTCATAAGAAAAGGGTTTTTTTTGGCGCTCTAGGTCCTCGGAACAGAGTGCTTATCAATTTGCCCAAATATCTGTAATTTTGGAATTTTTGGCTGAAAATGGTCTCAAACGATTTGGTTGGACTCACTGATCAAGAATCCGAGGTCGAAATCGATTCTGTCCGGCCGGCCGGCTATGGGCACGATAACTCTCGAACGAAAGGAGTTAGCGGATTGAAATTTGCAAGGTGGGTTTGAAGCGTAAATATCTCAGACGTGCTGGTTAATGGGCGAAATCCATCAAGCGGTTTCGGAGTTATGGCCGATTTTATTAAAAATATTTTTTATGAATATTTCCGAAACCGATCACTCGATCTATCTGAAATTTAGCACCAAATTGTAGAATCATGACTTATATACGCATGTGAAGTTTTGTATTGACCAGATTACCGCAAAGTGCCGAAAAAGATTTTTGAAAATTTAAAAAAAGTTTTTCTACAATAACTACAATAATGAGCTAGGTAGTTGAAATTTTCAGAGTAGGTTAGGGAGATGAATCTCTCGGTTAAGTTCATAATTGGGCAAAATTGGCCAGATATAATATTTGATTCCTTCCATGGTGCAGTTCTCATCCTCAGAATGCTCATTTAATCTTGATAAATAAACTATTATTTGAATTGAATTTCTTTTATGATGCAGTTCTATCATAAGAATACATTGATATAACTCCCAACTCTGAGAAACCAATACTTTCGGAGATATAACTTGTCTGTTTGAACTAGAGCGCCAGAAAGCTCCTGTCCACAGGGCTTGAACCCATTTTTTTCAAAAACTATCTACATGCCATTCCGACTGGAATGACACCTCAATCAGAATTTTCGGAGAATACGCAAAAATTTTGACCTAAAAAGCACTTGTTGACTAGACTATTAATTCAATTCATTTGATAGTGGCGATCCAGGAGATAAAGAATGGGTTCAAGCCCTGTGGACAGGAGCTTTCTGGCGCTCTAGTTCAAACAGACAAATTATATCTCCGAAAGTATTGGTTTCTCTGAGTTGGGAATTATATCAATGTATACATATGATAGAGCTGCATCATAAAGGAAATTCAATTCAAATAATAGTTTATTTATCAAGATTAAATGAGCAATCATGAGAATGAGAACCGCACCATGGAGGAAATCGAATTAAATCTGGCCAATTTTGCCCAATAACGAACTTAACCGAGATATTCATCTCCCTAGCCTACTCTGAAAATTTCAACTACCCAGCTCATTTCGTTCGAGAGTTATTGTGGAAAAACATATTTTAAATTTTCAAAATTTTTTTTTTACACTTTGCGGTAATCTGGTCAATACAAAACTTCACATGCGTATAAAGGTCATGATTCTACAATTTGATGTTAAATTTCAGATAGATCGAAGGACCTTGTCCGAGATATTTACGCTCCAAAACCACCTTGCAATATTCAATCCGCTTACTCCTTTCGCTCGAGAGTTATCGTGCCTACGGCCGGTCGGCCGGCCGGACAGAATCGATTTCGCACTCGGATTCTTGATCAGTGAGTCGAACCAAATCGTTTGAGACCATTTTCAGCCAAAAATTCCAAAATTACAGACACTTGGGCAAATTGATAAGCACTCTGTTCCGAGGAACTAGAGTGCCAAAAAACAAGTTTCGTATGACAATTGCCCAAAACAGGTTTAAAGTACCTACAAATAGTAGATATTCCATAAAACATGTATTAAAGAAGAGAAGAAATAATGAAAAAATTACCTTGTAATCGATAAAAAATTTCCTCATCTACGTTCACCAAATTTTCTCCTCTCTCGAACTACAGTATTATGCTTTCAATATTTGCGTAATATTTTCAAACATTTTCGGGTGAGGTCCCCGTTGCATCGCTAAAATACGAGTATTTCAACCCCAATATTTTTGAAGTTACAATATTCCCTTCTGTCAAGTTGACATTATGAAAATTCACACATAGAATAATTATATTTCAATCTGTGAAATACGATTTACATTGAAATTTTGAAAAATCATATCTCCGAAAGTATTAGCTTGTAGGAGTCAAAAATGATATGAATGGATTCTTATGATAAAACTGCTTTAAAAAAAAAATTTAATTTGGAATTTGTTTCGTAAAAAAAAAAATTTTTTTTTATTACTCCGAAACCTTCTTTCCGATTTTGCCCAGTAACGAACTTAGCCGAGATATTTGTCCCCCAAACCTACTCTGATAATTTCAACTCTCTAGCTCATTCCGTTCGAGAGTTATCGTGCCTACGGCCGGACAGAATGAATTTCCACCACGGATTCTTGATCAGTGAGTCGAACCAAATCGTTTAAGACCATTTTCATCGAAAAATTCGAAAATTACAGACATTTGGGCAAATTGATAAGCACTCAGTTCCGAGGAACTAGAGCGCCAAAAATAGGTTGATCCAAAAAGTTTGAAGTGGCGTATTCTTCCATGCCGCCGTCTTAGCGTTGCCGAAGCTATAGAATGTTATGCTAACATTGCCGATCTATTCCCTGATTTCCCAGTGCGATATGCATCCACTAGAAGAGTTCTCAATTCGGCTAATGTTTCTATGATACCGATTTACTACCCTGCATTGTTCTGAATACATCCTATATCACCGTTATTGCCATTATGGCAAAAAAGGCAAGAATCAGCCTAGAGCATGAGATCGTCTCCAGACCAACATCCGCAAGTCTATTCCCGGTCATAGCGAAGATTTCCCTCGGGCACTCTTCAATTTGCTAAAAGGACTAATTGAAAATCGTATCAACTTTTCTGTTCGCGGATCGGAATTGTCTTCCTGGGAATTGGAAAAGGAATGGAAGTTACAAGTTGCTTTTATATAATTGAGTCAGGATGGCAGATATTCCTGGAAAAAATTCGTTTCTAAATCGTGGGTATTATTATTGCGATGCCATTAACCTAATGAAATGGGTATTTTCCAACTGTCAGTCAGAAAAAATTACAGAAATCAAGTCGTAGATATATCATTACTTTTAAGGCCTGTTTTCATAATCTAAAGGGTTTTCCAATAATAGGTGTTATTTTGAATAGCCCGCTATTTCAGTAGATGTCACTTTTGAAGCTGTTTTTGACATTTGACAAGTAGAAACTACGCCATTAATGAAAATGGAACGATACACGCTTCAAGAACGCATTGAAATTATTAAAATTCACTATAAAAATGGTGAAAATTTGGTAGAGACGGTTCTTAAAACTCGAACATTTTTGGGTCGTCGTGAAGCACCTTGTCGGATGGCAATGAAGAAATTGGTGGAAAAATTCGAGCTGTTGGGACAAGTTAGTTATGTGAAGAATAAAACCCGTGCACGTTGCTCAAGAACAGCTGAGAATATTGCTGTTGTAGCCGAAAGTGTTGAAGAAAACCCAGGGCTGTCCATTCCACAAACATCATTACACCGTATTTTGCATAATGATTTGGGTCTTAAGGCTTATAAAGTTCAGTTAACACAAGAACTCAAGCCGGCCGATCATCAACAACGTCGTGTCTTTGCTGATTGGGTCGTTGAAATGCATGAAAATGATCCGGAATTCCATCGAAAAATCATCTTGAGTGATGAGGCCTATTTCCACCTCGGTGGCTTCGTCAACAAGCAAAATTGTCGCATCTGGGGCTCGGAAAACCCAAGAGTTATTGTTGAAAAGCCTGTCTATCCTCAACGTGTGACTGTTTAGTGCGGTTTATGGTCCGACGGAGTCATTGGACCTTACTTTTTCGAAAATGAGGCTCGAGCAACAGTTACGGTGAATGGATTGCGCTATCGAGAGATGATTAATGATTTTTTATGGCCGGAATTGGATGGTATTGATCTGGACAACGTTTACTTTCAACAAGACGGTGCTACGTGCCACAGAAGCAACGAAACCATTTATCTTTTGCGGGAAAAGTTTCCGGACCGTGTTATCTCTCGAAGATGTGATCACAATTGGCCACCGAGATCTTGTGATTTAACACCTTGCGACTTCTTCCTTTGGGGCCACGTGGAAGAGAAGGTCTACGCCAATAGCCCAGCGTCGATTCAAGACCTCAAAGATGGAATTCATGAGGCTATCGAGGACATAGGGCAGCCACTTTGCGATTTGGAGATGGAAAATTTCATTAAAAGGATATGGTCTTGTGAGCGTGGTCGTGGTGGTCATTTGCCTGATGTTATTTTCCACTTTTAACGATATAGTTTCTTCTTTATAATGAAATAAACATCCGATCATTTGGAAAATGGAATTTTTCTTTGAATATCGAAATAACACCTCTTATTGGAAAACCCTTTACTATAGTGGAACTTTTAAATTTTAAAGTTTTCTTTTAAAATGATATCGTTTTCATAAACGAACTTCAAGATAAAGTGGCGAAAACGTCGCAATACTGTCGTTTGCACTGTCAGTTCAGCACCTGTAAAATTTGAGTGTTTTTGTCTTCCAGCGATTCTTTGTATGGAAGCATTAGTATAGTGATTCTAATAATGAATTATTTCAACAAGTTAAGAGCGTTCCTGCTAATCGGGTCCTTCATGAATGGCTTCGTGTAATAAATTTACTTATGCATATATTTCACAAATCAAATAGACCCCAGGGGGTTCATTGATCTGCCGAGAAAGCAAGAGCAGACGCGTTTCTGGCTTCTTGGCCTTCATCAGTACCCTGTAGCTTTCCCAACAAATTCAACTAAACTGACCCGGGTCAAGCCTTTCAGAGCCGGCTTGGTCGATCATTATAATCGCCCACGCCACCTATGAAACGAAACACGGAAATCAGCCTCTCCCCACCAGTGAATATTTGAAGCGCGTCATGAATGGCTTCGTATAATAAATATGAATGAAGGACTCGATTAGCAGGAACGCTCTTAACTTGTTGATTTTTTAACAACGGTATCGCCATTTTTTCATTATTATTTTTGAAAACGCTAAACAGCGTTCATGGCCATTGAGAAGATACTGTCTGAGCTCTGCGGGACTCGTTCTTGATTTAATATCGAGTGAATGGTGGCATATGATTTCGCGCTTCAAATATTCACTGGTGGGGAGAGGCTGATTTCCGTGTTTCGTTTCATAGGTGGCGTGGGCGATTATAATGATCGACCAAGCCGGCTCTGAAAGGCTTGACCCGGGTCAGTTTAGTTGAATTTGTTGGGAAAGCTACAGGGTACTGATGAAGGCCAAGAAGCCAGAAACGCGTCTGCTCTTGCTTTCTCGGCAGATCAATGAACCCCCTGGGGTCTATTTGATTTGTGAAATATATGCATAAGTATATTTATTATACGAAGCCATTCATGAAGGACCCGATTAGCAGGAACGCTCTTAACTTGTTGATTTTTTAACAACGGTATCGCCATTTTTTCATTATTATGAATTATTTCACTAATCGATTCCTTTCTGGATTTTCAATATTTTGAAATTGCTTCTGCATTAGAAACACTAGATTTTTTTGTCAGAAGCAATATATAGAACAATGTTTCTAATAAACAGTATCGAAACAATCAACGATAAAACAACTAATCTATAACGTTTCGGAGACTTTGTCACACTGCCAATGAAAATTTGAAGCGTGAAATCATATGCCACCACATTTGCTCGATTTTAATCGAAAACCGAGTCCCGCAGAGCTCAGACAGTAACTTACCGTTTTCATAATATAATAATGAAAAATGGCGATATCGATGTTAATAAATCAATAAGTCCAGAGCGTTCCTGCCTATAGGGTCTTCTCGTTTCTCAGTTAAAATCGAGCGAATGTGGTGGCATATGATTTCATGCTTAAAATTTTCACTGGTGGGGAAAGGCCTAATTCCTTGTTTTGTCTCATAGGTGGCGTGGGCGATTATGTAAAATCGACCAAGCTGGCTGTGAGAGATTTGAACGGTTCAGTTTAGTTGAATTTGTTGGGAAGCTACAGAGTACTGATGAAGGCCAAGAAGCCAGAAACGCGTCTGCTCTTGCTTTCCGGCAAATCGATGAAATCCCCTGGGGTTTATTGGACTTGTGAAATATATGCATAAGTATATTAATAAGACGAAGATATTATGAAGACCCTATTGGCGGGAACGCTTTGGCCTTGTTGATTCACAAGGAATGTTATATACACATATAATTTTTGTTTTTCATTAATTGGCTTTGTCTAGAATCTAGGAGACGGTTCTTCTATTGGAGTATGATTTTTTCCGTTTGTCTGCGAACATAAGGGACCACATCAATATATTTGGTTGTTGCTCTTGTTGTTTATTTTGTTGAACTTGATTAATTGTTATTTGATTAAAAGCTCTTCTGTATAAATTCATGATAGATATATTCATGAATTGCTTCGGATATCCATTATCTTCAAGAATTTTTTCGATGAAATCAATTTCAACATTTCGATTCAATTGAATAGCAAATTAGGTTAGCTCTATCGTAGAGTGTTCCACTAACACCTCTTTTCACATCGAATTGATGATTTCAATAGAAATTCAAATATCTATTTGTATGTGTCTGCTTATCGAAGACACTTCTTTCAAAATGGTTCGTATGCTTGATAAACTAAATATCTAGAAAAGAAAGCTGATTATTCTTCTCTATTTCCAGAGTAAATTTAATTGTTGGTTCTTTTGAATTTATGAAATCGAAAATTGTGTCTTCTCTACAATGTTGGCAAATAACAAATATATCATGAACATATTGCCACCAAGCTTTCGGGGTTTTTTTGTATTTGATGAATTAATCAATATTTATTCTTTTTTTGCGTTTTTTCCTGGATATCGGTGATTGATTTGATGATACTTTTGTATTGAAAACTTTTTTTTCAGTTGTTTTCTTTTCTCTTTAATTAAAAGCCACTATAAAACGTGAGGGAGTATGTTATAAATTCAGAAACTTCATTTTTCTGGGAAGGATTCATAGTAGTTTTTTGTTCCTTCATTCTCATAAATTAATGTGGGAAATAAAAGAAACGCCCAAACACATGCTCCTAACACAGAGTGGTCAGTTTCAGTTATGATTAAAACGCTTCGGCAAACGATTCGAGATTTATACACGCTAGAAATTATCGAACTGCCTAAACGCCGTGCTAATCACCACTACGAAGTATCCTGTGCCTTATTTGGAAGTGTGCAGTAGGAGGGCCCTCCAAGCCGACGAAAGAACTCTATATAGAGCAAAAGGTTAGGACTTTTCTTAATTCCCGTTGAGTTCATTTATTCGGAAACTACTATAAAATCCTTCTTGGTTTTCTGCCTATGCGAAAAGAGGCCCATTCTCTCTCTATTTCTGGCCGCTAAAAAGAATCAAACATAATATGTCAACAATATATTACTCATGACAGGTGATAAAGGAGAACACATTACCATTCCGAATTTCTGGCCTAGAATGGTCTCAAATGATTAGTTTCGTCACCACAAACACAGCCCTTTTTATTTTTGACCCAACAGTGAATGTATGTATTTGAACAGAGACCTTACGCCACCATAAACACAACACTGTTCGTTTTCGAATCAACAGTGAATGTATGTTGAATCGGACCTTACGCCACCGCAGACACAGCACTGTTTATTTTAGGTCAACAATGAATTTATGTATTTGAGTCGAAACTAATCGTTTGACACCATTTTCGGCCAAAAAATGAACCAGTGTTTTTTGGACGCTTGTGTTAACAGTCGGATTTATATTCTTGGAAATATTATATTTTTTCCTGGAGACGAGCAGCTTTGGGCGAGTTCAGTACCTGGATGGGTGACCACTCTGGCTATTCATTTGAACGGCGCGCCAAAGCTCAAGGACACAGTTTTTTTGCAACTTGTTTCATCTTTATTTGAGGCATTATCATAGCTGCGTGGTATGTTTTTTGGCGCTCTTGTTCCTCGTAACAGAGTGCTTATAAATTTGCCCAAATGTCTGTAATTTTTGATTTTTTTGGTGAATATGGTCTTTAATATATTGGTTCCACTAACTAATGAAGAATCCGAGGTCAGCATTGATTCTGTTCGACCGGCCGTCAGCACGATTAAGTTCGAACGCAATGAGTTAGAAAGTTGAAATTTTCAGAGTTGGTTTGGGAAATAAATATCTCGGTTAAGTTCATAAATGGGCAAAATGGTTTCAGAGTTATAGCCATCTGAAATGTTGTTTTCCATATAACTCGAAAAATACTGATCTGATCGGATTAGAGCGAAGACACAAAATTTTGTGAGATTTTTGACGTGCCTGGAGAGAATTTAATGAATCATGTTCTGTTTGCGTTGATAACGCAATATGCCGATACGGACCGTTTTCGAACGGGAAACATGCCAATAAGTGAAGATGAGCGATAAAAACCGTTTAATAATATATAACATCATGGTAATTTCATGAAATTAGATAATTTTTTTTATTTATTCATTCAATGCAAATTTACAATCTACTCAATAAGTAATAAGTAAATTTAATGTAAGTAGAAGACTTAAGACAGGTACCGTCCAGCGACGGATTACTGCGTTTCATCTACTCAAATCTTCTGGCCAGGTTCTCTTGAGTCGTCTTGGATAGTTGGTGTGCAATAATTCATTGATGAGAGGGTTTTCGTGATCGTTAGTGCGTGTCTCGTATTTTGTAGAGAAATGTTTTATTACCTCTGTTACGTAGGGTACGTTTAGATCGTTGTGCAGAGTTTTGTTTGACACATACCATGGGGCATCAGACATCATTCTCAGGGTCTTGGATTGAAATGTTTGGAGGATTTTTGTATTTGTTGGCTTACTGCATCCCCAGAGCTCGATCCCATATGTCCATATTGCTCTCAATATACACTTGTAAATTAAAATTTTGTTTTCCAAGGATAGTTGAGATTTTCTCTTCAGAAGCCAATACATTTTTTTAACTTTGAGGTCTAGCAGTCTTCTTTTAGCCTTAATATGTCTTTTCCATGTTAATTTATCATCCAGGGGGAGTCCAAGGTACTTGACTTCTGTTTTCACAGGAATTGGGGCTTGGTTGAAACAGACTCGGGGCTTGGATGAAACAGACTCGGGGGCAAGTGCTCTTTTTCAGAGTGAAGGTGATGTGTGCGGATTTGCTATTGTTGACCTTGATCTTCCACTTCACAAACCACTTTTGTAGCAAGTCCAGGTGTAATTGGAGCTTGTGCGATGCTTCTGTTGGATCAGCGTTTGTTGACATTATAGCTGTATCATCTGCAAATGTAGCAAGCAAGGTGTCGTTGGTTTGTGGGATGTCCGCAGTAAAAATGAGGTACAAAATGAAAAATTAGATAATTGTGAATAACCTATTGAAAGTAAGTATTGATATTTATTCAAATCCCAGCTTCTACCTCACATGTACCAAGCTCGTATGGTATGCCCTTTTTCGTTTTTTCTTTCATTTCTATCGCAAGAATAACTTTGATAAATGGTATATCTACTCAGTTTAAGTCGATCCTTCAACAAAATTACGTGAAACGTGAATAATTTAATTTATTATTAGTTATTTTACGAATTTCAATTCCGAGTGTTTTTCATCTCATGGTACACAAACAAAGCACTGTTCATTTTCGACCCAACAGTAAATGTATGTATTTGAATGAGTCCTTTCTCCACCACAAACACTGCACTCTGTATTTTCGACCCAACAGTGAAACACAAGATTTTTGGAAAAAATATAAAAATGTGATTGAACGCATTTTGAGATTCGTATGGAATTCTATTTGCCATTCATATTTTTAGATTTTTCTCAAAAATCTTGCGTTTCATGAAAAAATTGCAAGAGGCAAGAACGTATTTTAATGGAAAGGATTTTCTAACTGCTTAATAATTTTCAAGGAATTCAAATAGGCTTTTAATGTATTTTTTTTTAGTAGTTCCAAAGACATTGAGGCCCAGTAAAAAGTGTATAAAGGGGGTCCATCGCCAAAATATGTAGCACTATGAGATGAGATGAGAACTCATGTGCACCAAATTCAGTGATTTTCGTATGACCGGATTCTGAGATGGAATGAAAAGAGTGTTTTAAGGGACGATATCCAGGGGGTTGTAACTCCGATAGAGGGGGCCTCCTGACAAAAATAAAAAATAGGGGTCTCCTCATTTAGTCTCGAGAATCTGTGACCAAATTTTGTTGCATTAATTTCGGGACTGTACATTAGAGCTATTGCGGCGAGACAACAGGAAAATGGGGTAGAGCAATAACACATGTTCTGCCATACGGTAATTTGTACACATATCCTCATTATCCCTCTGCTCGAGCAGATATCCTTGCCACAAAGATACAACACCAGCGTTACGTAGTAATGTAATTTCGAAAATCGAATCTCACCCTTATTGACTGAATGCCACAAATCAATTCCGAAATTAGGTTTTGATTGGTTACCCCGTGAATAGTACAAAGGTGCTTCGAAAAATTATATTATCGCCATGTTCCCCGGCAACAACAATATTGTGGGATCCCACAAAGCAGGGCAGAGTTGCTGATTTCAGCATAATTTAGTTTGCTCCAACGTAGTTCGATTATTCACAGAAACGCTCTGAGATATGGTACAGACTTTCTGAAGCTTCGAGATATCCCGAAAGCATCATTAACAATATGAAGGCATTACGGGAAATATGATTTCGCAGAAAATTTTTTGTTCAAGGTGAAAACCAATGGTATCCAAAAATTTGTGATCATTTGACTGAATGGAACCAATCAAAATCACATTACACTGATAACATTCCATGGGTAATTCTCACGCAAGTGCGTTGCTATGGATTATATAATTCGGTGGTCTTCGAATCGGACTTAAAATCCCAAATCAATTTGGTTATTATACTGACGATCCTACCAATGCAATTATAGATTCTTCTGTATCAAAAAATATTATTAAAATTGGTTTACGGAAAATTACCATCCATATAGACTGTTTTATCATTTTTTGGCGCTCTTGTTCCTCGGAACAGAGTGCTTATCAATTTGCCCAAATGTCTGTAATTTTAGAATTTTTCGATGAAAATGGTCTTAAACGATTTGGTTCGACTCGCTGATCAAGAATCCGTGGTCGAAATTCATTCTGTCCGGCCGGCCGTAGGCACGATAACTCTCGAACGGAATGAGCTAGACAGTTGAAATTTTCAGAGTAGGTTTGGTAGATAAATATCTCAGCTAAGTTCGTTATTGGGCGAAATCGGACAGATGATTTCGGAGTAACAAAAACAAAAATTTTTTTTTGACATAACAAATTCAAAATTAAATTTTTTTAATATGCAGTTTTACCATAAGAATCCATTGATATCATTTTCACCTCTAACAAGCTGATACTTTCGGAGATATGATTTTTCAAAATTTCAATATAAATCGTATTTCTATGTTTTCACAGAATGATATAATTATTCTGTGTGTATTCTATGAATTGTTATAATGTCAACTTATTTTCCTGAGACATGACGTTGTCTAATTCATTCCAGCAATCGAAGAATTATGAGAATTATAATATAATATCATACTTTTTGTTGGTTGATATTTTCATGCCGATGGTCAATCCATATGATGATCGGAATGGTAATGGTAAGTTAATAATATTGAGTTCAGAATATCTCCACTAAAAACAAAACTGGTATATTGGTGTATTGGAGTATTGGAGTGGATTTGAGGAAAGATATATATTATCGTTCATCATAGAATTGAGGAATGAATATCTCGGATGAGTTCGTTGTTGGGTAGAATTCGTCTATTGGTTTTGGATTGATAACTTTTGGCACTCTTGTTGAATTTAAATTCTTCTATGATGTTTGAATTCAATTTATGCTAAGATGAAGTTTCTTCATAAGAATCCATTGATGTTATTCCCAACTCTGAGAAACCAATACTGTCGGAGATATAATTTGTCTGTTTGAACAAGAGGGCCAGAAAGCTACTCTCCACAGGGCTTGAACCCATTTTTTATAAGATATGAATACATTTCGTACTATATTAATGTCAGATTTGTCTAAGATGACAGAATTTTTAATTCTGATATATGTATTCTATCGGAATTGAAATTCAGCAAATATCCAATAATATACGAAAAAACTTATGTCTCAAGTAATTTCAGGATACACGAAATTCCGCGAAAATTAGTGGGTCGGTATTCTAGAAGTTATTACCGAGTTTTAATTGAATCGGATTTGTATATTTTGAGTTATTGAGGAATTAACAACAAAACTTCATATGTGAATAACTCCAAAACCATTTGGCCAATCATGCCTATTAACGCACTCAAATGCCGTCTTCGGATGTGCTACCTACTCATCAGAAAATTGCGAGTTATCGTGAGATACATAATATTTTTTCATAAAATTTGTTTAAAATTTTGTAGTTTTAGTTGTAGACATTTCAACAGGCTAGCTCATTCCGTTCGAAAGTTATCGTGTTAACAGACGGCCGGACTGAATCGATTTTGACCACGTATTCTTGATCAGTAAGTCCAATCAAAACGTTTAAGACCATTTTCATCCAAAAATTCTAAAATTACAGATATTTGGGCACCTTGATAAGCACTCTCTTCCGAGGAATAAGAGCACCAAAAAGCATTTCGAATATTCTCATGGGCAAGGATTCGGTCTTTTTGATGTTTTTGAAGATTTTCCCTCTCTTCTCATGAAAAAATTCGGAGAATCACTGACGAGAGGTCAGTCTGCTTTGGCGCGCTTGTTCAAAACCAAAGTCAGAGCGGCCACACATCAAGGTTCTGAACTCGCCCAACGTTTGTGCGGCCTTTCAAAATTTCAGCGATATCTAATAGATAGTTTCTGAGATACTTTTCGATAATTTTTTTAAATTTTCTACTCATACGATACTCACTAAATTTCGCATTAGTCGTAGTGTTGATTTTTTTCAACAAACTACCGAGTTTTAATCCGATAAGTTCCCTATTTCTCGAGTTATCAGGAAAACAAAAATTCTGATGGCTATAACTCTGAAGCCACACGGACGGAAGGACGTCTAGACGGACAGAATTAAGTTTGACCTCGGATTCTTCATCAGTGAGTCGAAACTAAAAGTTAGAGGCAATTTTCAGGTAATAATTCGAAAATTACAACAAATTACAACAATCGCGCCAAAAATGAACGGTTTGTGTGCCGTTCTAGAGTAAATTTATCGAAGGGCAAATTTATGAACATTCAGATGATATTAACAACTCATTTATATTCAATGAGGTGAACTGTGCTAATTGCCAATAACTAAAAAAGACACACGGTGAAATATTTATTGATTTTAACCATCAACAAATATTCCGCGTGGGCAGACTAGATCACCTCATCGTTCAGTGTTCCCCAAAGAGGAAACCGTCATTCAAGGGCAGATGCAAAACCAGGGTTTCAAGGTTATTACCAATCATCAGTGTGACTTAGCCAACACTGAATGACACCGAAGGTGTTCTAGGAAACTTAAATCCATCGGTCGCGAACTGGTAGGGAGAGAATCCTACCAGCGGCACCTATGGAAATCCTTACGAACTCCAACCCTCTGCGATGAGGATATCTTGAGTGATGTTCAGCGACGTTCATTCTTTTGCCTTAAGAGGGCCATGGTCCTCTTGGGGGAGCACTGAGCTATGAGGTGATCTAGCCTGGCCAGGCTGAATATTTTTTGATGGTTAAAATCGAGAAATAATTCACGGTTTGTCTTTTTTTAGTTATTGGCCAGGATTTCCATAGGTGCCGCTGGTGGGATTATTTCCCTACCAGTTTGCGACCGATGGATTTAAGTTTCCTAGAACGCCTTCGGTGTCATTCAGTGTTGGCTAAGTCCAACTGATGATTGGTGATAACCTTGAAACCCCGGGTTTGTGTCTGCCCTTGAATGACGCTTTCCTCTTTGGGGAACACTGATGGATGAGGTGATCTAGCCTGGCCACACAAATATTTGTTGATGGTTAAAATCATAAATATTTCACCGTGTGTCTTTTTTTAACTCATTCATATTTCACGTACAGGGTGTTTTATTAGACCCGAAAGTCAAAATTAATATTTCTGAGTCATGGTCTATGCTCTATCGATATCGTTCATATGAACATTTTGATGACCTAAGATAATAATACTTGCCAAATTTTAAAATATTTTGTTCGACGGTTCGGTAGTTATCGCGGACCAGAGATTTAGACAAAATCAATAAATTATCCTGAATCCCAGAAACGAAGAGCCTTAGCCCATATTTAATTGTTGTTATCTGGCTCCCATTGGTAGCATCTATTCACCATCAATCTATGTACAGTAAATCGCGAACCAGCCAGTATATACTCGCTTTATATTAATGAATATTCATGAAAAGGGTTGAACATAAACGCGATGAAAGTTGTTAAATCACAAGTCATAATCTTGATTAGCTGTCCAGTTACGATTTGATTCGTGTTGCGGGTAACTTCAGGACAGCAAGAAATTTTCATATCACCAGAGTGAATTCTGCCCGTGGAAACTAATGAATAATGTATGCCGTGATGATGAAAGAACTCAAAAATATGCACCAAATCATTACAATTCATGCCAAACTTATATGTTCTTCGTGTCCTTCAACTGAATAGGAATGATTGAGTTTGCGGCTTGAGGACTGGGCAAAATAAACTATTCTTTTAGAAAAGTCGACATCTTGATCCGTATTTGGGATCTTTTTCAAGACTGTAAAAAATTTTAATCGTTATAAAAATTACATTGGAACTATGATATATGCAATGAACTCTTTTATAAAACGATTTCACAATAAGACTAACCCTTACACAAACTTAAGCAGCAAAAATATTCTCAGATAACATTAATATCTATGTTTCTCTTAGAAGCTGCCAGATCAAACAAACAGAAAAAAAACCCAGAAGTTACGCGATCTTAAATGAAATTTACCTTTTCAATCAGATTCATCAGGAAGTAAATTATGTCTGTGACATCCATTGGTCGTTTTTTCTAAAACCGTTATACTGTTCTTTAAAACAAGCACCGAAGAACAGGAGTAAATAATAGTCAGGTGATGTCTCCCTAATAAAATTCAATTGAATCTGGGACCGCGAACGAATGGAACATATTGGGGTGTTTATAGATATCATGGTTTTGGTGAATTCGACCGAATACTCGACTAGTGGATCCTATATTATTGCCATTAGTCTAAACTAAAGTATTTGCATTTTCCTATTCCTTTAATGCAAAGTGTTTTATTTCTCGTTTTTACAAATTATTTGCACTAAACTTAGTGAATGCGTTCAGGGTGTTTTCGATGAAACCGGAAAAACTGTAGAAACAAAAAATATGTGAGATGCTTGCAAAGTTTCATAAATATCATCCTTCTTGTTTTAAAGATATTTACCTGGTTCTATACTTCATCCCAACCGTATACAGGGTGAGTCTTCAAGTTGTGCATTAATTTTAACCAGATACCTACTCCTCTCAACAAATGAAACACTTTTTTCATTTACCATTTTTCCAGATTCGGCTCAGGTAAAAAGTTATAAGCGTTTAAAGACTTTACAATGGGCTGATACTGATACCTGAATTTTCTCTGTATGTTGAACACAGATTACTCTTAGTGTAACTCGTATTGTATATTGACCAAATCTGTATCATCTGATGCTTGAAATTCACTGAATTTGTTTGAGAAAACTTATTTACTCACTCAATTAATATGATTTGGCCCTTCATGCAACATTTCCAGCAAAGAATTGCTTCAATTCTTGAATATTAAAACAGTGAACTTTAACTTGATACCTATTCTATCCATTCGATACTTCATTACACAATTGTTTCCACTATAATAATATACACAATTTCATGATCTTCTATTGAGAAAAATCCTAAAATATCCTAACTATCTTCAATAATACTTTGAAATTAATTCACTCATATTGTTCCAATCCAATTCCAACCTCAATATAAATCACAGAACACTAATAATATATGATCGAACTCCATAGCAATGACACAGATTGTGACAATGATCTAATAATAAGTAGAAGAAGAGCTTAGAGAGAAAGCGGCATTGACTCCAACATAAGAGTGAGATGCAATGATAGAAATCAGCTGATGTAGGACAAAACATTATGTTTTGCAATGCTAAGTCTTACTAAATTATCATATTTTATTCGTTTTTTCCACGTTCATTAAATTGTTTTTGACTTATTTAAAGTTTTATAAATATTAATAGATTATATCTAACAATGGAGATGGCCTATTAGGCGTCCGGTTGTACGAATATTAGAAAAATAAATCATTAAATTTCAAAGGTGAGCTATCTGAATCTTAGGAAATAATAATTTATACACATTCTAAAATATGAGAGACGTAAGAAGGTATTTGAAATGAAATCAGGGATTACTAAGAGCTGATATCAATTCTGCAGAATCGATCATATTTTTATTTGTGTAGATAGGTACATCCTGATATGAATATAAATTTCACATACATATTGTTCTTGAGTAAAATATTTGATTGCTTTCAAAGAATTGTTCAAAACAGTAAGTCTTTAGGCTTTGAATTATTTTTTTGTCCAAAAGAGAATCAAAAACTTGCGAACAGACGCAAGTTATTTTACATATTTATTAATAGAACTCAATCCTTTGACACCTATTAAATGTTTTATGAAATTTTCAATCAAAATAATAATCTATGAACCATGGCATTGTGGCTTTGAGTTTTGATCAGAGATATGGAGGTATTATATTTCTGGTTTTGATTGAGGGTTCCTTATCCAGGGGCGGATTTATAAATGTAGTGAAGTTTCTGGAGTTTTCATCAGACTTTATATCATTCAAAGAAGAATATCTTCAGAACGGTACGTTTCAGGAGAAATGATGAAGAATATTTTATTTTTCTAAAATGATTGTAGATTCTTGTAATAACTCAAGCTGAAACTTAATCTGCTTTCTTTATGCTAATTTCTCATAGTATTTTTTAATTCGCGAGTCTATAACTAGGAAACGAGTGGAAGTAGGAAAAAACTGTTAATTGGGAATTATGTATCATAGTTATAGAAAACTTCACCTCAAAATTCATTCAATTCGGAATATCCATGTCAAAGAGGGAAAAGAAAAACTGATTTTTTTTCGAAATTTCTACAGCCTGTATCTCTTTACCAGAGCCGAATTTGGAAAAATAGTAAATGAAAAAAGTGTTTTATTTGACCAGAGGAATCTTTGGTTAATATTAATGCTCAACTCAAAGACTCACCCTACATATTGATTTCATTGCATTTGTGGCAGAAATCAGTACTTCTCTGAAATTGTTGTCATAATTGTAGCTACTAAGTATTATCATTCATAAATATAATCATTAACGATGTTGAACAACTGTTGTACAGATGCAAACCCTTTAATCACCCTGTATTCAGAACATTATGGAATAGATACATCAGGACGGACGCGAAATTCACAAACACAAAATCAGAGCAATTTTCACCGGATGAAAATTTTATTTGCTCGAGGGAAATGTTGGTTTCGTTCGGCAAAAACAGCTCCCGGACTTCGCGGTGTAGCACGGCCTGTCATGGAACTAATGAAATTAAATATGATTTACATCCCACCCACCTGGAGCACTAATGTTTGGTTGCTGACTATAATGCCTGAGGTAGCGTTGCTGAGTATTCGTTCACCATCACGTAACCACCATACTCTGTGTACCTGCAAACAAGACATAAATCAACATCGGCAATGAACCGCCTCGAAAATCATTGGGTTTTCCAAATTAAGGTGACGATATTCGTGATTGTGAACCAGAGAAGCTGTTTAAGCCAGTTTAATGAACAGACGGGTGTTCCTTTGGCATAGGAACCTCATTCGAGCATTGATTAACTAGTATGAATCATAGCAATGAAGATAGATATCCTGAGGCGATGTTACAGTCGCAAAGGGATAATTCAAAACAAATTTAATTAAATGAAGATTACACATTACGCAATATTGAGCAATACCGTACTGTAGGACCAATATTTATAATTTTCCTAGAGGGTTGAAAATGAGCCCGAAAACGGGTACTGCGGCTTGCGCAAGCCTCGCCCCCTTCGTACTTTTGATGAATAAATATTATTCAAACTTATTAAATATGAAAATAAAAAATTGAAAAAATTCAGGCGCCTGTGGGATAGATCAATGAACAATAATGCGTGGTCCAAAAATGTTTATCGTGATTTTTCAATTGGTATCCATCAGTAAATTAACAATTTTTTGTAGCACGAACATTAAAATTGCAAGTACGCTAATTTTTAAAGTATTAATCTGAGAATTTTCTCCGTTCGTGGAGCTATTTTTAAGGGTCTTGAAATAGATTCCTATTGGGAAATTTTATAATATTACTATTGATACGTTTTCTTATGATCAGAAACTACTCAAAAATGATTTTTAATAATTATTATCTCCTATTGTTAAAAAAACTGTTATAAACCAATGCGTTGTTTATATGAGATAATTTAAAATTTTCTTTTGAAACATAATTGAAGCCTTATAATATTTCACTTAAGTAAATTGTTAATAACAAAACAAAAATTGACAATTTTTCAAATTTTCCAACGGGAATCTATTCCAAGACCTTTGAAAAATAGCTCCACGAAAGGAAAAAATTCTCAGATCAATAGTTAACAATTATCGCACTTGCAATGTTAATGTTCGTTCTACGGAAAATTGTTGATTAACTAATTGATGACTGATTCAAAAGTAGCGATGAACATTTTTGGACCACGGATTATTGTTCAGTGATCTATCGTACAGACGCCTCAATTTTTTATTTTCATATTTAATAAGTTTAAATAATATTTATTCATGAAAGGTCCGATGGGGCAAGGCTTACGCAAGCCGGAGTACCCGTTTTCGGGAGTATTTTCAACCCTCTGGGAAAATTATGAATATTGGTCCTAGTTCCGGGAGTTGGGACTTTTCCTTAGGAAATTTCCATTTCCTAGCATTTTTATCGTTGTCTATAGGGGATAATGAAACAAGACACACGATGAAATATTCATTGATTTAACAAATATAATTTCACAAAATATCATTCAAGGGCACACACAAATCCAGGGTTTCATGGTTATTACCAAACATCAGTGTGACTAAGGCAAACACTGAATGAAAACTGCTTGGGAAAGGACTCCACCAGCGCCACCTATGGAGAATCCTTACGAACTCCGACCCTCTGCGATGAAGAAACCTTGAGCGATGTTCAGTGACGTTCATGCTTTTGCCGTAAAAGGGTCAAGGAGTGGCGACGCCATCTACCTGAGAAGCCACCTTTACGGACTGAAAACGACCGGTTCAGTTTGGTTAGGTGAACCAAAAACCAGTGAACATGTGATGAGGTGAACTGTGGCTAGTTGACAATAACTGAAACAAGACACACGGTGAAATATTTATTGATTTGATTTAATGATTTAACAAATATTACGCGTGGCCAGGCTAGATCACCTTATCACTCAGTATTGCCCAAAGAGGAAAGTATCATTTAAGGGCAGACACAAACCCAGGTTTTCATGGTTATTGCCAATCATCAGTGTGACTCAGAATGAAAAACACTGAATGAAAACTGCCGGCGTTCTAGGAAACTTATATCCATCGGTCGAGAACTGGTAGGGAAAATCCATAAATTTTTCCCCGTGTATCTTGTTTTAGTTATTGGAAATTAGCCACAGTTCACCTCATTACATGTTCACTAGGAGCTAATGATTCTACATTCACACTTTTTAATTAAATAGAACACTGTATGCTGTGTACAGGGTCTTTATAAATGATTGTAACATCTCAGTTGGCTTTGAAATACTCTTATTTTGCTGCTTCATTGTGTATCTGAATAACATCGAAAAAATGAAAGGGTGATTCTGAGATGGAAATTAAGATGGGTATTTGGTATAAAATTTTTTGAAAAACCTCCCCCCTCCCTTCCGAAGATCAACAAGAAAAATTGTTTCTCGTTTTTATTTTCCCTGTATATTAAGCTGAAGACACGAGACTTGGTAATTATTATTTGTCAACAAAACTACACATTCTGGGATTTTTTCAACCCTGAAGTATGTTCAGAAGGGGGAATAATAGTCAACCCCTAAAATATTTTTTCTTACAACTGTTTTTTGGATACAAATTTTCCTTTTCAAAAACATGTCTGAAAAGCCCAATTCCTTTTCTAACCTTGTTATCTCCATAAGTTTTTTCGAAAACTTAGGCATATACGAGAAAAAAATGGAATGCATTTTCAAAAAGCACCCAGATGGAATTTCCCAAACTCAATTTATTTGTTTATAGTTCATATATTTTCCAAGTTTTGCTTCATTTTCTATATCACCCATTCTATTACCTTTCTCGAAGAATTTTAACATAGAGGGAAAATAAAAAAGAGAAACAATTTTTTTGTTAATCTTCGGAGGAGTGTAACTTTTCCCGAGGGAGGTTTTTCAAAAAATGTTATACCAAATACCCACCTCAATTTTCACTAGAAAATCACACCTTATATTTTTTCAGTGTTTTTCAGATACACCCTGTATATACTGTTCACATTCGCGATTCCATCCACGTTATTTTCTGATAATAATTACAATTATCAAGGCTGTCAATTTCAAAGGCCTGCAAAATAGTCAGGATCCTCAGCGAAGAGCGTCAAAAAATGATTCAAGGCCAACTACGATGTAACAATCATTTATACAGATCCTGTATATAGAGGACTATTTACATAACTCTACAATCTTCAACTTTGCCGTCGTATAATAAAATATACATCAAATATCGTCGATTACTGAGGTTGCTGACAGTCTCGATACTATATACTTGTACGTGGCCCGTCTCTACCGTCTGAAAGTCTTTTTTCACATGTTTAATAAGGTTTTACAACACTCGCACTTAGTCTCACTACCACTTCCTTATCGTCTAACGAACGTCAATCATGCTCGGCTGCACCCATTCGACCTCTGCTTGAATTCGACCTTGGTCCACCCTTGGTAACTTCTTCTTACCCCTCTTCCTGAGCAATACTTCGCTGGGTCCAATGGGCTTCCTTGAGAACGATCCCGGGAAAGGTACTGTAGCTCCAAGAACTTGCTCTCCCATGAAGTCACTTCCAAAATTGATGAGACAACTAACACCAATATGGGATTAGCGATTTCCTGTTCAGAGAAAAGTATTCTGTGACTCCAGATGGCTTAATTGGATTCGAGGCGCCTCCAAAGTTTATACTCAATGTCATGGGGATGATTTAGGTTTTCTTCAGATGGGGATATGATCCAGAAGTACATCTGAATTATTGGTACGAAAGTCGTTAAACGTCGTCTCCTCCAGTAAAAAAAAATCCTAACTGTATTATTTACAAAGGTGGAAATATTATATATCCTACAGTAATATAATAATCATGATTGTTTATATTTCAGCCTATTTAATATCTAATTTTCAAAGGAAAAAAAACATACTTTTACATGAACCTATTTTCCTTCTATTTCATTTGTCAAATGTGAATCCTCTCTGACGAAATCTCCAGCAGTTAAAGCACTTCTCATCTGCACATGCGCATAACAAAAATGACTGGAAGGGGCAGCATGTACTTAAAAAATTGGTTCAAGCCCTGTGGACAGGAGCTTTGGTGCTCTTGGTCAAACTTTGACACATCATATCTTCGAAAGCATTGGTTTCTCAGAGTTGGGAATGATATCAATGAATTCTTGTGATAAAACTGCATTATAAAGGGAGTTCAATTCAAATAATAGTTTATTTATCAAGATCAAATAAGCAATCTGAGAATGAGAACTGCACCATGGAAGAAATAAAATTAAAATAGCTGAAATGAATTTGACTCTCTCTTATAGAACAGGATGATATGTACGAGTATGAACACAGATCATTATAATAATTCATAGATAGAATAATTATAGCATTCTGTGAAAACATAGAAGTACGATTCATTATTGAAATTTCGAAAAATCATATCTCCGAAAGTATTAGCTTGTTAGAGTTGAAAATGATATCAATGGATCTTTATGGAGGAACTGCTTAGAAAAAATTGAATTTGAAATTTGTGAGTTAAACATTTTTTTTTTCGTTACTCCGAAACCATCTGGCCAATTTTGCCCAGTAACGATTTTAACTGAGATATTTATATCCCAAACATACCCCGACAATTTCAATTGCCTAGCTCATTCTGTTTGAGAGTTATTGTAGAAACAACATTTAAAAATAAAAAAAAGAAATTGTCACTTGACGGCAACACGATCAATACAAGACTTCGCATGCGTATAAAGGTCATTATTTTACAATTTGATGCTAAATTTCAGATATATCGAGAGATCGGTTTCAGAAATATTCATAAAAAACATTTTTACTAAAATCGGCCATAACTTCGAAACCGCTTTGTGGATTTCGCCCGTTAACGAACTCGTCCGAGATATTTACGTTACAAACCATGCAAATTTCAATCCTCTAAGTCTTTTCGTTCGAGAGTTATCGTGTTAACGGACGCGGACGGCCGGACAGAATAGATTTCGACCACGGATCAGTGAGTCGAATCAAATCGGTTGAGACCATTTTCAGCCAATATTCGACAATTACAGACAATTGGGCAAATTGATAAGCACTCTGTTCCGGGGAACAAAGCGCCAAAAAATAGATTTCGGAATTTCAAGCAAAATATTCAGCAAAATAGTAATTGCGCGCGTGTTCCGCAAGGAACAGCGTGCTATCATTTCGTCACAATGTCTGTATTTTTCGAATTTTTTTTCGAAAATGGTCTCAAACGATTGGGTTCGACTCCCTGATGAAGAATTCGAGGTCAAATTCAATTCTGTCCGTCCGGTCCGGCCGGCCGGCCGGCCGTTAGCACGATAACTCTCGAACGGAATGACTTAGAGCGTTGAAATTTGCAGAGTAGTTTCGTAGCATAAATATCTCGGACAAGTTCGTTAACGGGCGAAATCGACCGAGCGGTTTCGGAGTTAAGGCCGTTTTTAGTAAAAACATTTTTTATGAATATTTCCGGAACCGATCACTCGATCTTTTTGAAATTTGGCATCAGATTGTAGAATCATGACCTTTATATGCCTGCGAAGTTTTGTGTTGAACGGACGGCCCTAAAGTGGCAAAAAAAATTTTTGAAAATTTGAAAATATTTTTTTCACGATAACTCGAAAAATACTGATCTGATTAAATTGAAACTCAGTAGTTAGATGCAAAAGACCAAAGCAAACACTTTTGCAAAATTTCGCGAAGATCACGTGACATGAAAAAAATAAAAAAATTACTACTATTTTGCGGAATACTTTGCTTTTATTGCCGAAACATATGTTTTAGAGGTTCTTCCTGCCCTTTCCGGGCATTTTCCGTATTGCGCATGCGCAGATGAGAAGTCCTTTAACTGCTGTAGTTTTCGTCAGAGAGGATTGGGGTTTTGGGGTGGCGGATGCTATTCCTCCATAGAATTCAGATCCCTGATGAGGGTCTGCGCATGCGTAGATTAAAGATGCGATATCTTCCGAACCACTAGTGTTGGAAAATCGGAGTTTTTTGTAAGGTGTGTTATTTTGAGAGGACTTTTAGCCGCCAGTAGATTGCGCATGCGCATAAGAGAAGTGACTGTTTTTGGGTTGGATGGGTTATGTTGGGAGTGCTGAGTCGATATTATGAGGTTTTAAAAGAATATTCATAGCAATTCAGTGCAAGGACAAGTCAGTTTGGGGGATGTAGCGTTGTGTCCGAGGTAAAGTGTCCGTACCGTGGCCCTGGGGCTAATTTTGAAATTGATGTTACCCCTCACGGGCATTTTTCGTTATGCGCATGAGCAGACCATCAGTGATTTAACTGGTGGTGTTTTCGTCAGAGAGGATTAGGGTTTTGGGGTGGCGGATGCTATTCCTCTATAGAATCCCCTGTTGAGGGTCTGCGCATGCGTGGATTAAAGATGTGATATCTCCTGAACCACTAGTGTTGGAGAATCGGAGTTTTTTGTAAGGTGTGTTATTTTGAGAGGACTTTCAGCCGTGAGTAGATTGCGCATGCGCAGAAGAGAAGTGACTGATTTTGGGTTGGATGGGTTATGTTGGGAGTGCTGAGTCGATATTATGAGGTTTTAAAAGAATATTCATAGCAATTCAGTGCAAGGACAAGTCAGTTTGGGGGATGTAGCGTTGCTTCAGAGTTAAAGTGTCCGTACCGTGGCCCTGGGGCTAATTTCGAAATTGATGTAACCCCTTACGGGCATTTTTCGTTATGCGCATGAGCAGACCATCAGTGATTTAACTGCTGGTGCTTTCGTCAGAGAGGATCAGGGTTTTGAGGTGGCGGATGCTATTCCGCTATATAATCCCCTGGTTTTTTTCCGATCTACGGTAAAGCTAACAGCCACACTGTATTGATAGCTATATTTTTTAAAGGAACTTGAAAAAAAAAAGCACTGACGTGAAGTCAGTACTCTTTGGCGCGCGTGGTCACGGTGGCTAATTTGAATTGAATGATGAGTACTTCAAGCTCAGTGGATAGAGCGAGCCGAAGATCTACCGAAAGGATAGTGGACACCATTCACTGTCGGTTCAAAAATTAACAGTGCTGTATCTAAGCTGCCATCAGGATAGAGTAACAAAGTCGGAAAAGAACACAAGTGACTCTCCTTAGTCGCACAAGCTCTTAGAAGATTTGGGAGGGTCAGTATAATCCTAATCATGTTTATAGCGCCTGCGCAAAAGCAGATTGACTTAACAATGAAAGAAAAAGTGTAAAGAGTCAATCTGCTTTGGCGCGCGTGCTATAAACATGATTAGGATTATACTGACCCTCCCAAATCTTCTAGGAGCTTGTGCGACTAAGGAGAGTCACTTGTGTTCTTTTCCAACTTTGTTACTCTATCCTGATGGTAGCTTAGATACAGCACTGTTAATTTTTGAACCGGCAGTGAATGGTGTCCACTATCCTTTGGGTAGATCTTCGGCTCGCTCTATCCACTGAGCTTGAAGTACTCATCATTCAATTCAAATTAGCCACCATGAACACGCGCGCCAAAGAGTACTGACTTCACGTCAGTGCTTTTTTTTTTTTTTTGAATTTTTTCCTGTCATGTGATCCTCGCCAAATTTTGCAAAACTATTTGCTTCGGTCTTTTGCATCTGACTACTGAGTTTAAATTCAATCAGATCAGTATTTTTCGAGTTATTGTGGAAACAAAATTCTAAAATTTTTTAAACTTTTTTTTGCCACTTTATGGCCATCCGATCAATATAAATTTCCGCATGCATATAAAGGTCACGATTCTACAAGCTGATTCTAAATTTCAGATAGATCGAGTAATCGGTTCCGGAAATATTCATAAAAAATGTTTTAGGTAAAAATGGCCATAACTCCGACCACTTGTTGGATTTCGCCCTAGATATTTACGCTCGAAAACTACCCTGCAATTTTCAATCCGCTATCTCCTTCCGTTCAAGAGTTATCGTGCTAACGGCCGGACGGACATAATTGATTTTGACCTTGGATTATTCATCAGTGAGTTGAACTTAATCGTTTGAGACCATTTTCGGCAAAAAATTCGAAAAATACAGATTTTGTGGCAAAATGAAGCCATGCCGTTCCTTGCGGAACACGCGCACAAAAACACGGAATTATCAATGTCCATTAGAGAAACATGACCATCATACTTCAGATCTCATTTGTGATTTTGCGGATACGTTCATGTGGTAGAAGAGATTACGAATATAATACAGAAGGAAATGAAAATGGATTCCCGAGTTATAAATATTTCAGATTCCACAGACTAAAATGAAGTAGAATGAAGTGCAGTGTAATATTTCAATTTAAAACTACATATGGGACAGTGTGAACCATAATTCATGTTGTAGGTTCAATATTGCCACTCTACCTGAAAACAACAATTTCCAATCTGGGAAGTATATGACATTTCTAATATGTGGTAAAAATATGAGATATATTTTGTAATTCTCCGCATGATACCACGGGACGCCAGCTGCTATATTTATACGATTTAGGACAATATGACGACAGCAATAACCTCGGAGAGCGCGATGTGAAAGAATCTGAAAGGATTCGATCTGTAGGGTTTTCAGAGCCGTTGTCAAAAATTCTGCTTAGAGTACAATGCACGAAATAATCATTGGCCTCCATATTTTTTCTACGATGACTTGATCAATAATTATTTCGATTATTGCATTCCTCCAGTCTGCAGGTGCTTACTAAAGTTTTACAGGATGTTTTAAGGGTGATTCTCTGTAAGCTCGTAATCGGCTGTCCCGACAGATTTTCTCAAAAAGTAATTTAATTATTTAAGAAAAAAATCATATCTAATCAAACTTTAACCTCGAAACTTTACGGTCCTATTGATTTTAGAACCATAACTATGGTGTTCCCGCCATAGAAAATTTTTACGTTTGGCAGTGAATACCATGCAGAAAAATAATCGTATATTATTTTCGTGAAACAGTTTTGCATTACGTATTTTGTTTATTTTGTAAAGTCCTCCAAACTTTGTCCCCAGAATTTCCATACAGTCCCCTGCCAAAAATTTGAAGCCATAATAAAAGAAAACTGTAATATTTACAAACTTTATTTTGATTGAAACGAAACGAAATGGTTGTGAAGTGTGCCATCTTCCCGAAAGCGGCGGTGATACGCCGTTTCGTTTAGTATTAGAGTGTGATTTGTGCGATGAACAGGCGTTTGGGGCGTTACCTCACACAGTCCTTTGGTAATTAATAATATTTGTGTTAATTACATTAATCATAACTATGTATACCTTATTGTCACATTATTTATGTATAAATTGATCGATATGTTCTTAAAAAACTATGTTACATCAATTTTGGTTACATTGTGAAATTTAACCGAAATACACAGTCCCCTGGCTGAAAATGCAGCAGAGTACTGTCCTACACAACAGGGAACTGTGTCTTTTGCGTCAAAGTATCATTGCTTTGCATTATTTTCATTCATAAACTGATATTATTTTGCACAGGCTCATCGAACACACATGATATGGCTCCTAAAAAGATGAAGTTATCCTGGAAGATCTATGTTGCGACCGGTATAATCTGGGTTGTTTGGCAAGATCATGTCATACTTGCCTTGATAAAAACCCGAATTATAAAGAATTCGATGATAGAAATGTCTTAAAATATAGAATGTGGGTTTCCGAAAGACAACTCTTCCAAGATTTCAAGACTAACAAGACCCGACTGATGACCAAATATCTGAAAAAAACATTTGGAGTATATCCAATACAGCTCATAACACATTTCGAGGAAGATTTACAGAAAATTTACCATTGTAAATCCGATTAAAAGTGTCCCATACAGGAGGAAACGGAGGGATTCGTTATGGCTTGTCAAGATGGAGTGATAAATACAAGATGGTATAAGAAGAACATCATGAAAGTGGACACCCCAACAACTTGCAGAGCATGCCACAGTCAGCAGGAAACTGTCATGCACATCCTGGCTGCTTGCAGAGTCCACGCTCCATCAGGATACACAGAAAGACACAATGCGGCACTTCGGATTCTCTACTTCCATCTGAGAGAAGTTTATGGTATAGATAAGGAGCCAGTGCTACCATTTGTGCCTCTGGAAATTGAATCAGTCATCGAAAATGATAGAGCTCGAATCTACTGGAACTATGCTTTTCCAACAACTCGGCAGATCCATGCCATAAAGTCAGATATAGTACTGGTGGACAAAGATCTCAGGGAATTGTTTGTTGTCGAATTTTCCTCCCCCGCTGAAAATAATGTGGTGATGAAAGAACAACAGAAGAGGGAGAAATACAAGGATTTGCTGTTTGAGCTGGGAACCCTATATCCAGGGTAAAAGTAAAATAATGGTCGTTCTGATCATGGGATGCCTTGGCGGAATGAGAGCGAACTATGTGACAGAATTGAAGATTATTCCGGCCTGTATATCCTTGGCCGAGGTTTTGGCGAACAGAATGCAGAAAGCAGTGTTGCTCGGGTCACTACGAGTGATGAGGTCCCATCAACTATGAAGGCCACTTGCAGCTCATCTCTTTTGTTAAGGGACGCTGTAAGGGCAGGACGAAGAACAGTCCAAGAAGAGTGAGAGGTTTTTTAGTGAGTAACCAAATAACATCTGGAGTCTCACACTGCCGCTTGCGGCGCCTATATAAGGTTTTTCCTCTTACGCGACAAAAAAAAAAAAACTACCCTATAGAATATATTCACAAAAGGCTATCCATTATTAAAATATTCGACTCAGCAAGCTTGACAATTAGATTTCAGTCAATGTATAATTTATCTATCACAAACTAAATTTCGATTGCTAATTTCAAATCCGATACACACCGTAAATCAATGATCGAATGAAAAAATGGGAGTGTAAATTTATTTTTGAATCGACTCAGAATTGAGTTGGTTACCGACAGAAAACCAATCAATCGTGTACATTGACACAAAACATGAAACAATGGAAACAATTTAATCAGTCTATTCTTTTTTCACTGTTGTGACAGGGAGTAATCAATTCGTTCATATGTCTGTATTCTGCGAATTTCAGACATCAGAATTTGGTTGGTCGATTTCTATTTCGAATTGACGAAAACACAACACAAAACAAAATTATCACATTGTTGCTGAATCAGTTCTACAGAGTGTTTCATGAATAAGAATAACTGTACATGGATGAAAATGGTCTTAAACGATTTGGTTCTACTCACCGGTCAAGAATCCATGGTCGAAATCGATTCTGTCCGGCCGGCCGGCCGTCCGTTAACACGATAACTCTCGAACGAAAGGAGGATTGAAATTTGCAGGGTAGGCTTGGAGCGTAAATATCTCGGACGAGTTCGTTAACGGGCCAAATTCACCAAGTGGTTTCGGAGTTATGGCCGTTTTTAGTTAAACCATTTCTTATGAATATTATGAAAACAATTCTGTCCGGCCAGCCGTAGGCACGATAACTCCCGAAAGAAAGGAGTTAGAGGATTGAAATTTGCAGGGTAGGTTTGGAGTGTAAATACCTTGGACGAGTTCAGGTGAAATCCACCTAGCGGTTTCGGAGTTATGGCCGTTTTTAGTGAAAACATTTTTTATGAATATTTTCGGAACCAATCACTCGATCTATCTGAAATTTAGCATCAAATTGTAGAACCATGACCTTCATATGCACGCGAAGTTTTGTATTGCACAGATTACCGTAAAGTGGCAGAAAAAAATTTCAAAAATTTTTAAATTTTGTTTCTACAATAACACTCTAACAGAATGAGCTAGGCAGTTGAAATTTTCAGAGTAGCTTTGGGAGATAAATTTCTCGGCTAAGTTCGTTATTGGGCAAAATCGGCCTGATAGTTTCGGAGTAACGAAAAAAATTTTTTTTTTTAAATTACAAATTTTAAATTCAATTTTTCTTGAGATGCAGTTTCACCATAAAAATCCATTGATGTCATTTCCAACTGTAACAAGCTAATACTTCGACATTTCAATAATAAATCGTACTTCTATGTTTTCACAGACTGATGCTATAATTGTTCTATCTATGAATTATTATATGATCTATGTTCATAGTCGTACATGTCATCTTGTTTTCCTATAAGAGAGAGTCAAATTCACTTTAGCTATCGTAGAATTATGAGGATTATAATATGATATTATACTTTTTGGTGATATTTTAATGCCCGTGGATGATGATGGAAATAAATAATTTGGTAAGCTTATCAGAATGGCTTCAGAATAGATCCAGTAAAAAATAGACTCAAATATTGGCTAAGTTTCAATTGATTTAATATAATTTTCAGATTGGATTTGAGGCATGAATATCTCGGTAAGTTCGTGGTTTTTGGCGCTCTTGTTTGAAGTTAATTTCTTTCATGATGCAGTTGTATCATATTTGAATTTCATTTCTTTCATGATGCAGTTCTATCATAAGAGTCCATTGATATTATTCCCAACTTCGGAAATATGATTTTTCAAAGATTGAGCAAGAGCGCCGAAGGTCCTGCCACATGGCTTTCCCCCTTTTTGGCGCTCTTGTTCCTCGGAAAAAAGTGCTTATCAATTTGCCCAAATATCTGTAATTTTCGAATTTTTTGATGAAAATGGTATCAAACGATTTGGTTCGACTCACTGATCAAGAATCCGTAGTCAGAATCGATTCTGTCCGGCCGGTCTGGCCAGCCCACCGTTAACACGATAACTCTGGAACGGAATGAGCTAGAGAGTTGAAATTTTCAGTGTAGGTTTGAAGGATGTTATTGGACAAAATCAGCCTGATGGTTTCGGAGTAACGAAAAAAACATTTTTTTTTACATTACAATTTTTGAATTCAATTTTTTTTAAGATGCAGTTGCATGACTGGTTGCATATTGAATAATTTATGTATACATTCGGGATGATATTTCGGAAGATTCAGAATTGGATCATTTTAATGATGTAGTTTATGAAGGCAATAGGAAAGAAGAACATAATGGAATCATCAAAACAAATTACCGTTCGTTGACCACTTCGGTTAATATTACCTTTTACTTCCTTAAGTACTGAGACATGTTCCTATATACAGTATTTCCATGATGTTGCTAGCAAAAAAATGCTGAAATATGGATCTACATTTGTGTATCAAATATTTTATCTTGAGTTAAGGTTCATAATACAGAATGAATGTGTTAGTGGTATGAACTATTGAATTATGAAAGGAAGATTGTATTTTAATAATATATTATGAACTATTACAATAATTTGTTCGTCAGCCTCTACCTACTCAAATATCAGGAATGCTCAGCCTTGCTCTAGACATTTCGATGATACTTTTCTTATTATTTTAAATGATAATTTTTGAAGTATTGAATATTGCTGATTTAATCTTGATTAATAAACTAATAGTATTTGAATTTAATTTCCTTTATAATGCAGTTCTATCATAAGAATCCATTGATATCATTCCCAACTCTGAGAAAGCAATGCTTTCGGAGATATGATTTGTCAAAGTTTGAACAAGAGCGCCAAAGCTCCTGTCCACAGGGCTTGAACCAATTTTTATATTTCATAAAGTTGGGCTGCTTCGTTTGGAGACCCGACTGTTTTACATGAATAAACGCTCATATTGGAAATACGCCATATTGGAAATAGCTATTAATCGTTTATATTGACACCAACTGCCCAATAATGGTATTTGTTTTGTCAGTTCCCGCCTTCCACGATACACGTCAGGCTATATATTGTATGAAAGAAGTAAAATTGAAGACCCGCAGATTCTTCTGGGGATATATATCACCGTGGGAATCCAGGTCTATCCGTTGGGCCTCAGAAAGGTTCTATGTCAAGCTTCATTTATACGTGTTAAAACCCTGTATCGCCCTAACAGTTACGAGTGAATCCTTTTTTCATCCGAACGTCATAAAATGCCGAAACTCACAGATTTTATGAGTAAAGTAAAATACGGAGCCTTCAGTGACTCCCAAATGGTAAAAACAAACTTGAAACTTGGCCAAATCACATCCGAACGTGTACTTTTTATCGATCGAAGTCCGAGTGCAAGTGGAGGTTCGAGATTCTGATGCAGTCCACGATAAATCCCTGCTATGAATTGTTTTTATTGGTAGTTGAAACTGCCGATTGGGCGTGGATTTTTGCCTGAACCAGATGAATTCATTGATGTTGCGTATAATCAGTTTATACAGGGCGTTTTTGCGTGCATGTTCTGGGGAACAGCGTGCTATCATTTTGACCAAATGTCTGTCACAATTTTTTGCCGAAAATGGTCTCAAACGATTAGGTTGGACTCACTGATGAAGAATACGAGGTCAGATTTGATTTTTTCCGGTCGGTCGGCCATTGCCACGGTAACTTGAGGACAGAAATATATACAGTAGTATATAGGGCTTCATAGAGACGAGAGTATACAAAATCTCGTCTCGGTCTCGCCAATTCCCAATAAATTAAGTCTTGTTTAAGTCTTGGTCTCATCTTGCTTAATTCTGAATAACGATAAAAAAAATTTTACGAGACCAAAAATGGGACTCTCGGGTTGTGCTGCATGTGGTCTTGGTATCGCCTATAATATTTTTCAAATAGTCCCGTACGTCTCGCTTTTCCTAGACGAGAACGAGACGAGACGAGAAAAATTGTTGTCCATTCTCCTATATTGGACACTCTTATTTCAAATTTACCATGGTAAATTCGAATTAAGTGTCCAATACAGGAGAATGGACAACATAATTAACCACCTCAAAATTTTACTCAGAATACTGCACAGCAGAATCAGGCGGAAATGCGAAGAAGATCTTGAGGAAACCCAGTTCGGATTCAGGAATGCACTAGGAACTAGAGAAGCACTCTTCGCGCTGAATATTCTATTACAGAAGTGCCGAGACCAAAGAAAAGACGTTTTTGTGTGCTTCGTGGATTTCGAGAAGGCATTTGATAAGATACAACATGTTCAGATGATTAAAATACTGAGGAGCAAGGGCATTGATGGCAAAGATTTGCGTGTCATAGCAAACTTGTATTGGAATCAGACAGCGAATATCAAAATTGGAAATAATAATCTCACCAAAGAAATATCTATACAACGAGGTGTGAGACAGGGTTGTATCTTATCCCCAACTTTATTTAATGTATATTCGGATCGATTATTCAAGGAAGCATTGCGAGACCAACCATATGGAATAAAAATCAACGGGGAAACTGTCAATGTACTGAGGTATGCGGATGATACGGTGATTTTGTCGGACTGTCTTGAGGGTCTCCAGATAATGCTTGATCGTATCCATGAGGTAGGGGAAGAAATGGGCATCAGAATAAATGCAAAAAAGACTAAATTTTTAGTATGTAGTCGCAGCCCATATCCAGATGCTTCACTCAAATTAAACCAAAATCCAATTGAGAGGGTGCACCAATTCCTATATTTGGGGTCTATAATAACAGACCAACTGGATCCAGATATAGAGATTAAACGTAGAATAGCGATGACCAAGACCACTTTTGCGAAAATGAAGACCTTTTTATGTAATGACCACCTCAACCTGGAATTGAGGCAGAGAATGGTTAAGTGCTATGTTTGGCCGGTGCTTTTGTATGGTGTCGAAACATGGACCTTCAGGTTGTCAACACTGAACCGCATTGAGGCATTGGAAATGTGGATACATAGACGTATGCTCAAAATTCCCTGGACAGCACACAAAACGAATGAAGAAGTACTGAGAAGAGCCAACAAGAGTAGAGAATTGCTGGGTGTCATCAAGTGCAGGAAAATATCTTATCTGGGCCATGTGATGAGGGGAAGTCGTTATCGAATTCTGCAGTTGATAATCAGCGGCAAAATAGAAGGAAAAAGGGGTGTGGGAAGAAGGCAAGCCTCCTGGCTAAGAAATATCCGAGAATGGACCGGGATAAGAAATGCAGGTCAACTTTTGCATGTGGCACAAGATCGAGAAGCCTTCTCACTGGTGATCGCCAACGTCGGACAAAACTGACAGGGCACATGAAGAAGAAGAATTAACCATGGTAAATTCGATTAAGGGTGTCCAATACAGAAGAATGGACAATAGAACATACGCGCAAAAGCTTCTGACTGCAAGTCAGTGCTTGAACCAATTTTTTTTTCTTGATTTTTTTAAAATTTTCTAGGGGTGCGGTTCTTAAATTTTTTTTTTTCGTCATTTTTTTCAAATTTTCTAGGGGTACGGTTCTTACAAAATTTTAAACACGTTTATGCTGATTTTCTACTACTAGTTACCAAGCTTCAATTCAATCGAATGTTTGTTTTTTTAGTTATCAAGGAAATAATATTCCAGGTGGATATAACTCGGAAACCGTTAAAACGATTATGCCTAAAAACAAACTCAACTCTCCTTTTCGGATACGCAACCTACCCTGAAAATTACATGTCCCTATCTTCTTTCGTTCGAAAGTTATCGAGGCAACGGTCACCCATTTACTGAACTCACACAAGAATGCTCGAATCTCCAACAATATTCAACCGATTGTGTTAAAACTTGAAACTTGGCAGTAGAGTTAGGTTATGAACGCTCTTGCAAAATTTCAGCAATTTCGAACAGATAGTTACTGATATATAGAATTTTTTTTTTTATTTTCAATGATTTATTAAAAATTTTCTACAAATGCTATCCTCACCAAATTTTGCAAACATTTTCGCTTTGGCATTCTACAACTAATCACCAAGTTTGAATTCAATCGGTTTAGTATTTTTCGAGTTAATGAGGAAAAAAAAACCACCAAATTTCAGAAAATTTCAGATGGCTATAACTCTAAAACCGTTTGGCCGATTATGCTCATAAACAAACTCAAATGTCGCATTCAGATGCACAACCTAACCTGATATCTTCAAGCCGCTATCTCTTTCCGTTCTCAGGTTATCGTGACAACAAAAATATTTTTTATAATTTTTTTAAAATTTTCTAGCCTCACGATTCGCCCAAAATTTCACAAACGTGCTTAGGTTCATATTCTACAACTACTCTCCAAGTTTCAATTCGATCGGATTTATATTGGTTGAAAACAAAATTATTACTCGGAAACCACTGGGTCGATTATGCCCATTAACGAACTTGTCCGTCGTATTGCGATACGCCATCCACCCTGAAAATTTCAAGTCGCTAGCTCTTTTCGTTCTCAAATTATCGTGGCAACGGACGGCCGGACGGCCGGCCGGACAGAATCAAATTTGACCTCGGATTCTTCATTGGGGAGTCGAACTGAATCGTTTGAGACCAATTTCGTCAAAAAATTCGAAAGTTACAAACATTTGGGCAAAACTATACGCGCAAAAATCTCGCTCTCGCGTGAAGCCCTAGACAGTAGAAATAATTGGCCAACTGTTTTGGAGTTATACCCATCTGAAATTTGGTTATTTCCTTAATAACTCGAAAAATACGGAACTGATCCAATTCAAACATAGTAATTAGTTGTAGAATGCCAATGCGAAAATTCTTGCGAAATTTCGTGAGGATCGTATCATTCGAAAATTTAAGAAAATTCATTGAAAAATTCTAATTATCAGAAACTATTCGTCCGACATCGCTGAAACTGTACAGCCAAGTTTCAAGTTTGAATACGATCTGATTTATATATTTTTGGAGATCCGAGAAGCCTTGGGTATGAGTCCAGTAGCTGGATGGATGACCGTTGCTTCGATAACTTTCGAAGGGAAAGAGATAGGGACTTGCAATTTTCAGGCTAGGTTGCGCATTCAAATGGTAGAGTTACATTCGTTGCTAGGCAGAATCGCCCCAACAGTTTCGGAGTTATACCCATCTGCAATATTTTTCTCGATAACTCAAAGAATACAGATCCGATTGAATTGAAACTTGATAACTAGTTGTACAATATCGACATATACATATAACTAAATGTTGGTATGTTACCCACATTTAGTTCAAAAACCCCTTGTCCACAAATTCCGTAGTTCGCAACGGTGAACATCCCTATTACTCCAGACTTCGGGTTAATTGAAATTAAATTGATTCTTAACATTATAGTTCATTACACATTACCCCCCCTTCGTTACAAAATGGCGAATGCGGAGGTGTAATTTTATTCTACTAGCCATTTAATTGGTAGAACATTTCTAGGAGAATAGAATTTATTTTCAAATTGTTTTTGCGCGATTCTTCCAGGCAATATCTATTATTTCGTCCAATTGTCTGTAATTTTCGAATTTTTGCCGAAAATGGTCTCATTAAACGATTAGGTTCGACTCACTGAGGCCAAATTCGATTCTGTCCGGCTGTTGCCACGATAACTTTTGAACCGGAAAAGATAGCGACTTGAAACTTTTAGGGTAGGTGGTGCATTCCAATGCAAGGGTTAAATACGTTCATGGGATTAATCGGCCCAATGGTTTACGAGAACTGATAATACAGATACAATCGAATTGGAACTTGGTAACCAGTTATAGAATACCGACACGGAGACGTATGTGAAGATCGTATCACTAGAAAATCATTGAAAAATATTATTTCAAAATAACTTGACAACGGAAAGAGATAACAAGTTGGTGAATAGGCATAATCGTCCAAACGGTTTTGGAGTCTGAAAATCTGAAATCTTATTATTATTTCCTCAATAACTATGAAATCGATTCAATTCAAAATTCGTGATTACTTGTAGAATGCGCAAAATTTTTGCGAAATTTCTTGGGGATGATATCACTAGAAGAATTTGAAATCTTAAGGATTTGTTGCGCATCCAAAGTGGACAGTTAAGTTCGTTGTTGGGCATAATCGACCAAACGGTTTTGGAGTAAAACCCATCTTAAATTTTGTTCTTATTTCCACAATAACTATAAAAATATAGAAATCAGATTCTATTAAAACTTCATAATTAGTTGTTGAATGCCGACAATCGCAAAATATCGTATCACTATAATAGGGTATCAATAGAAAAAATTGGTTCAAGCACTGACGTGCGGTCAGGAGTTTTTGCGCGTATGTTCTATTGTCCATTCTCACAAAATTTTACACACGTCTTTATGTCGATATTCTACAACTAGTTACGAAGCTTCAATTCGAATATACGTACAAAAATGAAAAGACAAGAGTAGAAAAACGAACAAATTAAAAATAATACATAAGGTTTCTCAAGTCCCCTTTTACAAATATACTCCTCTGTAGCCGCAAGGATCTCTTGAAGAAGAATCGCCTCCGCTAGTTTTCAAATATATTTTATCTTGTTCTTAGAAATCCCTTCAATATTTGATATCAAAAAGGAAAATATCGTAGCTGATAAGGCCAGGAGGATCTCTATCAAAACCAGGTCTGGCCAATTCAATTGATGAACTTTAAATGTTCGAAGACAGCTACATGACCCTAATGTAGGGCTATCATCTCCCATAGATTGATTCTATTGTGTTCAGCTCGAAAATTTATGTAATAATTCAATATGTCATCATGACATTCATGGCGTTGAAGGTTCTCGGAAAATTCCAGCGATATTGGACAACTGCTTCCTGATATATTATAAATTGTTTTTCGATGATCTTCAGGAAATTTTGCTAAAATTTTTGCGTGTGCATTCTAGAACTAATTACCATGTTTGAATTGAATCGGCATCGTATTTTTTGGGTTATTGAAGGAATAATAACCAAATTTAATATTGATATAACTCGAAAACCATTTGGCAAATTATGCTAATTCACGAAGTTAAATGTCACATTCAGATGCGCAATCTACCCTGAAAACTTGCAAGTCGCTATTTCTTTCCATTCTCAAGGTATCGTGAGATACATAATATTTTTTCGTATTTTTTTAAGATTTTCTAGTGTTACGGTCCTCACAAAAACTTAAACACGTCTTCATCCCGATATTGTACAGCTAGTTAGCAAGCTTCAATTCGATCGAGTCTATAATTTTTGAGTTATCGAGGATTTAATATTCCATATCCCAGATGGGTATAACGCCGAAACCGTTGGGCCGATTATGACCAACAGCGAACTTAACTTTCCCATCTCCCTATCTCATTTTGTTCGAGAGTTATCGAGGCAACGTTCTCCCATCCAGCTACTGAACTCATACAAGGTTGCTCAGATCTCCAACAATATAGATCCAATCGTGTTCAAACTTGGAACTTGGTAGAAGGGGTTAGGTTCTGAAATCTGTAGCAAAATTTCAGCCATATTAGATGAATATTTTCTGATATTTAAAATTTTTTTCAATGATTTTAAAAAAAATTTTTGGTTATACGATCCTCACGAAATTTTGCAAGAATTTTCGCGTTGACATTTTACAACTAAAAACCATGTTTGAATTGGATCGGTTTTGAATTTTTTGTGTTATTTAGGAAATAACGACCAAATTTCTGATGGGTATGACTTCAAAACCGTTTGGCCGATTATATTTATAAACAAATTGGATGTCGCATTCAGATGCATAACCTGAAACTTCAAGTCGATATATCTTTCCGTTCTCAGGTTATTTTGACATAAAAAATGTTTTTTTCATCATTTTCTGGTGATACGATTCTCACAAAATTTCACAAACGTGCTTATTTTACAAATATTCACCAAGTTTCAATTCGATCGGATTCATAATGGTTGAAAACAAAATTATTACTCGAAATCTATTGGGCCAAATTAACGAACTTGTCAGTCATATTGGGATGCGCCACCTACTCTGACAATTTCAAGTTGCTAGCTCTCTCCATTGTCAAGTTATCGTGGCAACGGCCGGCAGGCCGGACAGAATCAATTTTGACCTCGAATTCTTCATCAGGGAGTCGACCCCAATCGTTTGAGACCATTCTCGGCAAAAAATCCGCAAATTACAGACATTTGGCCACAATGATAACGCGATGTTCCACAGAACATACACGCAAAAAAATAATAACAATTTTTTTTTCTTCTGCTGACCTTCGAGCCACCATTTTCCGATTTTCAGCTCGAACGACTTCGTATGAGGCGTGAATAGACAATGCAACATGTGCGCAAAACCTTCTAACTTCACGTCAGTGCAATTTAAAAATATCTGTTGTACGCATGAGCAGACGAAAAGTGATTTAACTGCTGGAGTTTTCGTCTTAGAGGAGTGGAGTTTTGAGGTGTAGGATGCTTTTACTCCATAGGATTCCCTTGAGAGGGTAGTCAGTACCCGAGAGTGTAGTCCCTTTGGTGCGCTTGTTCATGTTGTCCAATTTGAATTGAGTGATGAGGAATGCTTCAAGCTAAGTGAATAGAGCGAGCCGGAGATCTAGTCGGACTGTAGTGGCGATCATTCACTGTTGGGTAAAACATTGACAGTGCTGTGCCTAAGCTGGCGTTAGGATACACTAGCAAAGCCTACATAGAACACCAGTGACTCTCCTAATTCCCAAAAGCTTCTAGGAGCTTCTGTGGTATCTCCCTAGGGAAGACCCAGGAAGGTCAGTATAATCATCAGATTGACTTCAATATGATTAAAGGAGTAAAAAAGCTGAAAAAGCACTGACGTGGGGCCAATCTGCTTTGGTGCACTTGTTAATAATATGATTATGATTATACTGACCCTTATAGGTCATTCCCTTGAAATGTAGAGTTATCAGAGAACATAACATCTCTAATGCATTGTGTACCAAAACAGATTCATCTATCGAAGACATCTTAACTGAGTTTCTATGTTGCTGATAGCATTTTATGAGCATGTATTTGATTATTATTTCGTACACGGAAATCAGACAAATGACCAATATTTAATTCTACAGCAGTTTGGCGAATCGAGGTTTGTGGGATTTCCGGAAACGAGAGCATTAAATTCAATTTGGTTTTATCATAATGGTATATTCTGAGCTGCCGACCATTTCGGCGAAATTGCTTCTCGTACTTTGATATACTGGCAGTGCCGGAAGGAATGCCGAAACTGAGGTAATCTAGATGGACTCAAATAAAGAGGTTCTAATCATCTGAGGTACTTGGTTTTCGATATAAAGTGTGATGTTCGGATATTCTGTTCAACAAATCTTGAACCAATAATCTGACATATTTCAAAATTTGCAGTTATATTTCTCCTTTTAACAGCCTTCATTTACCATTTCTGAAATTAAAGGAAGCACTACCGGAATAGGAACATTTTGGACATTTGCTATCTCTGTCAATATTAGTTTACCCTGGGCGTGAACATCTTCCATCTTTATGAGCAGAGAAGAGTAATTCGACAAAACTTCAGTTTTTCAATTAGCTAGATTGATATTGGACTCTTTATGACGATGATATACCAATGTTTATATCCAATAACTATTTACACTAGGAATCACGCAGCTTCGAGCAATTTCTCCATCAATAAAAATTATTTTGATTTCTTACATTATTATTTTTCTGGCACTTCAATTCTCTCGAAATAAATTTGAACAAGCGTATCTCAATTCTTAATGAAAAGTGAAACAAAGATTTATGTAAATTGAGGGGAAAAATAATGTAACATAATTATTCAATCTTCTTCTTCCTTAGCTCTACAACCCTGGGTGGGTTTTGGCTGACTGCACCACTTGCCTCCATGTCGTACGGTCATTCATCATTATTTATCAATTATTCAATCGTTGAAGTTATTTTGAATTTGAAAGGCAAGTAAGATGAAATTATTGATTTTTAATCGTTTGTTTGAATAGATGCAGGATCTAAGAATGACAATTTTATTTTCTAATTAATAAATGAGGAAAACATCTACAATGTGCATCCATGATTAAAATTAACGACAAACTTGAACACAAACAAAAATAATATGAGAAATGAAAATTAGTTTTAGTTCAAAAATTGCTCAAATTCTGTAATTTTTTATCTAAATAGTTAGAGGATATACAAATTGGTATAAAATTGCCATATTAAAAAAAGGGAGAAAATTTATTTACGAATCACCCGTCTGCTATGTCAAGTAATATTTCTGGATTTTTAAGTTAAATAGTCTTTTACAGTAATAAAAATCGAAGTCATCTTTAGTATTAACGTAGGTACCTACCGGTTGAGCTGATATTAACAAAGATAGAAAATGTCCGAAATTTACCTACTCCGGTTCTTAATCTATTTAATTTCAGAAATGATAAATGAAAGCGGTAGAAAATGGTAATATAACTGTAAACTTTGAAATCTGTAATCAATTCTCGATATTCAGAATAACGATATCAAACAAAAATAATTCTGAAGATTTTCGTTAGGTGTCTGACAACAAAGTCTGATTTAGACTCCGAAACGTAAAAGAATTTAGTTGTTCCATCGTTGATGTTGTGCCGTTATTGTTTGTTAAGCAACATTGTGCGATTTATTGCTTTTGACAAATATCTTGTATTTCTTAGGCAGAAGCAATTCACAAAATAATACATTTTTATTAAACAGATATTTTTCAGAGTTTGGGAGAGAAAACTCATAAAGAAGCCATTTGATCGATCCAAGATTTATTCAAATTTGATTTTCACTCAATATCCGAAAATTACCCTACCCTGTATATTCCAAATCAAGGACCTCATGCACTTAATAACCCTCTGTATGAGTTCACCTAGGTGACCTTAGTTTATTGTATTCCTCCAGAATTTGTATAGTCAGAATAATTTTCTGGAAATTAATCAAAGTTCATTTTTGAGAAGAAGATAAACGGAATCAACGTGTCCCATATCCGAACAGACCGTATCTGAACAGACTTTAAAGAATTACAAATTTCCTGCGTCCCATATATATCATGAAAAATCTATCAGAATATATTTCAAAAAAATGTGGGAAAGCTCTGTGAACAGGGGCTTTGGCGCTCTTGTCAAACTTCTAGCGAGTTATTTTTCAAACCTTGACAAATCATTGTATTGGTTTTCTCAGAGTTGGGAATGATATCAATGGATTCTTATCATAAAACAGCATCATAAAAGATTGAATTCAACCACGGTTCTTGATCAGTGAGTCGAACCAAAACGTTTGAGACCATTTTCAGCCAAAAATTCGAAAATTATAGACGTTTGGGTAAATTGATAGGCACTCTGTTCCGAGGAACAAGAGCGCCAACAAAAAAAAAGCATTCATGCACCTCATTTTTGTCGACTTATCAGGGCAGCTCAAAAGATTTTACAGACTCGCTTCATTCATTGGAATGCTTGAATGTAACCCTATTTGATCGTTCTTGAACAATATCGAAATGTTCATATATTGCGACACAACGAATCCGGAGAATCAAACAAGGAAATATTTGCTTTTTTTGCACATATGACAGAACTGCACGAGAAACAATATACCTAAAAGTTGGACATTTCATATATCATGTACGGAGAATTCTGAAGTAGATAAAAACATTTCATTCGGAAAAAAATATCTGATTCCCATGAAATATTTCAGTCGAGAAGTGCAGAGTTTTTCTTGAATTCTTTTCTCTCATATGAAGCGTAATTCTTTTACGAATGACTTTTATAAGCTTTTCATATCTCGACGTAGAGCTGACGTTCGCCAAGAAGTCATATGATTAAATATTTCCTCTGCAAGGAAAGAGGAAATATTACATTATTTTTTCCCACAAAAATGTCAAGCGATATTTTCTCAAGGCTGAGTGAGCTTCATTAAATTCATTCGACGACAATAGAATATCATAAATATTTAAGTGATACAAGTGATTCTATGGTCTATTCAAAGCAAAGAACTTAATATGAATATATCTATTCAAATGCTTTGTTACCGATATAATATACGTTGTCGAGATTATGGAAAGAGGTATTCATTTTCTATTCATAAAACATTTTTCGTATTTTAATTCTGGTTTTCAATATAGAGGGAATATGTACATGGACGAATTGAATTGTGGTAAAAGATACACTATCAAAAGCCATGTAATAATACAGTGTCTTTATAAATTATTGTAACATAGCAGTTGCTTGGGATTATTATTTGCCACTTCTCACTTCTTGTATATATCTAGTTTATATTATAGAATTTCTAAGCTGACAGCCAATATTGAATAATTTTCAATTCAAAAAATCCTTTTCAAAATTCGTGAAAATTCAGTTTCCTAATTATTTAATCTGCGATGATTTATGATTTAGAACCAAACACATTTATTGTGATGTTGATTTTATTGCTATTACCGCAATGTTACATTATAACCAATGGTGAATGCATTTACTCTGTAGATGCCTGAAAAATGAATATCTGGCGAAATATCCTGATGTTCAGATTCTAGAATCTTCTCTGAAAGCCCACATCAGAGGTGCTATAAACTTCACGTGTCTCAAAAAGTTGTTGAAGAGCTGAGAACATGAGTTGAACAAAATCCTCAAATGTTCCTGAATAAATTATCTTTACAATCTAGAGTTCCTCTGAGTACTGACCACAAAGTATTGAAAAAAAGGAAGAAAGCCCTGTGGCAGGAGCTTTGGCGCTCTTGTTCATTTTTGACAAACCATATCTTCGAATGTATTGGTTTCTCAGTGTTGGGAATGATATCAATGCATTATTATAATAGAACTGCACCACAAAAGAAATTAAATTCAAATAATAGTTTATTTATCTAAATTAAATGAGCAATCTGCAATGATTTAACCTTTTGGAATGGGTTGTTGCAACTTACACTCAATGCATAGTTTTCACAATTCGAAATACCTAAGGAAAGTATCATCGAAATATCTAGAGTAAGGCTGGAGACAATCATAGCAGATTGTCAATTTATTCCTGATATTTAAATAGGTATAGGCTGACGAAATTATTTTAATAATTCAAAATATATTAATCAAATACAATCCTCTTTTCGTAATTTAATAGTTCATACCACTAACACATTCATTCTGAATTGTGAACCTTAACTCAAGAATGAAGATTTGATATACAAATGTAGATCAATATTGCAGCATTTTTTTGAAAGCAACATTATGAAAATACTGTATATAAGAACACGTCTCACTACGAAGTAATTTCTTTTGATGATTCCATTATTTTGTTATTTCCTATTGCCTCCATAAACTACATTATTAAAATGATCCAATTCTAAATCTTCTGAAGCATCATCCCCAATATTTGCACAAAAATTATTCAATATGCAATAAGTCAATATTATTTTTGGTATCAAAACAGTTTTTCTTGTATATATTCACAAATTCAAGATGCGGAACCTTGTTTTCCAATACAAACAAATTTCAAAGTACGAATTATATAAACAAACTCGAACAGAAATAAATATGACGTATGATGTTCTTATTGAAATTTTGAAAAATCATATCTCCGAAAGTATTAGCTTGTTAAAGTTGAAAATGACATCAATGGATTCTTATGATGGAACAGCATCTCAAAAAAAAATGAGTTTTGTAGCGTAAAAAAAGTTTTTTTTTCGTTACTCCGAAACCATTGAGCCGATGTAGCCCAATAAGGAATTAAATCGAGATATTTTTCTCCCAAACCTACACTGAAAATTTCAACTGTGTAGCTCATTCCTTTCGAGAATTATCGTGCCTACGGCCGGCTGGACCGGCCTGCCGTAGTTTTTTGCCACTTTACGGCAATCCGATCAATTCAAAACCTCGCATGCTTATAAAGGTCATAATTCTACAATTTGGTGCTAAATTTCAGATAGGTCGAGTGATTGGTTCCGGAAATATTCATAAAAAATGCTTTCACTAAAAACGGCCATAACTCCGAAACCGCTAGGTGGATTTCAGCCGTTAACGAACTGGCCCGATATATTTACGCTCCAAACCTATCCTGCAAATTTCAATTGTCTAACTCCTTTCGTTCGAGATTCATCATGCATATACGGCCGGCCAGATATAAATTATTTCGACCAAGGATTCTTGATCGGTGAGTCGAACCAAATCGAAGACCATTTTCATCCAAAAATTCTTAAATTACAGACATTTGGGAAAATTGATAAGCACTCTGTTCGGAGGAACAAGAGCGCCAAAAACTGAATTTGCACCCTTACAAAATAATTATGGTAGAGCAACTCCTACCAATAGATATTCCACGTCGCATAAAGTACTGATTTTGGTTTCTGAATAATCTTTACGTAATCAGATAATTGGACTTGACTTTTTTTAGTGATGAGTGATGAGTGTTTTAGTGATGTAGCAACAATTGCTACGATTTATTAGAAAATTATTAATTAAATGACTGCATGAAATACGAACTTCTTTCCTAAACAAAAGAATAATGCTGGAGCCACTCATAAACCAACTAGATGACGAAGAAATACAGTTGGGATATTTAAAACAGGGTGGGGGCAACTGCAACTGAAAGAAAACTCCTTAAAACGGAGTCAAATTCCAGCATCATTTTTCATTCATACTCTGGTCATCACAAGGTCTGTTGTAAATCCAGAGAAGGAGTTCGGGTTAGCTTAGCAATTATGCTATGTACCCAAAATCACGTGTAAAAAAATTGGTTCAAGCCCTGTGGACAGGAGCTTTTTGGCACTCTTGTTCAAACAGACAAATTATATCTCCGAAAGTATTGGTTTCTCAGAGTTGGGAATTATATCAATGGATTCCTATGATAGAAATATCATGAAAGAAATTAAATTAAAAAAAAACCTTGTTTAAAAAGAATGCTTCAAAAATTATATATTATATCTTATAAAAAAACAAGAGCAATCTACAATGCTTAAATGCCTTAGTGCTTCAAAATTGTCATTAAATTAATTTATCAAGATTAAATGAGCAATCTGCAATGATTCAACCTCGTGGAATGGGTTGTTGCAACTTAGACTCGGTGCATAGTTTTCACAACTCGAAATACCTAAGGAAAGTATCATCGAAATGTCTAGAGCAAGGCTGGAGACAATCATAGCAGATTGTCCATTTATTCCTGATATTTGAGTAGGTAGTGGATTACGAACAAATTATTTTAATAGTTCAAAATATATTAATAAAATACTATCCTCTTTTCATAATTTAAAATATAATAGTCCATACCACTACCACATTCTTTTCTGTATTATGAACCTTAAATCAAGAAAAATGATTGATACATAAATGTATATCCATATTTCAGTATTTTTTTACTAGCAACATTATGAAAATATTGTATATAGGAACATGTCTCACTACTTACGGAAGTTAAAGGTAATATTAACCTCAGTGGTCAACGAACACTAATTTCTTTTGATGATTCCATTATGTTCTTCTTTCCTATTGCCTCCATAATCCAAATCAATACAGTCTTGTATATATTCACAAAATCAAGAATAAAATACTTTCCAAGAGAAAATAACAACTATGAATTGACAAACTCTAATAGCTAGAAAAGACGACATTTATGAATAGTGATCACAGACAGATTCTGTGTTCACATTCTGTGAATACATAGAACTCACGATGTATTATTGAAACTTTGAGAAACATCATATCTCCGGAAGTATAAGCTTGTTAGAGTTGAAAAAGATAACAATAGATTCTTATGATGAAACTGCATCTTAAAAAAATTTGAATTCAAAAGTTGTTATGTTAAAAAAAAAAATTTTTTTTCGTTACTCCGTAACTATCAGGCCGATTTTGCCCAATAACGAACTTAGCCGAGTTATTTATTTCTCAAACCTGCTCTGAAAATTTCAACTGTCTAGCTCATTCCGTTCGAGAGTTATCGTGTTAACGGCCGGACGGACGAACAGCCGGACAGAATGGATTTAGACCACGGATTCTTGATCAGTGCTGATAAGCACTCTGTTACCAGTAACAAGCGCCAAAAATGGGACGGGAGGAAAAGTAATCTCCCAGTGACAATCATTTTCGAACACATCATTTAACATTGCCAATGTAAACAAAGCCGAAAGTGAGGTTATGCGTTTTTATGAATTCTTCGGTTGGAATTTCAAATGTGAACATATAGAATAGAATAGAATAGAAATGAGTTTATTCAACTACTACATTGTTTAAACTCTAGAAAAAACTGTGAGTTATTTATAATAACTGTTGTTTAAAATAAATTTCACTCTAACGACAACAAATTTATCAGACACTAAAATAAAAATCCTGTTCTGTCCAAGCTTTTGTCTTCATCGGGCTCACAGTAACGTTCGAGAATATCTGTCACAATCGGGTTAGTTTCATTTTTCCTAATTCACATTTTTTTTTATTATTATCGTTATTCTTTATGTTGAGTTGATTATTTTATGCACCATAGATCTATCTTCCGAAGTCAACCAGTTCTTTATTTCCCTCTTGAATTTGTTTATGTTTCTTAGTTCTCTTATTTCGGTGGGCACTTTTGGGTACAATCTCGAAGCTAGGTATGTGCAGCTTCTCTGCATATGCATATGCATATGCATATGAAACCACAAAATGAGAGAGTTTCAGAAGCAACTACGATGTTACAATCATTTATAAAGACCCTGAAGTAGGTATATGTTCTATTCAAAACTATCGTCATTCTTTCTTCGGTAGCAAAAGCAACAGTTAGTTAGGAACTGATCAAAGGCGAATATCTATAGCAAGATTACGTATTTAAAATATGCGAAGGGTCCTTTGACTGCCGATCGACTAGCAAAAATTTGTCGAACACTGGCTCGAGAGAAGACAATTTCCATATCCTCTATAATTTCGCTCTATCAAGTTCAGAGAGAGGAGGATCCGCTTTGATATTGCATTCCAGAGGACAAATGGGGTCAGCCTTTTGTGAAGCTCATTGTTGAGGAAGAAAAGAGAATAATTTCAAAAGTTTTCACTCGGGTTCCGGAGCCAATGTTTGAGTCTTTTTCCACTTCCAGAATTTCTACAAGCATGTCCCTTTATTAACAGCAAGGGAATCTGAAATTATGGGTGCCTAACAATATTTTTTTACAGCTATAATCGAAAATTGCCCATTTAGAAATTGATTTTGAATGAACAATGATTACATTCTACGAAAATGTTTTCAATTCCATCGGTTCAAGTAATCAAAAGAATATATATATCTTAGGATGATGTTATTGTTTACTCTTGATCCTAGTGTAGGAATTCTTATATTTTCACCCTTGTAAATAATAGACGTAAGATTAGTTTTACTGGTGCAGATGAAGTTGTACGACGTTCGAACAGATATTTGAGACGCATTTCTGGATTATATCCCAGTCTGAAGAGATCCCAACATTCCAATGATATCACATATTGAGTCTGGAGGCGCCTCGAAGGCACTTCGTCGTCTAGACTACTTTTCTCTGAGGAGGAAGTGTTCTATGTTAGCTGTCATCTAAATCTTGAAAGGGCCTTCTTGGGTGTGCGGTTCTCAGAAATCAGCAAGGCTCATGATATTGTTCCCACGCAAACCCGTTGGGTTGAGCGAGGAGGCGCGAGGTGTAGGATCTACCACACAGAACACAAATAATCTACCAATTAGGATTGAGTACTACCGTTATGGTACAGCCCTTAGCTCTGAGAGAGGGAATCGGGAAGTACGGGAGGACCGGGGTGGACATTCGGTAGAAAAAGTTCGAAGGGTGCGGCCGAGCACGAAAGACGTTGTGAAGGAAGTTGGTTCCTACTTAGACGAAGGACTGATTAGAGGTGCGAGTGTTATAAAAGCTCATTAGACGGTAGAGACTTAAGACGTACGATTATAGAGTATCGAGACTGTCAGGAGTCTCAGTAATCGACGGTATTTAATGTGACGGCGAAGATGACGGTTGTAGAAGTTGTGTAAATAAACCTTTACATTGTACTTAGCATACAGTGTTGTATTTATTACAAAGTGTTAATGTAGAATCATTACCCCTAGGCAATGATACAAAATCCTACACTAGTATCACGGCTTCTATAGAAAGCAATGAACATTGGAGATATCTCTGTCAATTATTTTGCTCAAAAAATTATTGAAGCTTTTTCTCTTGTAGAAACATTATGGTGCAACTCGCACGGAATGTGCGTCATGTGTGTCATATCTTATTATAATATTATAGAATTTTTATATCAATGACTTAGGAGTGATTTATATATATATATATATATTCCGTCTTTTACTTCTTTTTGTTTTTCAAATTTACAATACAACTCGTTGAAAATATTTACAACTTCGTCAGAATTTACTTTTGCAATTACTGAATTTCGACAACTACCGCAATATGCTCTTACTTCGTTTAAGTCAGCATTTCTCGTGTCCAACGTCTTTGGAATAAAAATTCATATTCAGCTAACCGTCTCAATTCTACCGTCTTCGTAGTATCTCTGGTCAGAACTGACTGCCTTTATCACGATTCGCTGGTACCCTCGATGGCCTCGAAGTACCCGCTTCATTACTCCCCCGCACTTCGGCTTGCCCTAGAACTCACATGGTAGTATGCCCAAAGTGTTATGTAACGATTGGTGATTCTCTGGCTGAAAAAACACCGCGTTGGACCTATAGGAGTCCACAGAAACGATCCCACGGTGTTAAGTCAATTTCAAGAATTTAGTCGTTGTTAACGTTGCACCAAAATTTATGAAAGCCCGTCCAGTATTATAAACTCCAGATGCAGATATTCCGTTGACCCCAACTTCCTTGGAGACGCAAGATGATCAGGGTCAAGCATTGAATTCTTGATCTCCTGTCGGGTGGTACATGGCCTTCGGGTCTGTCTAAGATCACTACCGATATACTATTGGGTTTGGGGTGCCAGAGAGTCCAGAGAAAGTCTGATATGTCGATAATGCGTCGCTTGCACCCTTCAAATATAATCTTAATACTAACTATATATGTGCTTGGTATTTCGACGTGATCCTTCAAAGGGGATATAATAGACGTGATTTGAAATGAATTGAGTTGAATGAACCATGGTCCGAAAATCTATGGTTACAAAGATATGGCGATTTTTCAACTTTTTAAAAATGTTTTTTTATCGAAAATTATTAATTTTGTGGAAAGTACTTGACTCTAAATATTCGATGAATTCTTGTTTTAAAGATGAAGAGGAGGTTATCATTTCATGCGAAAAAGTATTTACTCAAAAATTAGATAACCAGAGATATAAGGGGTCATAAATGGCATCAACCGTTTTCCTCATAAAATCTTGATGAAACAATTGAGAAAAAGGTATTATGAAGTCTGTTACTTGCTGAGATTTCCGGCTTTATTTTTTGATCCCGTGGGAAAATTTATTCAATATGTTCCTTTTTGGAAAGTCCATCAACCAAGGAAGTTCTCAACTTATTCATACGCAAAGTTAATTATAATTTTTTCGAGAAATACGCAATTGTTTGATGAAAATTTAATGATAAAAACAGTTGATGCCACTTCAGATTCTATATTTTTCAGGTTATTCGATTTTTTGGTGGATGATTTTTTCTGGAAATGATCATGATCTCATCAGCTTTAAAAAAACCCTTAGTTCTATGTTCAGTGTTAATTGTTTTCGATGGTAAGGCGAAAAAATTTCAAAAAGTCGAAATATCAATATATCTCTGCTTTGGCGCGCTTGCTTCAATTCATAGCAAGGGCGGTCACCCATCCAGATGCTAAACTCGCTCAAGTGTACTGCTTGGAGTGAAAAGTAAATATTATTTTCACAATATTTCCAACAATACAGAAGTAACCAAGTTTATATCTGGAACCTGGCCGCAAAATACGGTTTTGAAGGTTCTTGCAAAATTTCAGCGATATCTGAACTGCGATATAAGTCAAACAATAAGAATAAAATTCAATGAAATCATTGAAATCGTGAATTTACTATGAATGGTGCAGGCTATTTTTTAATTCATCCTTAGAAAATAATTCAACTATGTAATAAGTCACAAGTCATCATATTCCATATTCTGAATTCTGAAAATATATATTTCAATTCATTAGAAAACCATATTTTACGCATTTCAAGCTAATATTGAGTTTAATTATTGATTTAAAATCAATTTTACAAATGAAATATCTTCTTTCAGTAGAGAATAAAATTCTAATTCAGCATCTCTGATCTGAAAATATCTGTTAGAATTTGTCAAAATGCGTCCAATATACCATATTTAATTATAATTGACCAACGAATGGTTTTAAATATCGATCTAAATGCATTTAAACACCTGTTTACTAACCTCCTCTGTCGCTGAGATTTGGGAAATTTCAGAATGAACTTCCTCGTTGTGAACCGGAAAAAAATGTTACTATCTGGAACATTCTTAAAGATTATAAGTTAGTCACGTTTTTGGCGCTTATGATCTTAATCGATTTGGTTCGACTCACTGATCAAGAATTCATGGTCAAAATCGATTCTGTCCAGCCATCCGTCCGTCCGGCCGTTAACACGATAACTCTCGAACGGAATAAGCTAGACAGTTGAACATTTCACAGTTTGAGGGATATATATCTCAGTTAAGTTCGTTATTGGGCAAAATCGGCAAAATGGTTTCGGAGTAACGAAAAAAAAAAATTTTTGTTTACACTACAACTTTTGCATTCAATTTTTTTAAGATGCAGTATTAACATAAGAATCCATTGATATCATTTTCAACTCTAACAAGCTAACACTTTCGGAGATATGATTTTTCAAAATTTCAATAATACATCGTAGTTTTATGTATTCACCGAATGCGAATTCTATCTGTCTGTGTTCACTGTTCATGAATGTCATCAGTCTAGCTATTAGAGACATGTCAATTCATAGTTTGGAAATATTTTCTGCTGGAAAACAAGTATCCGATTCTTGAATTTGTGAATAGGATACAAGACTGTTTTGAAACCGAAAATAATATTGACTGGTTGCATATTGAATAATTTACGTATAAATTCGGGATGATGTTTCAGAAGATTTAGAATTGGATCATTTCAATGATGTAGTTTATGAAGGCAATAGGAAAGAAGAACATAATGGAATCATCAAAAGAAATTACTGTTCGTTGACCACTGAGGTAAATATTACCTTTTACTTCCTCAAGTAGTGAGACATGTTTCTAGACACAGTATTTTCATAATGTTGCTAGCAAAAAATACTGAGATATGGATCTACATTTGTGTATCAAATATTTTTTCTTGAGTTAAGGTTCATAATACAGAACGAATGTGTTAGTGGTATGATCTATTAAATTATGAAAAGGGGATTGAATGTTATTAATATATTTTGAACTATTAAAATATTCTGTTCGTCAGCCTCTACCTATTCAAATATCTGGAATAAATGGACAATCTGCTATGATTGTCTCCAGCCTTACTCTAGCTAGACATTTCGATGATACTTTCCTCATTATTTTAAATGATAATGTTTGAAGCATTAAAGCATTGAATATTGCTCATTTATTCTTGGTAAATAAAATATTATTTGAATTAAACTTCCTTTATGATGCAATTATTCCATAAGAATCCATTGATATCATTCCCAACTCTGAGAAAGCAATACTTTCGGAGATATGATTTGTCAAAGTTTGAACAAGAGCGCCAAAGCTCCTGTCCACAGGGCTTGAACTAATTTTTCCATTTTGTTTTGTTAGTTTATATTCTATAGAATATTTATCATTTCGGAAAAACCTCGAATCTTTGGATAGCCTATTATATCTGGATAAAATTATCCTTTGATTTTCAATCAAACCTAAATATATGGGTCATAATTCTTGAAAATAAGTCCTAAAGTAACATATTTGAGTGGTTTCGTCCCACGGTAGGTATTAAATATCCATCTAAAATCTTTTGTTAAAAAAAGTTTTCTTCCCTTATAAAAATGACATAACCACAGACAGACAATTCTAATTCTATCAATTCAAACTGCATCATGAAATTCGTTTGATTTCGAGAATTTCTGGTGCTCAATTGTAAAACAGTGTACACTGTAATCGTTAAAATATTTCAATATTTTGCCAATATCTCCAACAATATAGGTAGATATGATCGAGCTAATCGTTTGAGACCGTTTCCAGCTAAAAATGCGAGAATTATAGACAATTAATAGGCACTCTGTTCAGGGAAACGGGCGTGCTAAAAACGAATACTTCGACTGACGTAAAGTCAGGAGCTTTTGCGCGTATATTCTATTGTCCATTCATCTCTATTGGACAAATTCAAATGAAAGTAGATAATATTATCCTATCTAATATGTCTTCGACCAGAAATGACTATTGTTGTGTGCCCAAATGCAATTAATGGGCGAAAAAAATGCCCAAATGTATAGGTTTGTGTTTTCACTTCTTTCCTCCGGAAAACCAAATATAAATATAATTATTGAAACTGCGTTAGGAGGATAACTAATAGACCGAAGAGTAACCAACTTGGAACTAGATCATCTTCAAACAGAGTACAAGAAGGTACTTCGTAAGAGAACTGAGGAAGGATGTGTCGATGACTTGCTGTGCTGAAAAACCTCATTCAGAAGAAGAAATAAGCATCACTCAAGCACCCTTGAGTTAGTTGAACAGCAATAATAATTTTAGTAGTAAACTTGGTTGTGTACATTGTTACCAGACCACCTAACACTTGCAGTGATACATCCCGAAACCCGGTTATCTACAAAGTGTGATGAACAGTGACAGTGCTTTGAAAAGTTTCACAGGCATAAACAATTTTGATATTTTCAATTGAATAGAAGAGATGGCCATCAAAACTCTTGGAAACAAAACAAAAAAAAGCAACTTTATTATACCTCAAACAGTACATATCATATCTTGAAAAATTCATTTTAATTATTGATAACTGTTGTACCACAGCTTTATCTGGATCAATTAGACACTATCTATCCTCATAAATGAACTAGAATAGCAAGCACCTGAACTTGAATTAAAACATCAGTAATATGTTTACACCTGCTCCATGCTCCGACTTTACAAGAATATACCATACTTTTTTTTCAAGTTTACCATTCTCCACATTAATATGGGCCATCAATTTTATGTGCTTCTGAATTAAGGGCACTACTTTGTAAACATAAGGAACAAATGTCTATAAAACTGGGACCACAATTTGTTTTGTCATACATGATTACATGATCTACATTAAGAACCTCTTCTCCTTCTACAAGGATTCTAGAATTAGGAGTTGAAGCTCCTATGTACTCCAGAAATTGCATCGTCTTGGAAGTTCCCAATTGTTTGTCTTTTGCGATTTAATAGATTTATATAATTATTAGAGATAACTGTAGTACTTTAGGAACTCATTTTGTACTTAAATATGTATTTAGTTGTAATATTTAAATTCAATTATGTTATGTTTCTATGTCAGTTCAAAATAAGCTGTCGTCTGATTTCGTCGTTCCATGAAATATAGGGGAAGGGAAATTTTGGACGATAGTCGTTGCTTTTGAACGACAAAATCGTCGAAATTTTGGACGACAGCGTCGTTGGTTTTGGACGACAAAATCGTCTCATGAATTTTTGCCTTAAAGGTTGACTCTCAATCAATAATCCTAGAATGGCATAAAGAATATCTATGGTCACCAACATCCCTCTGGACATGACTCCGATATTTCAAATAATACAGGCTTGATGAGCAAACACATATATGAATTGGTGGATATATGACAAATGCTCAGCCAGTCTAATCTGCACATTGGCAATCCAATTCTCACCAACACAGAAAATATTCATCTGCCTCTCGTAGCTGATTAAACCGATTCATATTTCGTAATGCAGTTTTTTTGTCAGCCGAGTCGTTTATCTTTGCCCATTGATGGAGTTGCGGTTCCGAAATTCTGCGACATTGCTTTGTCGCTAGCTGAATTTCGGTTGGCGGTTGATCGAAGCGCAGCATGGCTGAAATTATATTCTCGTGGACTTTGCGGCACGAAGGTGTAGAGGAAGTGGTTAATTTACTTCGATCGATTTAAATAAATCAGCCCCTTAAATTCTAACACCTCACGTACCTAGACATCTACTATCGAATAATTTTAAAAGCACTCACGATAATCAATATATTTTACCAATGTACACTCTGTATAAAAAGTACCCGGAAAATGTTATTTAAATGAACCGCCAAAAAGAAATCTGTAATTTCTTTTTTTTTTTTAAGTTGGTAGGACCTTCCTTTATTACCAAGCCAAATTTGAGCGCGATCTGTCAACTAGTGTGTTTACAACAGCTGTCAGTATCAGTCGACCTCAAAAGTGCTCTGCGAATTTTACAATGGAAAAAATAGTTGATCAAAGAGTTTGCCTCAAATTTTGTCTTGCAAACGAATTTTCTTGTGCCGATTCATTGAAAATGTTAAAAAAAGCCTTTGGTGATAATTGTATGTCAAAAACACAAGTATACGATTGGTACAAATCATTCAAAGACGGTCGTGAAGTGGTCAAAGATTTGCCCCGTTCTGGACGGCCTTCAACGTCAACAACCGACGATAACATCATCCAAATCAAGAAATTAGTGCTCGAAAATCGTCATTTAAGTGTTAGAGAGTTGGCTCGAGAGTTGAGCATTGATAAAATGACCGTTCATAACATTTTGACTAATGTTTTGTGTATGAAACGCGTCGCCGCAAAACTCGTTCCAAAAGAGCTGAATTTTTTGCAAAAAGAGCATCGAAAGCAGGTCTCTGAAGACATGGTTTCTCGAGCTGCTAGTGATCCAAATTTCATGAAACGAATCATAACTGGCGATGAGACATGGGTCTATGAGTATGACACGTTAACAGCTCAACAATCGACCGAATGGCGCCTACCAAACGCCATCAAAACAAATTCGCAACGAGAATTGAAGGCCATACCTTTGGCGGCGTATGAGCGGTGCATGGAAAAGTGGGTTCGCCGATATCATAGTTGTATTGTAAGCAATGGGGACTATTTTGAAGGAGACAAAATAAATATTGATGATTAAATTTAAATTTATGTGTTTTTTTAACAATTCCGGGTACTTTTTATACAGAAGGTATATCACCCGTACATTTATTATTTATGGTTAACAGATTCAGAAATAGTATATTCTAAAACAAGTTGCAGAATGCGCTGATATTCAAACACGAATGCGAAATTCGAAAACGAGCGACGAAGGAGCGAGTTTTCGTACGCATGAGTATTGGAATTGCCTTCTGCAACGAGTATTAGACGATATTTTCTCTATTTCAGGCAAGTTTTGTAAAATACTGTTGAAATTCAATGAAAAATTAGGATTATACATCCTAGTGACTTTTGTTTTGTATCTTGGCAGTTGGTGTGACTGTTACGAAAGTTGACAGATCACGGAATTTGAATTATACGTAGAGCATGGAGATTTAACAGTTTCCTAATATCATGAATGATTAAAAATTAGCAAGAAGGAAATCTCTAGTAGAATAAAACCTTTCCTCTCAACAATTATTTCACCTTATCCAGATTATCTTATATTGACAATAATTGACGTGTGTTGAAATTTGATAGGATCGAATGTCAGTGCTGACTACCACAAAACGAAAAATATAACTAGAAACAATGCGGGAATGATTTCATTCCAGCACTGTTTTTAGTGCTGGAATGAATTCATTACGATACTGAAATAGAGAAACAACATTTTGAAAGGGTATATTCAAGTAAGAGTGTCCAATACATGAGAATGGACAATAGAACATACGCGCCAAAGCTCCTGATTTCAAGTTAGTGCTTGAATAATTTTTTTTTATTTTTTTTAAATTTTCTAGGGGTACAGTTCTCATAAAATTTTACACACATCTTTATGTCGATATTTTACAACTAGTTACCAAGCTTCAATTAGATCGAGTCTATGTTTTTAGAGTTATCGAGGAAATAATAATCCAGGTGGGTATGACTCCGAAACCGTTGGGCCGATTATGGACAACAGCGAACTTAACACTCCCATTCAGATGCGCAACCTACCCTGAAAATTTCAAGTTCCTATCTCCTTTCGTTGGAGAGTTATCGAGGCAACGGTCCCCCATCCAGCTACTGAACTCACACAAGCCTGCTCGGATCTCCAACAATATAGATCCGATCGTGTTCAAACTCAGGTTTTGAAGGCTCTCGCGATGTCGGACGAATAGTCTCTGATATAAAGAATTTTTTTCAATTATATCCAATGATTTTTTAAAAGATTTCTAGTGATTCGATCCTTACGAAATTCCGCAAGAATTTTCGCGTTGGCATTCTACAACTGATAACCACGTTTGAATTGGATCGGTTTTGTATTTTTCCAGTTATTGAGGAAATAACAACCAAATTTTAGATAGGTATAACTCCAAAACTCCGATATTGGCGCCTTCTGTCACTCGAACACCAAACGGAAACTGGAACATGAAGAGTAATCAACTGCAGAGTAATTTAATCGAACCTTCAAAAGCTCTATTCGTTGTAGTTAATATTCAAACGCAACCCAGGTAGTTACATTTTTTTTTCTTGCGTGAACTCTGATGTACGAGCACGTGGATGACAAAAATAATTCTTGTTCCTCCGTCTAAAGGTAAGAATTGTGGGATAGAGTTCAGTAGCAAAATTGCTTTAGTTGAATAACATATAACCAGGCATGTTTTGGGTAGGACCAGCACAAACTTGATGAGGGATGAGGATTACTACAATATGGGTTTTAATATGGATTTATTATTCAAAGTTTCCAGAAAAGAAATATATGTTTTTAATGGAGATGACTTGTTTTATTCATAAATGATTGCAGTCTCAAAATAATGAGTATTTAATTTGACGAAAGAATCGATATCAAAGATAAAAATGTCTCTCAATATTTAATATTTCAGCTTATTTTACAGACAAATTCTAGATCTAAACTCGATTAGATCTATATTACTGGAAAAAATGGGAAGATAATATATTTTTTTCTGGAGCTAAGCACTGCTCATTTGGACAGCGCGCCAAAGCTCCTGTCCACAGGGCTTTCCAAGTTTTTTATATTTTGAGTTCTGCAATAAACATGAAAGTGATATTATTTGTGAATAGAGAATGACGCGACCTTCCAAACGATGTTTCACAAGCCCATACTTTTACGAAGAAGAATGACAATTTAAAATTTTAATTTGACGTGTTTCGGGATTTTCCATAAATATAGATAATGAAGATAATGAATTTATTCCATTTGGTTTTTCCACACTGTATAATCAGATAAACCACGCGTAGGATCAAGAAAGAAAGCGATAAGCATGAGCAGATGCTTCAGACGAATCACTTATGAAAATGGATAAAAATTAGCAGCAGTAGGTAGTTACAATTTCAAACTGGATTCATTTTGAGGTTAATAAGGTCATTATTGTTCACCTAAATGACAACATATAGTTTCCGAATATTAAGCAAAATAGTTGAACCTTTTTTGTAGTCCTTCGATCCTAACGGAAAAAATACAACACTTTGTATCAGCATTCTTCAACTAACTACTGAGTTTCGGTTTTCAATCAGATCAAATGAGCGGTTTCGGAAATATTCTATAAAAAATTGGTTCAAGCACTGACGTGAAGTCAGGAGCTTTTGCGCGTATGTTCTATTGTCCATTCTCCTGTATTGGACACCCTTAATCGAATTTACCATGGTAAATTATGTTGTCCATTCTCCTGTATTGGACACTCCAATTCTTTTTTTCGTAATTTTTTTGTAATTTTCTAGGGGTACGGTTCTCACAAACATTTTTTTTCGTCATTTTCTTCAAATTTTCTAGGGGTACGGTTTTTAAAAATTTTAAACACGTCTTTTAGTTGATTTTCTACTAATAGTTACCAAGCTGCAATTCGATCGAATCTTTATTTTTTGAGTTATCGAGGAAATAATATTCCAGGTGGGTATAACTCGGAAACCGTTAAACCGATTATGTCCAAAAACGAACTCAACTCTCCCATTCGGATACGCAACCTACCCTGACAATTGCAAGTCCCTATCTCCTTTTGTTCGAAAGTTATCGAGGCAACGGTCATCCATCTACTGAACTCGCACAAGAATGCTCGAATCTCCAACAATATTAAACCGATCATGTTAAAACCTAAAACTTGGCAGTAGAGTTGGGTTCTAAAGGCTCTTGCAAAATTTCAGCAATTTCAGAAGAAAAGTTACTGATATATAGAATTTTTTTTTAAATTTTCAATGATTTCCTAAAAAGTTTCTACAAATACTATCCTCACGAAATTATGCAAGAATTTTTGCGTTGGCATTCTACAACTAATAACCATGTTTCAATTCAATCGGTTTAGTATTTTTCGAGTTAATGAAGAGAAAAAACAACCAAATTTCAGAAGGCTATAACTCAAAAACAGATTGGCCGATTATGCTTATAAACAAACTCAAATGTTGCGTTGTGATGCGCATCCTAACCTGAAAGCTTCAAGCCGCTATCTCTTTCCGATCTCAAGTTATCGTGACAAGAAAAATATTTTTTAAAACTTTTGAAATAATTTTCCAGCCATACGATTCGCACAAAATTTCTCAAACGTTCTTAGGTTCATATTCTACAACTACTCACAAAGTTTCAATTCGAACGGATTTATATTGGTCGAAAACAAAATCATTACTCGGAAACTATTCAGCCGATTATGCCCATTAACGAACTTGTCCGTCGTATCGGGATGTGCCACCTACCCTGAAAATTTCAAGTCGCTAGCTCTTTCCGTTCTCAAGTTATCGTGGCAACGGCCGGACGGCCGGCCGGACAGAATCAAATTTGACCTCAAATTCTTCATTGGGGAGTTGAACTAAATCGTTTGAGACCATTTTCGTCAAGAAATTCGAAAGTTACAGACATTTGGGCAAAATGATAACGCGATGTTCCCCAGAAAAAAAGCGCAAAAACGCTTAAACTTAAAAGGGGCAACTAGTTGGATTTCACACATTAACGAACTTAAGCGAGATATTCATGCTATAAATTTCAACTGTCTAACTAATTCCTTTCGAGAGTTATCGTGCTTATGGTCCCGGATTATTCATCAGTGAGTTGAACCCTCGGTTGAACCCAATCGTTTGAGACCATTTTCGGCGAAAAATACAGACACCTGAGCAGAATGTTAGCACGCTGTTCCTGGCGGAACAAGCACGCAGAAAACCAGAATGATATAGTGAAAAATTAAAAATAATGAGATCCGAAAAATGTTGTGGAAGAAATAATCAAGAGCACTAGTGAAAAATCTCTGTTTTGCGACAGAAAACATTAGGGGAGAATCTCGGAGAGCAAATATTTTTGTCAACCCATTCATTTTCGGTTAACAACGTCGTACGCTAGATGCTATTCATAAATTCTAGAAGAGTTACCGGACCGCCTCCCCCACAGAACTGTAAACCGTGAATTATCACGTATTAGAGTTGGTTTCGCAAGTGTTGAGCCCCATCTTTTACAATTGTAAACGCGATCTTCATGCATGAATAACCATGAAGTATAGTTCTAGCTCGTATTCTACTTCCCACTGAAAATTATACGGTTTAGGAAAATCGGATTCCCAATTTGATTATGACGATTTCCAGGAATAATATTCTTCCTTCGATATCTAATCTCCTGCTATATTTATATGCTGAATTTTTGATGATATAATAGCTGTCATAACTGGCTATACCCTCTAGCGTCCCCTTATCAACGAAATAAATGACAGCTGGAGCTTTTTCTTCTGTCGTAATATTAAAATACTAAGGCTTGTTTCACAGGGATACGGTTCGACAGTTTATGAAAGCTATTTGAAAGAAGAACATAATGGAATCATCAAAAGAAATTACTGTTCGTTGACCACTGAGGTTAATATTACCTTTTACTTCCTTAAGTAGTGAGACATGTTCCTATATACAGTATTTTCATAATGTTGCTAGCAAAAAAATACTGAAATATGGATCTACATTTGTGTATCAAACATTTTTTCTTGACATTAGGTTCATAATACAGAAAAGAATGTGTTAGCGGTATGAACTATTAAATTTTAACTTATGAAAAAAGATTAGTATTTTATTAATATATTTTGATCTATTAAAATAATTTGTTCGTTATCCTCTACCTACTCAAATATCAGGAATGAATGGACAATCTGCTATGATTGTCTCCAGCCTTGATCTAGACATTTCGATGAAACTTACATTAGGTATTTCGAGTTCTGAAAACTATGCACCGAGTGTGAGTTGCAACAACCCATTCCACGAGGTTAAATCATTGCAGATTGCTCATTTAATCTTGACAAATAAAAATTTAATGACAATATTTGAAGCATTAAAGCAGTGTAGATTGCTCTTCTTTTTTAAAGATAATTTCTGAAGCATTTTTTTTAAACGACACTTTTTTTAAATTTAATTTCTTTCATGATGCAGTTCTATCATAGGAATCCATTGATATAATTCCCAACTCTGAGAAACCAATACTTTCGGAGATATAATTTTCTGTTTGAACAAGAGCGCCAAAAAGCTCATGTCATGAGTAATTATAATATCCTATTATTGGTCATTTTGCATTCAATCATACTTTGTTTGATAGAATAGAAATACATTTGACATGTCTGTTATAGGTAGATAAGATAAAAAAACTGCATCTTGAAAAAATTGAATTCGGAATTTTTAATGTTAAACAATTTTTCTCTCGTTCCTCCAAAACCATTCGGCCGATTGCCAAACTTAGCTGAGATATTTATCTCCCAATCCTACTCTGAAAATATCTATTGTCTAGCTCATTCCGTTTGAGAGTTATCGCGTTAACGGATTATTCGGTGCTGTACGGTACCGAATCTAAACCGGATCATCGTTTCACACTTGTCGCCAGCGACCGAATATAAACCGAAAACGAACCGAACCGAATGGAACCGTAGGCAGGTGAAACAAGCCTTAGGTCAGTAAATGTTTAGTCACATATTTTGTTGGGAGTAGAAATATCAGAATTCGTATGCATAACAGGAACCAGGAGCACGTATAAAACTATATGGAACTCTTCAGCTTGTGAGCCAAGGACCAGTTTATGAAGTGACATCTAGAATAACTAATATAATATGTAACATGGATGTGCGCCCCCTTGAGGTTCCTTTTCAGACACTCTTGAGCACAAATGTAGACAGGTAGTGTCTCCCAAAAAAGGTATAAAATCTGTTACTGTTACTCATTCAGTGGCTTTGTGAATTTAAACCCAAGTTTTCACCTCTCACGTCAATACTGAACCCTTTAACGTGATAACATTTAAATTTGGAAAAGTTGAAGTTCCATCAACTAAATAGTTCCAAGAACTGATCCCTGAGGAATTTCTATGGGTCGTTTACTCAGGAGTAGTAGGGTTTGACTGTAGTTGGTGCTTTTCTGGGTACTGGTATTGCAGGACCAAGTATAGCGGTGGGACGCTATGAATCTTCCATGTGTTCTCATTGGTAGCATTCGGCAGAAAGATCCGTAGTATGAACCGCTACGCTATCGGTAGGTAGCGGTATAGTAATCTGCTGAACGGACAGCTCCTTTTGTCGGCAAATCACAGATGCTTGAAGTTCAGGTTAGGTGATTCGAATTTTCTTTGATTGCCTGTCACAAAAATAAATATTCAATCATGAATCCAAATATCATTTCATTACTCTTCGAAGATGATAATGTTGCCGCCAACATAACATGTGAACTTGTTAAATTATTGGCTCCACCTCTGCCTTTATTGGAAGATGAAAACAGAGAAATTGTTCCCAGGAATTAGAAATTTTAGAAGATACAATTCCTCAATATATGGGTGATTTATTCAAAGAACATGGTATCGTCCGCATAAGATACTATTTCGCCGTTTGGTATCTTCAGCAATAACAATTGATTCACGTATATTAGAAATAAAAGTGGTCCCAAGACCGTTCCTTGCGGTATACCCATAACCAAAGTTTTTTTTTCACTTAGTTTCCCATTCAACGAAACCCTCTGTACACTGTGCTTCAAATAATTTCTGAGCAACAACAGACAGCTACCCCTAATACCCACTGCTTGCAGTCTGTCAAATAATAAATCATGCGACACAGATTCAAAGGATTTTGCCAGGTCCAGAAATACTGTCAAACATTTTTTATCCCCGTTCATACCCTCAATAAGTAATGAATAAAACTGTTCCATTGCATCTTGAGTGGATTTTCCCTCCCTGAAACTGAGCTCAGGATATTGAAATGTTCAAGAAACTGTACCATTCGAGATTTCAAGCATTTCTCGAATATTTTCGCGAAGTTATTGATTAGTGAAATCGGCGTGTAGTTAGTAAGTTCGTTTTTGGCGCTCTAGCTCCTCGGAACTGAGTGCTTATCAATTTGCCCAAATGTCTGTAATTTTCGAATTATTCGATGAAAATGGTCTTAAACGATTTGGTTCGACTCACTGATCAAGAATCCGTGGTCGAAAATCATTCTGTCCGGCCGGTCCGGCCGTCCGGCCGTAGGCACGATAACTCTCGAACTGAATGAGCTAGACAGTTGAAATTTTCAGAGTAGGTTTGGGAGATAAATATCTCGGCTAAGTTCATTATTGGGCAAAATCGGACAGATGGTTTCGGAGTAACAAAAAACAAATTTTTTTTTTACAAAACAAATACGAAATTAAATTTTTTTCAATAAGAATCCAATTATATCATTTTTAACTCTAACAAGCTAATACTTTCGGAGATATGATTTTTCAAAATTTCAATAATAAATCGTATTTCAACGTTGTCACACAATGATATAATTATTCTATGTATGAATTGTCATAATGTCAGTTTATTTTCCTGAGACATGTCATTATCTAATCAATCGAAGAATTGTGAGCGAAGTGAGAAAAATCTCAGTTGTTTGCTCCGAAATTAGTTTTTCTCAGAAAAGTCTTACTTTTCGGAACGGAACATGAAGTAAGAGATCTGAGAGTAGTGAGACTGCTTTTAATCCATAGACATAGATATAACTCTCGAACGGAATGAGGTAGGTAGTTGAAATTTTCAGAGTAGGTTAGGGAGATGAATATCTCGGTTAAGTTCGTTATAGGGCAAAACTGGCCAGATTTAATTTGATTTCTTCCATGGTGCAGTTCTCATTCTCATGATTGCTCATTTAATCTTGATAAATAAACTATCATTTGAATTGAACTTCCTTTATGATGCAGTTCTATCATATGAATACATTGATATAATTCCCAACTCAGAGAAACCAATACTTTCGGAGATATGATTTGTCTGTTTGAACTAGAGCGCCAGAAAGCTCCTGTCCACGGGGCTTGAACCCATTTCTTGGCGCTCTAGTTCCTCGGAACTGAGTGCTTATCAACTTGCCCAAATTTCTGTAATTTTCGAATTTTTCGATGAAAATGGTCTTAAACGATTTGGTTCGACTCACTGATCAAGAATCCGTGGTCGAAATTCATTCTGTCCGGCCGTCCGGCCGTAGGCACGATAACTCTCGAACGGAATGAGCTAGACAGTTGAAATTTTCAGAGTAGGTTTGGGAGATAAATATCTCGGCTAAGTTCGTTATTGGGCAAAATCGGACAGATGGTTTCGGAGTAACAAAAAAAAAATTCTTTTTTACAAGGCAAATTCCAAATTGAATTTTTTTCAATAAGCTGTTTTACCATAAGAATCCAATGATATCATTTTTAACTCTAACCAGCTAATACTTTCAGAGATATGAATTTTCAAAATTTCAATAATAAATCGTATTTCAACGTTGTCACAGAATGATATTATTCTATGTATGAATTGTCATAATGTCGAATGATGTTCCTGAGACATGACATAATCTAATCAATCGAAGAAATGTGAGCGAAGTGAGTAAAATCTCAGTTGTTTGCTCCGAAATTAGGTTTTCTCAGAAAATTCTTACATTTCGGAACGGAACATGAAGTAAGAGATCTGAGAGTAGTGAGACTGCTTTTCATCCATATACATAGATATAACTCTCGAACGGAATGAGGTAGGTAGTTGAAATTTTCAGAGTAGTTTAGGGAGATGAGTATCTCGGTTAAGTTCGTTATTGGGCAAAATTGGACAGATTTAATTTGATTTCTTCCATGGTGCAGTTCTCATTCTCATGATTGCTCATTTAATCTTGATAAATAAACTATTATTTGAATTGAATTTCCTTTATGATGCAGTTCTATCATAAGAATACATTGATATAATTCTCAACGCTGAGAAACCAATACTTTCGGAGACATAATTTGTCTGTTTGAACTAGAGCGCCAGAAAGCTCCTGTCCACAGGGCTTGAACCCATTTTTTCATTCGATTTGTGTACATATCTCACTAATGCTTCCTTCCATTCAAGGGGTATATTAGAGGTCTCAAATACTAAATTAATAATATGAACTAGAGGAGTTACAAGATGTATGTGTAAAAATTTTAATAGTCTAGAAGAAATACCATCTGGACCAGGCGCAGCATCATTTTTGGCGCTCTAGTTTCTCGGAACTGAGTGCTTATCAATTTGCCCAAATATCTGTAATTTTCGAATATTTCGATGAAAATGGTCTTAAACGATTTGGTTCGACTCACTGATCAAGAATCCGTGGTCGAAATTCATTCTGTCCGGCCGGTCCGGCCGGCCGGTCCGGTCGGCCGTAGGCACGATAACTCTCGAACGGAATGAGCTAGAGAGTTGAAATTTTCAGAGTAGGTTTGGGGGATAAATATCTCGGCTGAGTTCGTTATTGGGCAAAATCGGACAGATGGTTTCGGAGTAACAAAAAAAATTTTTTTTTACGAAACAAATTCCAAATTATTTTTTTTTTAATAAGAAGTTTTATCATAAGAATCCATTCATATCATTTTTAACTCTAACAAGCTAATACTTTCGGAGATATGATTTTTCAAAATTTCAATAATAAATCGTATTTCAACGTTGTCACAGAATGATATTATTCTATGAATTGTCATAATGTCAAATGATGTTCCTGAGACATTATCTAATCAATCGAAGAATTGTGAGCGAAGTGAGAAAAATCTCAGTTGTTTGCTCCGAAATTAGTTTTTCTCAGAAAATTCTTACATTTCGGAACTGAACATGAAGTAAGAGATCTGAGAGTAGTGAGACTGCTTTTCATCCATAGACATAGATATAACTCTCGAACGGAATGAGGTAGGTAGTTGAAATTTTCAGAGTAGTTTAGGGAGATGAATATCTCGGTTAAGTTCGTTATTGGGCAAAATTGGCCAGATTTAATTTGATTTCTTCCATGGTGCAGTTCTCATTCTCATGATTGCTCATTTAATCTTGATAAATAAACTATTAGTTGAATTGAATTTCCTTTAGGATGCAGTTCTATCATATGAATACATTGATATAATTCCCAACTCTGAGAAACCAATACTTTCGGAGATATTACTTGTCTGTTTGAACTAGAGCGCCAGAAAGCTCCTGTCCACAGGGCTTGTTTTATAATTTCTTAAGAGAAGCAATCACCTCGATTATTTCATTTGTACCTACCGGGTTTAAGAATATCGACGAATCATTAGTTTTGAATTTGAATATGCTGCCATTATTTGATTTCTTTATCACCGACGCCATCTTTTCTCCAATATTCACAAAAAACTCATTAAATTTATCTGCAATGACCTTATCATCAGTGAAAATGTTCCCCATATCATCTGTAATTGACCTCGGTGACTCTCTTTTTGGCGCTCTAGTTCCTTGGAACTGAGTGCTTATCAATTTGCCCAAATGTCTGTAATTGTCGAATATTTGGATGAAAATGGTCTTAAACGATTTGGTTCGACTCACTGATCAAGAATCCGTGGTCGAAATTCATTCTGTCCGGCCGGCCGGCCGGCCGTAGGCACGATAACTCTCGAACGGAATGAGCTAGAGAGTTGAAATTTTCAGAGTAGGTTTGGAGGATAAATATCTCGGCTAAGTTCGTTATTGGGCAAAATCGGACTGATGGTTTCGGAGTAACAAAAAAAAATTTTTTTTACGAATCAAATTCCAAATTGAATTTTTTTTAATAAGCAGTTTTATCATAAGAATCCATTCATATCATTTTTAACTCTAACAAGCTAATACTTTGGGAGATATGATTTTTCAAAATTTCAATCTAAATCGTATTTCACAGATTGATAAAATTATTCTATGTATGAATTGTCATAATGTCAACTTATGACATACATGACATTATCTAATCAATCGAACTTGTATTGTAACTTCAAAAATATTGGGGTTGAAATACTCGTATTGTAGCGATGTAACGGGGACCTCACCCGAAAATGTTTGAAAATATTACGTAAATATTGAAAGCATAATTCTGTAGTTCGAGAGAGGAGAAAATTTGGTGAACGTAGATCAGGAAATTTTTGATCGATTACAAGGTAATTTTTTATTATTACTTATCTTCTTTCATACATGTTTTATGGAATACCTACTATTTGTAGGTACTTTAAACCTGTTTTGGGCAATTGTCATACGAAACTTGTTTTTTTGGCGCTCTAGTTCCTCGGAACAGAGTGCTTATCAATTTGCACAAGTGTCTGTAATTTTGTAATTTTTGGCTGAAAATGGTCTCAAACGATTTGTTTCGACTCACTGACCAAGAATCCAAGTGCGAAATCGATTCTGTCCGGCCAGCCGACCGGCCATAGGCACGATAACTCTCGAACGAAAGGAGTTAGCGGATTGAAAATTGCAAGGTGGTTTTGGAGCGTAAATATCTCGGACAAGTTTGTTAATGGGCGAAATCCATCAAGGGGTTTCGGAGTTATGGCCGATTTTAGTAAAAATATTTTTTATGAATATTTCCGAAACCGATCACTCGATCTATCTGAAATTTAGCATCAAATTGTAGAATCATGACCTCTATACGCATGTGAAGTTTTGTATTGACCAGATTACCGCAAAGTGTCAAAAAAAAAATTTGAAAATGTGGTGCAGTTCTCATTCTCATGATTGCTCATTTAATCTTGATAAATAAACTATTATTTGAATTGAATGTCCTTTATGATGCAGTTCTATCATATGAATACATTGATATTATTATTATTATTATTATTATTATTATTCCCAACTCTGAGAAACCAATACCAGATATAATTTGTCTGTTTGAACTAGAGCGCCAGAAAGCTCCTGTCCACAGGGCTTGAACCCATTTTTTGCATCTATTTGTTACTTCATTTATAACCGACCACGTCTCCTTAGAATTTCCACTTGCGTTTTTCATTTTATCAGAGTAATAATCTTTTTTAGTTTTGCGTATAAGAGAATTTAATTTGTTTCTTTATAGCTTAAAATTCTGCCTATCTGTATCTGTGCCGTTTAATTGTAGTTCCTTTTTGCGCGTATGTTCTGGGGAACATCGCGTTATAGTTTTGCCCAAATGTCTGTAACTTTCGAATTTTTCGACGAAAATGGTCTCAAACGATTAAGTTCGACTCCCCAATGAAGAATTCGAGGTCAAATTTGATTCTGTCCGTCCGGCCGTCCGGCCTTCCGGCCGTTGCCACGATAACTTGAGAACGAAAAGAGCTAGCGACTTGAAATTTTCAGGGTAGGTGGCGCATCCCAATACAACAGACAAGTTCGTTAATGAGCATAATCGGCCCAATGGTTTCCGAGTAATGATTTCGTTTTCAACCAATATAAATCCGATCGAATTTAAACTTGGTGGGTAGTTGTAGAATATGAACCTAAGCACGTTTGTGAAATTTCGTGCGAATCGTATGGCTAGAAAATTTAAAAAAAATTATTGAGAAATATTTTTGTTGTCACGATAACTTGAGAACGGAATGAGATAGCGGCTTGAAATTTTCAGGTTAGGATGTGCACCAGAACGCGACATTTCAGTTTGTTTATGAGCATCATCGGCCAAACGGTTTTAGAGTTATAGCCATCTGAAATTTTCTGAAATTTGGTGGTTTTTTGTTCCTCATTAACTCGAAAAATACCGAACCGATTTAATTCAAACATGGTTATTAGTTGAAGAATGCCAACGCAAAAATGTGTGCAAAATTTGGTGAGGATAGCATTTGTAGAAAATTTTTAATAAATCATTGAAAATAAAAAAAAAAATTCTATATATCAGTAACTATTCGTTTGAAATTGCTGAAATTTTGCAAGAGCCTTCATAACCTAACTCTACTGCCAAGTTTCAAGTTTTAATATGATTGGTTAAATATTGTTGGAGATTCGAGCATTCTTGTGTGAGTTCTGTAGATGGGTGACCGTTGCCTCGATAACTTTCGAACGAAAGGAGATAGGGAAAGCGAATCTACCATGGTAAATTCGAATTAAGTGTTCAATACAGGAGAATGGACAACATAATTTACCATGGTAAATTCGATTAAGGGTGTCCAATACAGAAGAATGGACAATAGAACATACGCGCAAAAGCTTCTGACTTCACGTCAGTGCTTGAACCAATTTTTTTCATCTTATAGCGGTTTTTCATTGAAGTTATCAGACCGACAGTTATCCACGGTTTAATTTTTTTCAGACTTGAATTTTTATGTTTTTTTGGTATCGACTTGTTTTAATGAATTTTTCAATCCTATTTTTAAAGATACAAAAAGCCTCCTGTGGATCCCGAGTTTCCATAACATCCCTCCAATTTTCATTCCTCACTTTGTCTTCCAAAACACCAAAATTTATGTGGGTGGCCCGAATGTTACTCGCCTGTTTTCTTTGCTCAACACAATAATTATTTAATAACCTCACGAATAAGCAGATTGCAAAATGATCCGTGAGTGAGGTATGTAAAACTCCAGAACCAAAAGAATAACTCCGCCCCATTCTACAACTATTTCTAACGAAAATATGATCTACTCTACTAGATGAAAATGCAGATTGTCTAGTGTCCTTGTTATTGTATGAAACAAATCCATATATATGTCCCAGATTCCATTTTTTCGCTCCTTATTCTCAAAATAAATGTCACAACTGTCAAACTTACAACATGTTACTGATGCTGAGCGGATAAAATCTTATCCATTAAAATGGTGCCGCTACTCAACATGTTCCATAGTGAGCGTACCGTTCAGCAGAAAAATTATATAAATGTGACAACTGTTCCGCCACTGTTGGTTCTGCCGAACGCGGCTATTGTATTATTATTATTATTATTATACTGATCCTCCTGGGTCTTCCACAAGGAGACCCCTCATAAGCTCTAAGAGCTTGCCCTGAGTTAGGAGAACCAGTTGTGTTCTGTGTAGGCTTTGTTACTGTGTCCTTACGCCACCTTAGGCACAGCACTGTTAATTTTTGACCCAACAGCGAATGGTGGCGATTACCGTGACTAGAAAATTTCTTTCCTAGCCTCGGAATTGAACTTGGGGCTTCCGCTCCCAAGTCAATTACTCTACCACTGAGCCAATCGCACAACATAATTATGCTATATTATTTTGGGAAATCTATGTTATTGCTTTATTTACTTTATTCATGTAGTTTCTATGAGCCTCAATTCCATTTCAACTTCACCTAAAAGTTGCTGCATTTCTAATTCCTGAAAGCAGCGACTCGGAACAATTCAATTATTCTGCACCATTATTCTGAACTTTGTGCTGGGCTCCATGCCGTGTTTTTGATCACCGCCAATTTGCTAGCACCATTCAAAATCTTCATGAGCAAAGTCGAAACCCAATCAATTCCCATTACAATCGGTTGTTAGAGTTTTGGAAGCAAACAATCAAAAGAATCGCTTGTACCTTATTGACACGCGCCGATTTATCATCATTAATGATTACAAGGTAGGGGTAGGTATCGATGCATTGTTTACCTCTATTGTGCGGTTTGGTGATTATAAAGCACTTCCAGGATACCAGCATTATTTCGACGAACAACTGCCAACTCTACGACATTTTAATGTTGATATATTATGTCATAATATTTGAGTTCGGACAGATATCATGTCACGCAGAATTTGTTGGATGTACGCGGACGGTTCTGTGCAATTGGCGAGGATAATTTAGTCGACCTTCGTCCAGGATAACACGTAACAAGAGCCGTCATAAAAAAAAAACAGAAAATTTCATACAATAGTCCATTATCTCTCGATCTGAATGTACAGATTTTTTTATTACTCGCAATTTCATGGAATATCGAATGAAACGGAATAATCAGGGCTGGAACAAGGGTAGCGCCCTTGAGAATTAGATGACGAAAACTTGGCACTATTTGCATAAATGAAATCCTCTGGGTGTTACTGTGATTTGTGAACTCAATGCATAATCATAAAAAAAATGGTTCAAGCCCTGTGGACTGGAGCTTTGGCGCTCTTGTTGAAACTTTGACAAATCATATCTCCGGAAATATTGGTGTCTCAGAGTTGGGAATGATCAATGGATTGTTATAATGAAACGAAATGTGTCTATTAAATAACAAAAATAACTTCGAAATTATTGGTTTCTCAGAGTTGGGAATGATATCAATAGATTCTCATTTAATTCATTTTATTTTATGATGCAGTTCTATCATAATAATCCATTGATATCATTCCCAACTCTGAGAAACCAACATTTTCGGAGATATGATTCGTCAAAGTTTGAACAAGAGCGCCAAAGATCCTGTCCACAGGGCTTTCCCACTTTTTGTACCATATTTTCTGACACCGGTTGTCGCTTTTTCCGATTTTCGTGGCATCCTCCACCTTAAAATGAAAATTATATATTACCGGATGTACCGAATTCAAATTGCGGGTAACATTGAACGATTCAAAGTTACCTTATATTCATACGTTTCCCAAGTAGTTCAGAAATAAGAATTGTAACAAATATTTAATGTTTACGAATGAATATTTCAAAATGAAACTGGAGATGACCACATAAAAGGCAAGGAAAATCAATAACTCACCTGCTCAAAACCGCCTTTGTATACTTAATTTTGAATTATTAGGAAGCAACCAATACCCGCTGAAAAGAGCACTCAGAAATGGCGCGTTAAAAGTAACAGAATATTTGACAGATGAGTATAGTTTTCTTTAATGTGCCAAAGTTCATATTGGTATGTTCTGTTTTAAACAGTATCTTGGACTTGCATCCAACTCATACGTAAAAGTTGGACGCAAGTCCAAGATGACATGGGTACACAAAGCATAGGATAATTCATAGATAAAATAATTAGAGCATTTGTGAAAACATAGAAGTACGACTTATTATTGAAATTTTGAAAAATCATATCTCTAAAAGTATTAGCTTGTTAGAGTTGAAAATGATATCGATGGATTTTTATGCTGAAACTCAAAAAATTAATTTGAAATTTTGTAATATAAAAAATTTTTTTTTTCGTTACTTCGAAACCATCAGACCAATTCTGCCCAATAACGTACTTACCAGATATATTAATCTTCTAAACCTACTCTGAAAATTTCAACTGTCTAGCTCATTCCGTTCGAGAGTTATCGTGTTAACGGAGGGCCGGCTGGACCGGCCAGACAGAATCGATTTTGACCACGGATTCTTGATCAGTGAGTCGAACCAAATCGATCAAGACCATTTTCATCAAAAAATTCGAAAATTACTGACATTCGGGTAATTTGATAAGCACTCTGATCTGAGGAAAAAGAACGCCAAAAAGTTGTAAAACCCTGTGGACAGGAGCTTTGGCGCTATTGTTCAATCTTTGACAAATCATATTTCCGAAAGTATTGGTTTCTCAGAGTTGAGAATGGATTTTATGATAGAACTGCATCATAAAAGATATCAAATTAAAATAAAATTGATTCAAGCCATGTGGACAGGAGCTTTCTGGCGCTCTTGTTCAAAATTGACAAATTTTATCTCCGAAAGTATTGGTTTCTCAGAGATGGAAATTATATCAATGTATTCTTATGATAGAACTGCATCATAAAGGAAATTCAATTCAAATAATAGTTTATTTATCAAGATTAAATGAGCAATCTGAGAATGAGAACTGCACCATGGAAGAAATCAAATTAAAATAGCTGAAATGAATTTGACTCTCTCTTATAGAACAGGATGATGGGTATGAACACAGATCATATAATAAATCATAGATAGAATAATTATAGCATTCTGTGAAAACATGGAAGTACGATTCATTAATGAAATTTCGGAAAATCATATCTCCGAAAGCATTAGCTTGTTGGAGTAGAAAATGATATCAATTGATTTTTATGGTAAAACTGCATCTTAAAAAAAAATTGAATTCGAAATTTGTTACTTCAAACATTTTTTTTCGTTACTCCGAAACCATCTGGCCTATTTTCCCCAATAACGAACTTCACCGAGATATTCATCTCCCTAACCTACTCTGAGAATTTCAACTGCCTAGCTCATTCCGTTCGAGAGTTATTGTAGAAAAATTGTTTTTTTGACACTTTACGGTAACCTCATCCATAAAAAACTTCACATGCGTATAGAAGTCATGATTCTTCAATTTGATGCTAAATTTCAGATAGATCGAGTGCTCGGTTTCGGAAATATTCATAAGACATTTTTTTACTTAAAACGGCCATAACTCCGAAACCGCTTGATGGTTTCGCCCATTAACGAACTCGTCCGAGATATTTACGCTCCAAATCCACCTTGCAAATTTCAATCCTCTAACTCCTTTCGTTCGAGAGTTATCGTGTTAATGGCCGGACAGACAGAACCGATTTCGACCTCGGATTCTTGATCAGTGAGTCAAACCAACTCGTTTGAGACCATTTTCAACCAAAAAATCGAAAATTACAGCCATTTGGGCAAATGGATAAGCACTCTCTTCCGAGGAACAAGAGCGCCAAAAAAGTGCCATTTAAAAACGAACAAGAGTGCCAAAAATTATTAATCTGAAACCACCCAATAACGAACTTTACTGAGATAACTGGTGAATAACCTTTTACTGTAAATATTTGGTGAGCAGAATAAACCTCAACTGTAGCCCAGCGGCCCTTAGAATTCGAGAGGTTTTTCACATAAGTTTTGGTTCAACCAATTACAGTTTTTATAGTCCTTCAACAAGAGCAATGCAGCTGGCAAACGAATGTCAGGCTGATATATTTTTAGTCTCGATATTCAGTCTGAAGAAATACTTTGAATCCCAAGCTCTAACTAGGTCGCTGGCATCTTGATATCTGAATTTACTGATTATCCAAAATAATTATGTAGATATGGTAGTTGTTGAATGCTTGAATAGTATGTTCCAATACAAGTTGCAGAATGGGCTCCCATTAAAACACGAATGTGAAATTCGAAAGCGAGCGACAAAGGAACGAGTTTTCGAACGCATGAGTGTTGGAATTGCCTTCTGCAACGAGTTTTAGACGATATTTTCTCTATTTCAGGCAAGTTTTGTCAAATACTGTTGAAATTCAATGAAAAATCCGGATTATACATCCTAGTGACTTTTGCATTGTATCTTGGCAGTGGGTGTGACTGTTACCGAAGTTGACAGACTACGGAATTTGAATTTGAATCATACGTAGAGCATGGATATCAGATTTAAAACAGTTTCCTAATAACATGAATTATTCAACATTAGCAAGAAGGGGATCTCTAGTACCTTATTTTTCAATCAAAATAAATCTTTTCCCTCGACAATTATTTCACTATATCCAGATTATATTATATTGATAATTGACGTGTGTTGAAATTTGATAGGATCAAATATCAGTGCTGATTACCACAAAACGAAAAATATAACTAGAAACAATGCTGGAATGAGTTCATTCCAGCACTGTTTTTAGTGCTGGAATGGACTCATTACGATACCGAAATAGAGAAAACATATAATTTATGGATGAGTGCTTGTTGTGCTTATATGAATGTATTTTTTTTCTTTTCTTTTTCGGTGTAAATTTGTGCTTGAACGATATATTTTCATAAATATTAATGAAAAATGTCGATACCGTTGTTAATAAATCAACAAGTCCAGAGCGTTCCTGCCAATAGGGTCCTTCATAAATGGCTTCGTATAATTAATATACTTATGCATATATTTCACAAGTCAAATAGACCCCAGGGGGTTCATTGATTTGCCGAGAAAGCAAGAGCAGACGCGTTTCTGGCGAGGCCTTCATCAGTACTCTATAGCTTCTCAACAAATTCAACTAAACTGACCCGGGTTAAGCCTCTCAGAGCCGTCTTGGTCGATCATACTTAATCGCCCACCCACCTATAAGACAAAACACGGAAATCAGCCTTTCCGCACCAGCGAATATTTGAAGCGTGAAATCATATGCCACCATTCACTCGATATTAATCGAGATACGAGTCCCGCAGAGCTCAGACAGTATCTTCCCAATGGCCATGAACGCTGTTTAGCGTTTTCAAAAATAATAATGAAAAATGGCGATACGCTCTGGACTTGTTGATTTATTAACAACGGTATCGCCATTTTTCATTATTATTTTTGAAAACGCTAAACAGCGTTCATGGCCATTGGGAAGATACTGTCTGAGCTCTGCGGGACTCGTTTCTCGATTAATATTGAGTGAATGGTGGCATATGATTTCACGCTTCAAATATTCACTGGTGGGGAAAGGCTGATTTCCGTGTTTTGTCTCATAGGTGGCGTGGGCGATTAGGTATGATCGACCAAGCCGGCTCTGAGAGGATTAACCCGGGTCCGTTTAGTTGAATTTGTTGAGAAGCTACAGAGTACTGATAAAGGCCAAGAAGCCAGAAACGCGTCTGCTCTCGCTTTCTCGGCAAATCAATGAACCCCCGGGGTCTATTTGACTTGTGAAATATATGCATAAGTATATTAATTATACGAAGCCATTTATGAAGGACCCTATTGGCAGGAACGCTCTGGACTTGTTGATATATTTTCCTTCAATGTAAAATGGCTTTGTCGTATGATTAAATAAATAAATAAATATTCATTTGTTTTTACTGGAGATATTCTGAACCCGATTTGATCAACTTAGAAAAGAATATATTTCCATCATCATATGGATTATCCAAGGGCATTATATCATCACCAGAACATCATAATATCATCCTCATAATTATACGATAGCTGAGGTTATTTCGTTGGTGATTTTCCATTCAATCATAGTTTGTTTTCTAGAACAGGAGGGCTATTTTATATCATGAGTAACGAACCAGAAATAAATTTGCCATGTCTGTTATAGGAAAATAAGATGACATGTATGCACACAGATCATATAATAATTCATAGGTAGAATGATTACAGCATTCTGTGAAAACATAGAAACTTGTTAGAGTTGAAAATGATAGCCATGGATTCTTACGGTGAAACAGCGGTGAAATAGAATTTGAAATTTGTAATGTGAAAAAAAAATTATTTTCGTTAATCCCGGACCAATTAAGAACTTAACCGAGATATTTATCTCCTAAACCTACTCGTTAAATTTTGACTGTCTAGCTCCTTCTGTTCGAGAGTTATCGTGTTAACGGAGGGCCAGACGGACGGCCGGACAATCGATTTTGACTACGGATTCTTGATCAGTGAGCCGATCCAAATCGTTTAAGACCATTTTCATCCAAAAATTCTAAAATTATAGACAATTGGCCAATTGATAAGCACTCTGTTCCGAAGAACAAGAGCGCCAAAAACTATACGAACCCATTTCGAAACCTTATAGGCAGAAAATTTTTAATTTGTTGATTCGTTAATAACGTAGTTAGCCATTTTTGCGCGCACTTAACCATTTGCCCGAATGTCTGTAATTTTCAAATTTTTGCCAAAAATTATCTCAAATGATTAGGTTCGACTCACTAATGAGGTTTAGCGAGATAGCGTTTTTCAAGGTAGGGTACGCATTCAAATGCAACGGTTGTGTTCGTTAATGGACATAATCAGCCAAACGGTTTTGAAGTTATTCCCATCTGAAATATTGTTTTTTTAATAACTCAAAAAATACATATCCCATAGAATTGAAACTTACTAATTAGTTGTAGAATGCTAACGCGCAAAATTCAATGATGATTGTATCACTAGAAAAATATTTTTTTTATATTTCAGAAACTATTTGTCAGATTAAGCTTAAATTCTGCACAAACCTTCAAGCCGCCATTTTAAAATCGAGTATCGGATTTCAGCTCGGTCGGCTTTGTAGTCTAGTAGTTATTGTGAGAATAAAATTATGAATTGGTATCTGCTTTTGAAATTTCAACTGATGTCAGGACGTTGGGTTACTTGACTGCTGCGCGGCAGTTCCGGGTTCGAATCTTCGCTGAGTAAGTTCAACATTTCATTTATTTTAATATTTGAATTTTAAGATGATGCCCAGTGCATTTCTTTACGTGATAAGGCAAAAAAGACGACCTGAAGGTTCATCTTTCTATGCGATCGATCAAAACTACTTTTGCACTATCTCTAGTGTACCAAAACTTGAACTTTATGTTCTAGGGAACAGCGTGCATGCTATCATTTTGCGGAAATGTCTGTTATTTTCAAATTTTTTACCTAAAATGGTCTCAAACGATTAGATTCAACCGATGAATTATTCGATGTCAAATTCAATTCTGTTCGGCCGGCCGTCCGTTTCTATAATGACTTTCGAACGGAAAGAGACAGCAACTTGCTTTTTTCAGAGTAGGTTACGCATTTGGATGCGACGGTCGAGCACGCTAATGATCAAAATCGACCTATTGGTTTCGAAGTTATACCCATTTGAAATTTTGTTGGTTTTTCCTCTATAACTCAAAAAATACACATCCGATTGATATGATACTTGGTACTTAGTTGTAGAATGCCGACAAATTTTTGAGAAATCTCATGAGCAGCGTATCACTAAAAAAAAATTGTTTGAAAAAAATCGGGAAAGCCCTGTGACAGGAACTTTGGCGAATCATATCTCGAAAGTATTTGTATGAGTAGGGAATTATATCTATGGATTCTACTGATAGAACTTCATCATAATAAAAATAAAATTCAAACATCATAAATGTATTCAAATTGAACAAGAGTGTCGAAAATTATTAATCCAAAACCAACAGACCATTTCTACCCAACAACGAACTTATCCGAGAAATTCATTCCTCAAATCTATGGTGAACGAGATATTCATTCCTCAAATCCACTCTGAAAATTATATTAGGTATATCCAACTTAGCCAATATTCCAGTATTGTTTGAACACAGAAACATATAATAATTCATAGATATTATAATTATAGCATTCTATGAAAACATAGAAGTACGATTTATTATTGAAATTTTGAAATATCATATCTCCAAAAGTATGAGATTATTAGAGTTAAAAATATCAGTGCATTATTAATATAACACTACATCTTGAAAAAATTGTATTTAAAATTTGTAATATGAAAAAAAATTCAACTGTCTAGCCCATTCCGTTCGAGAGTTATCGTGCCTACGGCTGGTCGGACAGAATCAATTTCGACCACGGATTCTTGATCAGTGAGTCGAATCAAATCGGTTGAGACAATTTTCATCAAGAAATTCGAAAATTACAGACATTTGGGCAAATTAATAAGCAATTGAGAGAGAAGTCTAATAACTCACACGATTTTTGAGACCTTTTATTGTATTTTATCGCCCGACATGTTTCGGCTTAATAGCCATCTTCGGAGCCATAGGTAAAATTAAGTGGCTAGTGAAATATGAAGAAATCCATGATGTAAAGATCAGCCAGAATCCCAAGCAAGACTCCAACAGTCATAGAGTCAACAACTGTGAAAGTTAGTATCCAAAGATATCTAAATCAAATAAAAAAAATGGGGTTTCTTTGAAAAGACGTTTTAAACGATGTAACGTCTTTTCAAAGAAACCCCATTTTATTTTATTTGATTTAGATCTCTTCGGAGAGTAACTTTTACTGTTGTTGACTCTATGACTGTTGGAGTCTTGTTTGGGATTCTGGCTGATCTTTACATCATGGATTTCTTCATATTTCACCAGCAACTTAATTTTACCTATGGCTCCGAAGATGGCTATTAAGCCGAAACATGTCAGTCGATAAAATACAATAAAAGGACTCAAAAATCGTGTGAGTTATTAGACTTTCCCCTCAATTATTATATTGACTCACAATGGGTTTTCGTGAAGTTAAATTAATAAGCACTCTGGTCCGAGGAACAAGGGCAGCAAAAATGAAAAATCTTCTTCCAAAATTTCATATTCCAGAATTTATTTGTTGTATTCCACCTAAATGCCGCACAAACCTCCAAGTCGAAACCCGTATTGCACAATCTGAAATAACTTACCATTATTCTGATATAGTGTTCAGTAACAGAATTAATTAGTATTCATTCCGAATATGATTCCGAATCATCCAACCAATCTCAGTATCCGGAAATGGTGGAATTTAATCGCCTCGACTCCTGAAATAATCGAATATCCAAGATTCGAATATCCGCCCATGAAGATGAAGGAATCCGATCAAAACATATCTACTATAAAGTATCAATCTCGGTTCTCGATCTCCAGATATCTGAAGGATTTATTTAATTAAGGGTTGTCTGATTCCATCAGAGAGAAAATAGGTTTTAACGTGCGGGGTTTGATCTCCTCTGATTAAAAACATGGTGATTTCAATTGTAAATCCCAAGGTAGTCCCTCTAAATCTTTCAGGCCGTCGCATCATGTCAAGAGACACGATGGCGCAGAGGTTTTTTTTTTGTGTCCCTATACGAGGTTTAAAAGTCCAATCTGAAGGGATTTTAACCTTCGGTTCCCCAGGTCTGCGGCAGAGTGCAGAGGATGTCTTTTTTTATTTTGTCTCATGAAAAATGCAACTCTAGGAAATTGAAATGTCAGAGGATGGTTCAATATGAAAAGAAAGTTCCCTATTATAATGATTTGAACCTAGGAATTGCTGATTCAGTAAGCAATGATTGAGTAGGGCTGGAAATAGTTATTTTCTTAACAAGCGCGCAATGTGGTACTGTTTTGCATGCAAATAAAGTTAGATGAACGACGACAGCGGAAAAAAAAGTCCCAATTTTGGTAAAAGTAGAAGGAATTTAGGAAACAGTAAAACCAATTTCGGAAGAATTAAAACTTATTTCGGAAAAAGTAAAACCAATTTCGGAGAATGTAAAACCATTTCTGAAAATGTAAAACTAATTTCGGAAAAAGTAAAACCAATTTCGAAATAAGTGGTTTCAGCACTGACGTGAAGTAAGGAACTTTTGCGCGTATGTTCTATTGTTCACTCTCCTGTATTGGTCACTCTTAATGGAATTTACAATGGTAAATTCGATACAGGAGAATGGACAACATACGCGCAATAGCTCCTGACTTTACGTCAGTGCTTGAACCAATTTTTTTCCTAATTTTTTTGAAGTTTATTTGGGGTATGATTCTTAAAAAAATTTAAACAAGTCTTTATGTCAATATTCGACAGTTACCAAGCTTCAATTCGATCGAGTCTATATTGTTTGAGTTATCGATGAAATAATATTTCAGGTGGGTATAACTCCGAAACCGTTGGACCGATTATGCCCAAAAATTAACTCTCCCATTCGGATACGCAACCTACCCTGAATTGCAAGTCCCTATCTCCTTTCGTTGGTAAGTTATCGAGTTATCTCCTTTCGTTGGTAAGTTATCGGTCACCCATCCATCTACTGAACTCACACACGGCTGCTCTGAACTCCAACAATATAGATCCGATCGTGTTCAAACTTGGAACTTGGCAGTAGAGTTAGGTTTTGAAGGCTCCCGCAGCGATGTTGGACGAATAGTTACTGATATATAGAATTTTTTTCAATGATTTTAAGGATTAAAAAAAAAAATCTAGTGGAACGACCCTTACGAAATTTCGCGTTGGCATTCTACAACTATAATATTAATAATAATAATAATTTATTCCTTTCCATCAAACAATGATGCAATTAAAATACAATGCATACTTTATAAAATTAAGTCCAACAAATTGGAATGAATAAGGATTCCAAAGAAGCTTTAGAAACTATCACTTGTACGTGGGCCATGCGAATGTTTACTCATTTGCATTAATCTGACTTATATGCATAAACAATTTTCTGATAAATTACATTCCGTCTTATGTACAAATATTACGAGTATTAAAATATATTTTGTTGTTTTGAACTAATAACCATGTTTGAATTTAATCGGCTTCGTATTTTTCGAGTCATTGAAGGAAGGACTCATAATACTCTTAGCTCCATAGTAACGCGGGGTCTACATCGCTTCTAGGACAAGGTTTTTACTCTTCAATCGAGTTATTGTGTTTTGATATGATTTGATAATGCTTTGCTATTTAAATAATTAATACTGTTCTTAAAAAACCGAAACCAAAATGTTTTTTGAGTTATTGAGGAAATCACAACCAAATTTCAGATGGTTATAACTCCAAAACCGTTCGGCCGATTATGCCTATAAACAATCTCAAATGTCGCATACAGATGCACAACCTAACTTGAAAATTTCAAGTCCCTATATTATTCCATTCTCAGGTTATCGTGACATAAAAATGTTTTTTGATAATTTTTTTTTTAATTTTCTTAATGCGATTCTCACAAACGTCCTTAGGGTAGTATTCTACAACTATAAGTTTCAATTCAATCGGATTTTTAATTGGCTTTACTATTTCCGAAATTGGCCTTAATTACTTCACGAAATTCAAGTTGAAAAGGTAAAAAGGTATGTATAGAGAAGAATTGGGCAATGAGAGAAAGAAGACCAGATAGTTAGTACATCTCTCACCAAATACTACTCATCGACAAACCTTGCTAGTCGGGAAGAAAGACTGGATCGGGAAGAAAGACTGAAAAGTGAATCCACCAACACATACATGACATTTGAACACAAAACTCAATACTCAGAATCGATGGGCTGTTACCCTAGAATCTTTCGGGAAGATTTCAAATTTTGAGAACTCCTCAAGAAAGACCAGTTCTCCCTTCCTGATTTAATACGAAAAATTACATTCGTAACAGACGGCAAAGATAAAATACTGAATTCGTTCCTGTCACAGCTATAGCTACGCATGAGGGGATATCCAGGTAGTCACACTGAATAGCTGCCATATTTCACATTTTCTGCTCGGTTTTTTCGCAATATATGCATGACATTTACATTCACTTTTTCTTGGTTGAGCAGGATGTTTTTCGGTGACCCCTTTTTCTTATCGCGTAATTGGGAAAAAGAGATATGTGGAGCGGAATGCCGGCATACTCGACAACGTCGAGTCCCAGATTTTGGTCGTTGTTAACCCTGCAAATTCACAACGAAATGGAAACAAGATTGATTGAAGGACTCATAATACTCTTATCCCCATAGTTACGAGTTATGAAAGGGTTTTTACTCTTTAATGGAGTTATTGTGTTTTAATATGGTTCGATAATGCTTTGCTATTTAATTAATTAATACTGCCCTTAACAAACCGAAACCAAATGAGAGTTGACCAATTCCAATGAAATTCTTACAGTAAGTGTACTAATCATTAAAGGATACTGTGAGAGGTATACTCATTATTAAGAGGTTTCTTTCTGGGTTTTCTCTCCCTAACTCTGAAAAATATCTATAAAATAAAAATTAATTATTATTGATTTGCTTCTGCGTAAGAAACAAAAGATATTTGTCTGAATCAATCAATTGAACAGTGTTGCCTAACAAACAACAACGAAACAACATCAACGAAGAAACAACTATATCGTAACGTTTCGGATTCTATACCAGACTCCTTCGTCAGATGCTACACGAAAATTAGAATTATTTTGTTGATAGTTATTCTGAAATTCTTAGTAACATAGTTTTACTTTGCATAGAAATTCGAGAATTGTCACAGAAAAAAGTCTAACTTTCATTTGCAGATGCAGGGACAGAAGAATAATTTCCAAGTTCCTACGAATTAAATTAACTTTCGATAGTTATCGTTGCCACAAAATTATAGGCAGATTTGGTCATGCTTTAGTCAGAGAAAGAGTAAGTTTTCCGAAACCGCTTGATGGATTTCGCCCGTTAAAGAAGGTGTCCATATTTATGCTCCAAAACTATCCTGCAAATTTCAATCCTCTAACTCCTTCTGTTCGAGAGTTATCGTGTTAACGGACGGCCGGACAGAATCGATTTCGACCACGGATTTTTGATCAGTGAGTCGAACCAAATCGTTTGAGACCATTTTCAGCCAAAAATTCGAAAACTTCAGACATTTGAGCAAATTGATAAGCACTCTGTTCCCAGGAACAAGAGCGCCAAAAAGTAGAGCATCCAATTTGAATAAATTCAATTCTCTTTTCGATGAAACACAAAGACAATCCAACAAAAATGCACTTAATAACAACTTCATCAATTAAACGGTTATAAATTTATCTTGTGACAATTCTCGAATTTCAGAATAACTATCAACAAAATGATTCTAAAGATTTTCGTTAAGCGTCTGACGAAGGAGTCTGATATAGACTCTGAAACGTTACGATATAGTTGCTTCTTCGTTGATTTTGTTTTGTTGTTGTTTGTTAGGCAACACTGTTCAATTGATTGCTTCTGACAAATATCTTGTGTTTCTTACGCATAAGCAAATCACAAAATAATTAATTTTTATTTGATAGATATTTTTCAGAGTTTGGGAGAGAAAACCCAGAAAGAAACCTTTTAATAATGAGTATACCTCCCACAGTATCCTTTAATGATTACTTACGGTGAATTCCATCAGCAAAACCAGTGGTGCACTGGTGCTGCACTCAGTGCAATAAATGTTGCACTGGACGTCAAAATGTGTCAAAATGCTCGACGAAATTCTCCAATGGAATACGATTCATGCACTCGGTGTGCACGAGTTCTACCAAAGGAATTCGCTATTAGTAAGTGTACTATTTTCTCAAATATTCAGAAGTAAAGTACTGAGAATGGCATAAGGAGGTTTAGCACCGTCATTCATTCAGTTATCAAGACAGGGTCGTTCTTTTGAAGAGACGGTTATACTTATATCGTAAAGTGAAAATATAAGCTTATTAAAATTCACACACAAAGGTTCTCGACCTTGGAGAACTTTTTTAAAATATTGGCAGTTTTCTACCACCTCTGGTTATACCGGAAGTAGCTATCAACTTCTTTATTTTAAATGCCAACCCTCATTTTTGGCGCACTGTTCACCTGGACATAGTGCCTATAAATTCGTCCAAATGTCTGTATTTTTCGAATATTTGGACGAGAATGGCCTCAAACGATTAGCCGTCCGTCAGCACGATTACAGTCGAAAGCCATGAGTTAGAGATTTGAAAATTTCAGAGTAGGTTTGGAGTCCAAATGCGTCGGCTAAGTTCGTTAATGGGTAAAATCCACCAAGTGGTTTCAGAGTTATAGCCATTTGAATTTTTGTTTTCCCAATACCTCGAAAAATACTAATCTCATCGAATCAAAGCACAATAATCAATTGAAAAATACTGACACGAAGACTTATGCAAAATTTTGGGAGGATCGCATGACAGGGTTCAAGCCCTGTGGACAGGAGCTTTCTAGCCCTCTTGTTCAAACAGGCAAATTATATCTCCTAAAGTATTGGTGTCTCAGAGTTGAGAATTGTATCAATGTATTCTTATGATAGAATTGCATCATAAAGGAAATTCAATTCAAATAATAGTTTATTTATCAATATTAAATGAGCAACCTGATAATGAGAACTCCACCATGGAAGAAATCAAATTAAAATAGATTAAATTAATTTGACTCTCTCTTATAGAACAATATGACATGTACGAGTATGAACACAGATCATATAATAAATCATAGATAGAATAATTATAGCATTCTGTGTAAACATAGAAGTACGATTCATTATTGAAATTTCGAAAAATCATATCTCCGAAAGTATTAGCTTGTTGGAGTTGAAAATGATATCAATCGATTGTTATGGTGAAAGTGCATTTCAAAATTAAAATTAATTTGAAATTTGTGGGTTGAAAAAAAAATTTTTTTTTCGATACTCCGAAACCATCCAGCCTACTTTGCCCAATAGCGAACCTAACCGAGATGTGTATCTCCCTAACATACTCTGAATATTTTAACTGCCTAGCTCATTCCGTTCGAGAGTTATTGTAGAAACAAAATTTAAAAATTTTGAAATTTTTTTTTGACACTTTACGGTAATCTGATCAATACAAAACTTCACATGCGTCCAAACGTCGTGATTCTACAGTTTGATGCTAAATTTCAGATAGATCGAGTGATTGGTTTCGGAAATATTCATAATTTTTTTTTTAACTGAAAACGGCCATAACTCAGAAACCGCTTGATGGATCTCGCCCGTTAACGAACTCGTTCGATATATTTACGCTCCAAACCTATCCTGCAAATTTCAATCATCTTACTCCTCTCGTTCGAGAGTTATCGTTTTAACGGACGGCCGGACAGAATCGATTTCGACCACGGATTCTTGATCAGTGAGTCGAACCAAATCGTTTGAGACCATTTTCAGCCAAAAATTCGAAAATGACAGACATTTGGGCAAATTGATGAGCACTCTGTTCCGAGGAACAAGAGCACCAAAAACATTAAAAAAAAATCTGCATCTCAGAAACTAGTCAGATATCGTTTAAATTCTACGAGAGCATTCAAAACCTTATTTTACAGTAAAGTTCTAGATTTGAACTTGATCGGATTCACATTGGTGAAGATATTGCCGAAATATCAAAATATTCCAACGATCGGGGTGTATGGGTCCACTATTTTTACATTCGACGAAACAAGTTGTCAACTCGAAAGATGCAACCATGACGTGACTGAACCAATTTGTGTCCTTACGCCACCACAATCAAAGCACTGTTTATTTTCGACCCAACAGTAGATGCATGTATTCGAATGGGTCCTTACGCCACCACAAATACAGCACTGTTTGTTTTCGACCCAACAGTTAGAGTATGTATTTGAATAGAGCCTATATACGCCACCACGAAACAGCACTATTTATTTTCGAACCAATAGTGGATGTATGTATTCGAATGGAACCTTGAGACACCGTAGACACAGCATTGTTCATTTTCGAACCAACAGTAAATGTATGTAGGTGAGTTGAAGCTAATAGTTTGCTACTATTCTTGGCCAAAAAGTGTACCGGTTTTTTTGGACTCTTGTCTTGTCACTGTCGGATTTAAATTCTTGGAAATATTGAGAATATTATTATTTTTCCTGGAGCTAAGCAGATTGGGGTGAGCTCAGTAACTGGATGGGTGAGCGCTCTGCCTAATAATTTGAATACTCTTCGAAAAATCAAGTCTGTTCATTAAACCATATCTGTGGGCATCTCTGATCGTTTTGGAGATATTTGCAATTTCGGTTAAATTATTTGAGTTTTTGTAGTGAGGAAGAAAAACAATCCATTAAATTCAAGTCCTCAAAATTTAGTGCTAAACTAAAAATATACGATCGTTGTTTTCCATGTTATACACCTGATGCCAACTCTGATAACAAAGGTACATATTAAATTACTAGAAAGCAAACATTGTTTTCCATGCGTATAAGATACGTTCGTTCTTATCGTAATACAATTCAATTATTTATTATGTAAATATATTAATCAGAAATTTACCAATAGAGAGTATGGAAGTGAATTCAGAAAAGCTTATAGTTTTGAATTTAAAATAATTAGATGGATCCAGCACTTATGATGACAATCGTTAACTTCACGAGACCAAGAGATATATATGGAGTTTTAAAAGGTGAACTTTTTTAACAAGAGTTAGAACTCATGAAAACACAGGCACTTCATGAGGAACAATAGTCAGTTTGCTGCGAAGTAGCTTTCAGCACTGAAACCAATAAGATTCTAAGATCAGTTGATCATAGAAAGTGGACATATCACATTCCTAATTTTATGCCAACATGTTGATTGCTTCTCGAGAAATAATTCAGCTATTTCTCGCCACTTGTCGTTGTCGATAATAATCTATCTACCAAGCAGCAGCGATCCTGGAAATTATTATCTTTAACAAGCCGATTAACGCAATTTGGTTTTCAAAAAGCTCAAAACCCAAGGTTCTTAGATAGGAAAACGTTGGTCAAAACCGTCGATCAATCAATTGAAGAAAACAATCCGACAACCTCGCCTTCTATCCCATTTTACCGAGGCAGGCACAAAAATGTAAAAATTGTTATGTTATATTTTAATTTATCTAAATTATTCTTTGTCGGAGGGTCCGTCTGTTTATGTTTAATTCCGCAGTTGGTTACATTTGAAAATTTGTGTTTTTGAAGAGTTGGAGCTAAATTGGAACTAAGAGAAATTTCTTGTCGGCAATAATTGGGTTGTCCGACAGTACGATTGAATAGGTGGAATGATACTGATAATTAATATTTCACTATGAAGTGTTAAATTCATTTATCGTTTGATGGACTTACTGAATTTTGATTGCGGATAACAATTTATTTAAGTGCGTTATCACTGAAGACAACTATTAAGTGAATAATGTATTAAAAGATGATATTATGTTTCATATATGAGAGCAATCCTTAAAATGATTGCGCAGAATGAAGGCAGTATGGAAAGAGGCATTTGTTTCAATTGACGTACAGAATTGTTGGCGCCTGATGCTTCCATGAAAGCGCAAATTTACATAGAGCAAGTCGTTGAAAATATTATTCCTTTGTTTCATTCTAATATTGGGCCAATTTTCTTATTTTTGAACAATAAGGCTTGTTTCACATGCATACGGTTCCATTCGGTTCGGTTCGTTTTCGGTTTTAACCGAAAACGAATGACGCCCTTTTACACATACACGGTTCATATTAGGTTTCATGTTATCTTCCGAAACACAGGATCAATCACAATTCCAATTTTTTCGCGACGTCAGATTCATCAAAGTTATTCAAAATTTGTACACAAACATATTTGCATGCCTCCTGCGTCTTATCTTTATATTTTTCGGAAGTTTTGTCCCACAGCACTGGTTTAGATTTACAGCAGAAATCAGTCGATCCACATTTGGTAAACCATCATTTTCTCATGAATAATGAGATAGCAACAATATCCCGAACATATGTATTTATGTTTATATTTCTATATTTGAACAATTTGGGAAATATTTAAACCACAGAACGAGACAGAAAACATATGTAAGTATTTATTACTTTATGGTTAAAACCGAAACTAAACCGTGTTTGTGTGAACGTTCCGGTTGATCTGTATTCCCAACACACGAATCCAAACCTGATTGAAACCTATTCGTGTCGAGGGATTATTCGGTGCTGTACGTTTTCTATTCGGTACCGAATCTGAACCGAAGCACCGTTTCACACTTGTCGCCAGCGACCGAATTGAAACCGAAAACGAATCGAACCGAATGGAACCGTATGCATGTGAAACAAGCCTAATGCGCCACCCCATCGTGCGAGAATTGTCGATGAAGCTCTGGAAATCCATGGTATTCCATATTCGGCACTGCCCCCTCGGTAACCAGACCTTAATTTCATTGAACGTGCTTGGGATCATCTACAAAGAGCTTTGGATTCTCATCAACCACCTACAAATACACCTAAAGAACTCAGACAGCTTTAACCGCAACTCCGGAGGGAAGTCGATCAAGGCTACTTGAACAATATGATCGAAATTATGCAAAGGTGTTGTCAGGCTGTGGTTGATGTTCGAGGTGGCCATGCTCTTTACTGAACTTTATATTTTCAATTTTTTGAGTTAATTGATTTTGCACTACAAATACTAAAAAAAAAAGTTTTCACCTGAAATTGTGAACCTTCCTTAATTTTTGTGGAGCAATATATCCATAAACTTCTTAGAAGTCAACCTGAACATCTCAGTTTTGAAATTGTGTGGTCTCTAGATACTGAAACACCTTATACATTATTGAAAGGTTTTTTTCTGGGTTTTCTCTCCCAAACTCTGAGAAATATCTATAAAATAAAAATTAATTATTTTGTGCTTTGCTTCTGCGTAAGAAACACAAGATATTTCTCAGTAGCAATCAATTGAACAATGTTGCCCAACAAACAACAACGGAACAACAGCAACGAAGAAACAACTATATCGTAACATTTCGGAGTCTATATCAGACTCTTTCGTCATACGCGTAATGAAAATTTTTAGAATTATTTTGTTGCTAACAAAATAATTCTACCAGACAAGTTGTCAAGAGTTTTCGATTTTTGCCGTGGCTCTGAATTATTTCATATTATATTTTGTGCTCTCCATAGACCGTACATTATTATCTGTCTTTCATGAATTTCGTGTTCCTCTATGATCTTTATCTGTCAATCTGTTATGTTAAACTGGAAAGATCCCATTTCATTCTGTTTAAAAAATGATTCAAATCGAAATATAACTCCTAAACCGTTTTGCCGATTTGGTCTTTTAACGAAATTCTATGTAGCATTTATAATAATAATAATAATAATATTTTATTTGCAGATATTATACAGGTATACAGATCTACAAATAATAGTGATTCCCACAAAGGCTTAGCCTGTCCGTGGGGTGAACCACCGAAATTAAATTAAATTCCAACTGCTTAATCAAATCAAAATAATGAAATAATAAAGGCACCATATGCAATGAAGAATAATCTTTGTTTCATTCAATTTTTTTTTTGGATATATGTATTTTTCCAACAAAGTTTTTTTTTTCAAGTGTTTTGGGAGGGCAAGTTCAAAACACGTCGACAAACACCATAAAATATATTCAATTGAATTTGAAAAGGCCAGATATCCCTTGCCTAGGTTGGTCCATCAGAAAGAGCTTTACTTTTCTCCTGAATACCGATAAAGAAAACGAATTCCTAATATCCAGCGGTATAAAATTATAAAGTCTACTCGCCAAAAACTCAAAAGCCCTCTGAATACCGTTTTTGAGGCATATCTGGTTCGAAGTATCTCACCAGCCTTAGCTTGTGTACTGTGGTGATGACTAATGTAATGAAATTCTATTTTTTTGCAAAAAACACCAATTACCGATTTGAGGAAGTATAGTTGTTTCACATCCAAGATCTTTGATTAATAATAATAATAATAATAAAGAGTTTATTAGACAACATTACAAAGTCAATAAACCCGAACGAGACTGTGAGTTATTCAAAATTTATAACTGTGTACAGCTGTTAAATTAAAAATATTTGATTCTAACGGCAGAAAAAAAAAATAAAGATATTACATTGAATGAAACCAGTTTCTTTAATACCCTAGTATGACCCTGAATTCCATATGGAAAAACTAAAAACAAAATGTCAATACGTCCTAATCGGTGGTTCTTTTTCTCCATTATCGGTGGTCTTATCCAGCTTCGGTGGTTTTATCCTTTATCGGTGGTCTTGTCCAGTATCGGTGGTTTTTGTCTTCGTCGGTCGTGTTGTCTATATCGGTGATTTTTGTTATTTTCAGAGATGACTAAAGCGTTCATTTTTCAGTCATTTCAAGCTTTATTTATATATATACATATATTTTTATCAATTTTCCCATGTGGAATTTATTATTTTATGGACCAATGTCCGATTTCCTAACTTAAACCATTTTTTCACTTCCTTCTTAAATTTATTTCTAGATCTTATTTCTCTTATTGTATGGGGTAAAATGGGGTACAATCTTGATGCTATATAGCCAAAATATCTTTGTCCAATCCTTTTCATTGCCCTTGGTCTCTCAAAATTGTCCATTTTTCTTCTAGTTGGATAATTATGTTCCTTCAATGATATCGTCATTTTCTGTTGGAAAATATCAATTATTATTTTCTGGGCATACAATTGTCTTATATCTAGTACTCCGGACATTTCATAAATAGTTCGACTTGAAAATGTTATTTTTTTGCCATACATAATTTTCAAGATACGTTTTTGTAAAACATCGGAACATATTTTATGGCAGTCCAAAACGCCTCCCCAACCAACGATACCATAAGAAAGCTGAGACTGGACTAGTGCATCATACAGTATATGGAGATGTTCAATAGATTTGATCTTCTGTTGGATAAATCTGAACCCATATAAAATACCTCTAAGCTTCTTATTCAGATAGAACATATGTTCATCCCATTTCAGATGTTCATCCATAACAATTCCCAGGTATTTGATGGAGTGCGCCTTTTGGATTTGAAGTTCTTCATCAATCTTCAAATCCCCAAATTCTGATTTCTCCATCTTATTTGAGGTAAAGGTCATGTATCGTGTTTTTTCCGGATTCAAAGTGAGTATATTCAATTGGAACCATAGTTTGAACTTGATGAAATCTTCACTCACTTTTTCCTTCAGTTGTTCCCAGGTTTCATCCTGATAAATTACTAGTGTATCATCGGCGAAAGTTATGGTTTGACCACTGCTATTCAATTCAAATATACTATTTATATACAAAATAAATAATATCGGTCCAAGTACAGTGCCCTGCGGAACTCCATAAGAACATATGTTTTTATTACTGTATTTACCATTAATTGACACGATTTGAGTTCTATTTGAGTGGTAACTGTTGATGAGGTCATGTATTTTTCCGTTGAATCCGTAATTCTTCAGTTTCTGCAGTAATCTTTGATGGTTGACAGTATCGAATGCTTTTGCAAGATCTATTGCAATTGCTAAAGTTGGAATATTTTTAACAACATTGTTATATATTAATCTGGTTACTTTTCTTATAGCATCTTCCGTTGACATTCCTTTTCGGAATCCGATTTGATTACTAGATAAAATGTTATATTTATCTATAAACGACATCATTCGTACTTTTAACAGTTTCTCAAAGACTTTCGCTATATTTGAGATGATAGTTATTGGTCTGTAATTTGACCTTTCACTTTTGTCCCCACTCTTGTACACGGGTTTGACGATTCCTAGTTTGAGGGCTTCGGGAAAACATGCCGTTTCAAAACAGTTGTTGATCAATTGAGCAAGAGGTTGTGATAACTCTTGTTTTATTTCCTTTAAGGTTTCTGAACGAATTTCATCAAATCCAGCCGATTTCTTCGATCTGAGACTGCTTACAGTATCCTCTATTTCGGTTGAGTCAGTTGGAAACAAGAAAAAAGACTTATTTTGTTGGTGAATCCGTTCCTCGAAATCTCCGGGAATTTCTATTTTACTTGCATAATTTTCTCCTAATTCACTGAAGTAATTATTGAAAGCATCACATATCCCCAGATCATCTTCAATCTTTCTATTATCCTGCCCTCTAATATATTTTATATTCGTTTCTTTTCTGCTAGCATTTGTCATATTTCTCAGACATTGCCATAACCCTCTTGTTTCACATTTGTTTCTTTCAATGGACTTTTGTACATATTGTCTTTTAGCAGCAGATACAAGAACACGAAGATGGTTTTTAAATCTTGAATATTCGCTCTTCAATTCGGTATTCCCAGGTTCTTTCTTGACTTTTTCATACATACTTTGTTTCTTATTAATTTCGCTCAATATTTTGGGGGTCATCCACTCTTTTCTTGCTTGTGTTTGTTTTTTCTTATGTATAGATTGCTTGTACAATTCATCGGAGGGATATAGATTAGGTCTGCCCATTATAATTTTCAGAATCCTTTTCTGGATTATTTCTACCTTTTGCAAAAAGCAGTTAGCTGCTGCTCCCCAAGCCGCAGATTTCCATAAGTTATCTTAGATTCTACAAGTGCGTAATATATAGCTTTCAGAGCAGGTAAGTCTAAAATTTGTTTGAGATATTTGAACTTGTACAGTAAACTTCTCAGTGTGAAAACAAGTTTATTTGTGTGGAAATTCCACCTCAAGTGGGAATCAATTGTTATCCCAAGGTATTTTACCTGCTCTCTTCTTAGAATCTGCGTTTTACCATTGTTTGTACTCATAGTTAACTTATCATAGGGCGGAGTATTATCTGAACTGCAGCTAAATGAAAGGAAACAAGTCTTGTCAAAATTTATAGTCAGAATTTTTGTACTAAATGCATCTATCAGAATTGTGAAATCCTTTTCAACCATTTTCTTCAGGTCTTCCCACGTTTGACTTTCATGAAAATAACTTTATCATCAGCAAAAGCAGTAACCGATCCCTGCGTATTTAGAGTTAAGATGTTATTTACATAAATAATGAATAGGACAGGACCAAGCACCGTCCCCTGAGGCACACCACATTCAACCTTCCCTCTCCCACTTATAGTCGCGTTCATTCGGACACACTTCTCACGATCGTCAAGATAACTTTTTATAAGATCTTCTGCTTTCCCTATGACACCTACATCCCACAAGACACCCAACAACTGTCCATGATGGACAGTGTCGAACGCCTTTCCAGATCCAGAAATACAGCTAAACATTTTGTACCCTTTTCCAAACTTTTATGCACTTTTGAAATCAGTGAATTGATGGCTTCCTGAGTAGAGATGTTTTTGGCGCTCTAGTTCCTCGGAACTGAGTGCTTATCAATTTGCCCAAATGTCTGTAATTTTCGAATTTTTCGATGAAAATGGTCTTAAACGATTTGGTTCGACTCACTGATCAAGAATCCGTGGTCGAAATTCATTCTACCTACATCCCACAAGACACCCAACAACTGTCCATGATGGACAGTGTCGAACGCCTTTCCAGATCCAGAAATACAGCTAAACATTTTGTACCCTTTTCCAAACTTTTATGCACTTTTGAAATCAGTGAATTGATGGCATCCTGAGTAGAGATGTTTTTGGCGCTCTAGTTCCTCGGAACTGAGTGCTTATCAATTTGCCCAAATGTCTGTAATTTTCGAATTTTTCGATGAAAATGGTCTTAAACGATTTGGTTCGACTCACTGATCAAGAATCCGTGGTCGAAATTCATTCTGTCCGGCCGGTCCGGCCGGACGGCCGTAGGCACGATAACTCTCGAACGGAATGAGCTAGACAGTTGAAATTTTCAGAGTAGGTTTGGGGGATAAATATCTCGGCTAAGTTCGTTATTGTGCAAAATCGGACAGATGGTTTCGGAGTAACAGAAAAAAAATTTTTTTTTTACAGAACAAATTCCAAATTAAATTTTTTTGCATTGAGGAGTTTTACCATAAGAATCCATTCATATAATTTTCAACTCTAACAAACTAATACTTTTGGAGATTTTTTCAAAATTTCAATGATAGAATTATTCTGTGGCTATTCAATGAATTGTTATAACGTCAACTTTGACGTTGTCTCATTGTCATTCATTCCAGTAATGGTATCAATATGAGAATTATAATATTATCATCCTTTTTGTTGGTTGATATTTTCATGCCGATGGTCAAACCATATGATGATGGGAATGGTAATGGTAAGTTAATAACATTGTCATTCATTCCAGCAATCGTACACATATGAGAATTATAATATAATATCATAGTTTTTGTTGGTTGATATTTTCATGCCGATGGTCAATCCATATGATGATGGGAATGGTAATGGTAAGTTAATAATATTGAGTTCAGAATATCTCCACTAAAAACAAAACTGGAATTGAGGAGTGAATATCTCGGATGAGTTCGTTGTTGGGTAGAATTCGTCTATTAGTTTTGGATTGATCATTTTTGGCACTCTTGTTGAATTTAAATTCTTCTATGATGTTTGAATTCAATTTCTGCTAAGATGAAGTTCTAAATTTCAATAATGAATCGTACTTCTATGTTTTCACAGAATGCTATAGTTATTCTATCTAAGCTTTATTATATGATCTGTGTTCATACTCGTACATTTCATCCTGTTCTATAAGAGAGAGTCAAATTCATTTCAGCTATTTTAATTTGGTTTCTTCCATGGTGCAGTTCTCATTCTCAGATTGCTGATTTAAACTTGATAAATAAACTATTATATGAATTGAATTTCCTTTATGATGCAGTTCTTTCATAAGAATACATTGATTTAATTCCCAACTCTGAGTAACCAATACTTTCGGAGATATAATTTGTCTGTTTTTTCTAAAGCCAAATTGATTGACCTATATCAGGTTATACTTTTCCAGATATGCAACCAATCTGTTCTTAAGTGCCTGTGTATTTGGATACACAATTTACCCTGATGGGAATTGCTAATCTCTATCCCTTTCCATTCGAAAGCATCATGGCAACGACAGAATCAAATTTGACCTCGAATTCTTCATGAGTAAGTCGAGCTTAATCCTTTGAGAACATTTTCGGCAAAAAATCGAAAATTACAGACATTTGGCAAAATGATAAATCAATTTGCTAGCAGAATGGGATCCCAATTCAAACACGAATGCGAAATTCGAAAACAAGCTACGAAGGCGCGAGTTTTCGAACGCATGAGTGTTGGAATTGCCTTCTGCAACGAGTATTAGACATATTTTCTCTATTTCAGGCAAGTTTTGTAACATACTGTTGAAATTTAATGAAAAATTCGGATTGTTCATCCTAGTGACTTTTGTATTGTGTCTTGGCAGTTGGTGTGACTGTTACGAAAGTTGACAGATTACGGAATTTGAAATTGAATCGTAGGAATGCAGGAATGGAGATTAGATTTGAAACAGTTTCGTAATAGCATGAAATATACAAAATTAGGAAATCTCTAGTACCTAATTTTTTTAATGAAAATAAAAATTTTCCTCTCAACAATTATTTCACTATATATCCAGTATCCAGATTATATTATATTGACAATTGACGTGTGTTGAAATTCGATAGGATCAAATGTCAGTGCTGACTACCACAAAACGAAAAATATAACTAGATACAATGAAGGGATGAAGGGAAGGGAATGAGTTCTACAGCACTGTTTTAGTGCTCTAAAGAACTCATTACAATACTGAAATAGATAAATTAAATTCCTTGAATCAATTCTCAACATGCTTCAACCCCGTAAGTATAAATTGACGTGACCTGACATTCACCTTATGTACTTCCTCACTTCATGCTGTAGCTTGTTGAACTTGTCAAGAAAAACCGATTACCTCAGATTATCTGGTTATTTCCGCTCAACGTAATGAAATACCGGCCTTGTTGAACGTGTCTCAGTCCCGGCAATAAATTCCAAGCGATGAAATCACGTAAAACTGTACAAAATATGATGCCGGCAGAATTCACGCCAAGAGTTTTTCCACTGGGGATGAGTTATGGCTGGTTTGTTTCAAGTCTTGTTTCCGACTTATTTGTTTCTTTGGGTTTTATGAGAACAAGTTGGTCCGAAGTAATATTTGATTGTTAGGTCCGAAAGGCCAGGGGAGTTGTGAATTGAAGGGTAGTTGAAATTGATGGTGGAATCATTCAATTTTAACCGAGATACTTTCATTCATGAGGTTACATTTGGAATAAATCAATATTTCGGTGGGAATTCTGGATGGAAAGGAGCTACTATGAATCTTGTTATACCAGGTGTTACATGAGTGGTTGGCCATAGCCTAGTGATAAATGCAGGTCATCCCGGACTTTCAGAAGGCAGTGAGTTTCGGTTTGAAGTCCAAATGTGCCGGCTGAGTGCGTTAATAGGCAAAATCCAACGAGCGGTTTCAGAATTATGGTCATTTGAAATTAGATTAGTATCTTAGATGACATATACGATGAAGAGTCCCTTGCTTACTAGATAATAAAAATGATACAACTAAGACTGAGCTTACACTTTCAATCTGGCCATCATTCCAGACCATCAGTCTTCCATATACATTCACTTTCCCGTCAATCTGACACCAATCATGGATTTATGTCAGACTGGAGTGATGCTAGATTGACCGTGTAACCTCCCTCCAAGGGTAAGAATTGGGTGTTGAATAGCAACATTGCTTCACTTAAGTAACATATATCCAGGCATGTTTTGGGTATGATCAACATAAACTGCTTAAGCGGTGACCACAATATGGGGTTTAATATTAATTAATTATCATTCAAAGTTTCAAAAAAATACGTGTTTAATAGAGATGACTTGCTTTATTCATAAATGATTGCAGTTTCAAAACAATGAGTGTTTGAAAAAACAATTGATATTAAAGATAAATGATAGGCACTCTGTAGATAGAACAGCGCACCAAAAAACGCCCCTCAATATTCAATATTTCAGCTCATTTCACAAACAGATCAAACTAGATCGGATCTATATTATTGGTAATGATGGGAAGACATTATATTTATTCCTGGAGCTGAGCAGTTTGATTACAATTCAATTCGAAGGAATATTTACAACTCTGACAGTATTTACTTCCGCAATTACTGAAGTTCTCAACTACCGCAATGTACTCTCAATTCGTCAAGTCAGAAATCAATTGAAACGTCTAAGTCTTAGGGATAAAACTCGTACCGAACCGTCTCTAACCTCTACCGTTTTTCCCTGCTCAGAACACACTCCCTGATCCCTTGGTTGTACTCTAGGTACCTCGTCCGTTTTTAACCCTCCCTACTTGGCGCTTGCCCACGATCTCAGAGGGTAGTCCCATGATTCGTGATTCTTTGGCTGAACCACCCCCCTTAGAACATTAGGATTCCCTGGAACTATCCCACGGTTTAGGAGCAATTCGTGGAATCTATAGCCCTTGTCGATGTTGCACGTCAAGCGCTCTTCGGGAAATTATACAAAACAGACCTCCTTGGAGGCGCCAGAGTGTCGGGGTTTAGTCTTAAATTCCTTATCTTCTATTAATGTTATTGTTTTCAGAATCTGCATAGTATCTATAACATTATGCTAATGGATTACTGGCGACAGAGTTTCCAGAGAACGTTTGATGTGACAATAACACGTTGCTTGCACCCTTAAAATATAACACTAATTCTAACTATACAGGGTGTCCCGTAAAGACCACGTCAAACGATTACGGAATGTAGATCAGAATGTGCTCTATCTGATGTGAAAAAATCGGTCATGAAAGTCTCTCAGTTTTCGAGATATTTGATGTTTTATGAAAATGTTGAATTTTTACACTTGAAATGCTTTCTCTCTTGCGGAAGCTACAATTGAATACGTTTTGAATCAGTTCTTTTCGTAAATATTGTTGAATGATTACTTCAATTCATGCAATGAAAAATAGCACATAATATTATACAGGGATTCTGAAAAAAAAATTGAAATTCATGTTCTGAAGGTAGTGGCTTTTTGTACTGAATTCTATCTGACGTGGTATAAAAGAAGACACCCTACCTTTTCTGCATATTACATTGAAAAGTTCAACATTTTGTGAGGATTCCGAAAAGGTAAAATAAAGGTGATAACCTTCTTCACGAAAAAAGATATTCGAATGTTTATCGAAAATGGAGCATTTCTGTGAAAAACTGAATTTTTCACCTTATCCATAAATACTTCCATTTTGCAGTTCCTGCTGAAAATAATCAATCAACATATCAATAAAATGTTATTAAGATGCCAATTCACTGACTGAGTTTTTTAGTTCTTTTTCTTTGCCTAAAGAACTCTCGAACATCGATATGATGTGATGCGTTTCAATGATTCAAACTTAAGGTATCTATGGAAACGTTCATTTTCATCTAGTGGTCAATGCGTATTAGTTTACTGGGTAAAATGCCTACAGAAAATGTTTCGTATACTGCGAAAGAATACGCCGACATGCACCTTATTTATGGAGAAGTAGGTCTTAATGCTAGAGCAGCATCGAGGCTTTATTCAGAGCGGTACCCCAATCGCCGACATCCTAATTACGAAGTTTTTATCCGGACCCATAATGCAATTTTCGAAGAAAGAGTTCCTGGCAGTCGTAAAAGTAGTGGCCGGCCTTCGATCGTGGAGGATGACACCATTTTGAATGAAGTCGAAAATAATCCTTCAGTATCAACCAGAATGCTAGAGCTCATGGCAGGCATATCAAAATCAAGTGCCCATATAGATAGAATCCTGAAGAAACACAAACATCACCCCTACCATATTCAGCGAGTTCAACAACTACTACCAAGAGACTATCAAGCCCGAGTAGAATTTTGTCAACAAATGTTGCTGAAACATACTGAAAATCCCGAATTTTTCAATAATATCCTTTGAACTGATGAGTCTACCTGTACTCAAAGCGGGTATATCAATCTGCATAATCTTCATAGTTGGAACATCGAGAATCCGCACAATATAAGGCAAGATAGATCCCAATATCGATTTACGGTGAATTTATGGACTGGAATATACGATGGATAAATATTCGGTCCGACAGAATTGCCGCAATTATTAAACGGCACCAACTATTTGAATTTTCTAAGGAACAGTGTACCCTTACTCTTAGAAGATATACCACTGAAAATGCGACGTAATCTATGGTTTCAACATGTTAGGGTATATTTAAACCAAACATATCCTCACCGGTGGATCGGAAGGGGCGGTGAAATTTTGTGGCCTCCCCGTTAACCAGACTTAAATCCTCTGGATTTTTTTAACTGGGGTTTTTTAAAAAATGAAATTTATTCGAATCCCATAAGAGATGAAGCACAACTAAGGGACCGCATTCGTATTTCAGCAGCGAAAATAGCGGGGAGAAGTTTGTATGGTTTGAAAAGGTCATTTCTCAATAGATGCTGGGCATTTATTAGAGAAGGGGGGGGTCATTTTGAGCATTTGCTCTAATAATAATCCTGAATTTTTATTATTGATATTTTTATAAAGTTTCTTCACAATAGATTCGTTGATGTTGAAGGTCCTGTGCGTTATTACATTATATCATTGCAATTAATGAATTATTTCACTTTATAAGTAATTTAAGGATTAGCTGACATTTTTCGAGAGAACTATTCAATATATTACAGCAGAATCTGCAAAATGAAAGCATTTGTGCAAAAGGTGACAAAATCAGTTTTTCACAGGAATGCTCCATTTTCGATAAACATTCAAATATCTTTTTTCGTGAAGAAGGTTATCACCTATATTTTACCTTTTCGGAATCCTCACAAAATGGGAAACTTTTCAACGTAATATGCAGAAAAGGTCTATATATATTTCTTATATACCACGTCAGATAGAATTCAGTGCAAAAAAAAAAATACTTCAGAACATGAATTTTAATTTTTTTTCAGAATCCCTGTATAATATTTTGTGCCATTTTTTATTGCATGAATTGAAGTAATCATTCAACAATATTTACGGAAAAAAAACTGATTCGAAAAGTGTTTAAGTGTAGCTTCCGCAAGAGAGAAAGCATTTTATGTGAAAATATTCAACATTTTCATGAAACATCAAATATCTCGAAAACTGTGAGACTTTCATATGAACGATTTTTTCGCATCAGGTAGAGCACATTCTGATCTATTTTCCGTTTTCGTTTGACGTGGTCTTTACGGGACACCCTGTATACAAGTAGAATTCTAATCATAATTGAAATCCTACATATATTATAAAAGCTGAGAAAACGGTATATACCGATGCTAAATTCGTAGTAGATTGTCCAATAAAGGTTTTTAGACGATAGAGCATGAGCGCAAAAGATTCTGACTGCACGGCAGTGCTTGAACCAATTTTTGTCTACAATTATATGATAATTCTGTATGGGTGGAAATTGTTGACAAATTTGAGACTACAAAGTGGTTTAATATATTCCTTTTACCTTTGGTTGAATTCTCCCCCCAATATGTCGATCATGTCAACCGACCAAACGCCACTGTTCATCGGGAAAAAGTTCCACGAAGCAGCATAACACAGATCATTGCAGAACCTAATACCAGCATGACATTTTCGTGCATGAAACGTACGTGACAAACTCAGGCATACCCGACCCGAACGTTTTCCAATTTTAGAGTCAATAACAGGTCAAATTCCTGAAATATATTCGACAGGCGTGACCTACGGGTTTGTAGATGTGCCGAGAACTTATGTAGGAGAAAATGCGATGGGATATTTTCTTATGGAAATGAATATCTGGTTCAATTTTCCCTTCCGCTCGGCTTAGACGTCTGGATCTGTCCTGGATAAAAAAATCTTCACATGAAATTTATGAACAGGATTGGGAGGAAGAAGACTGTGGATATATAGGGCGTGAATGATTTATGGCGGTGAAGATGTCACGAGAAGTGTATGAACGACGTTCTGGGAATCGTAATGATAAAAGCCATTAATGCAAAACTATCCATTTGTTGTTCTACGAATATGGTAGAATAGACACGGAAACGTAGTTGGCTACAATTAAGACTTGATTCCAAATTATGCTTCCAGAGTAATATATCGATGTAACCGGTTTAGATGTAGAATTAGCAGCTCCATACTACAACGAAAAACGTGGCGGCGCTTAATTTATAGAATGCTAAGACCTTTAAGATCAGGGTTTCTTAAACTTATGGCAGTCACGGACCCTTTTCACAAAGTAAACGGATTCATTGACCCCTGTCAAAGAACATTTTTGGTAAGGAAAAAAAGAGGCCTTGTTTTATATTAAAAATGTTCACAGAATATTTAACTCAGACATATGTATTCTATTGGAATTGAAATATAAAAACACTTACGCCTCAAGTAACTCCAGGATACGAAATTCCTCGAATATTAGTTTTATCATCACTCTTCAAATAATCACGGAGTTTTATTGGATCAGATTGGTATATTTTGAGTTATAGAGGAAATAAGGACAAAAATTCACATGAGTATAACTCCAAAACCATTTGGCCGATTATGCCAATTAAGGAACTCAAATGTCGCAGTCAGATGCGCAACCTACCCTAAGAATTGCAAATCGCTATTTTTTTTCCGTTCTCAAGATATCGAGGGATAAATAGTATTTCATATATATATTTATATTCTGGGGGTACGGTCCTCACAAAATTCTACATACGCCTTTATGTCGATATTTTACAATTAGTTACCAAGTTTCAATTTGATCGGGTCTGTATTTTTTGAATTATCGAGAAAATAATATTCCAGATGGGTATAGCTCCGAAACCCTTGGGCCGATTATGCCCAACAACGAACATAACTCTCCCATTCGGATGCGCAACCTACCCTGAAAATTGTAAGCCCCTATCTCTTTTCGAAAGTTACAGATTTATAAATTCTGTTATTATTCAGGGTGTTCCGTAATTCTAATATTTAAGGGGATGATTCTTCGACTCATTTTAAGAAAAAAAATTCCTATGAACGTATGCCATAAAAGCCTTTACTTTTGAGATACAGGGTGATACAATTTTGTTACTGCGATGTGAAGCGATTTTAATTTAATTATGTTCGAGTATCTGACAAGGAAACATATTTTTCAGATTCTCATTCATTATGGAACAAATCGACTCTCCTAATCTGCTTTCACACACCGCATCAGATTTTTGAGGAATTGATCCTGAAGTAAAACTATTTTTATTTTTTAAGCGGAAACTGTAGGTTCGACAAAAAAAACCCATGAGACCAAATTTGCTTAAAAATGAATGAAGATTTCAGAATTGATTTTTATTCCAAAAGAAAGCAGTGACGTAGTATTTTTTTCTCCAAGAATATTCAATGCAAAACCCGTATGGACGCCACTGGTAGACAAATTGAAAATTTTTGTACATCAAAAAATGCACCTTGATGCATAGAAGACATGTACTAAATTTCAGAATATGTTCACAATATTATCTCAGTTTTTATTAAAAAACTGTTTCTTTTTTTCAAAATTTTATCACTCCGTATCTCAAAAGTTAAGACTTTTAGGACATACATTCTAAGTTTTTTTCTTAAAATAAGTCACAAAATCACTCCCTTAAATATTAGCATGTCTTTAAGGAACATCCTGTACAATAATAATAATTATATAGTTTATTACGGCATAAATATTTATCGCAGAGCCTCGTGCATGTACGCAATAAACAATTTTCATTTCAATATAACAGTGGCCAATATGTTAAATTAATTCTTTCCATAAACATGCAATAAATAAATCAAAAATTGTTCAGTATATACACACACACACAGAAAAAAGTCAAAACAAAGAACACAAGACCTCGAAGATTCAGATCAGTATCTTATACAAAAGACTTGTTCGTTTGAGCACAATAGTCTAGTCAACTTGTACTTTTGAGGTCAAAAATTTCGAGTATTCTCCGAAAATTATGATTGAGGTGTCATTCGATGCCGAATGCAGCTAGTTAGTTTCTGCAAAAATTGCAATAGTTATAAACAACTAAGTGTACAAGAGGGGTTTGGTTTTTCGCCAATAACTCAAAAACTGTTTAAGATAATTCATATATGAAGAAAGATTCATGAAGAGGAGAAAATTCCGTAAAAAAAATTCCCACTCCCGGAACTTTAGGACTAATATTTATAACATTCCCAGAGGGTTGAAAATACGCCCGAAAACGGGTACACCGGCTAGCGCAAGCCTTGTCCCTTTTGGACCTTTAATTAATAAATATTATCCAAACTTAATCATTAAATATTTAAATTAATTTAAATTATTAAATATGAAAATAGAAAATTAAAAAAATTCAGGCTTCTGCAGGATAGATCAATAAACAATAATCCGTGGTCCAAAAATTTTTATCGCGATTTTTCAATTAGCTATCCATTAGTGAATTAACAATTTTTTGTAGCACGAACATTAACATTGCAAATGCGATCATTTTTAAACTATTAATCTGAGCATTTTTTCCTTTCGTGGAGCTATTTTTCAAAGGTTTTAGAATAGATTCCTGTTAAAAAAATTAAAAACTTATTAATTTTCGTTTTGTTATTAATAATTTACCTAAGTAAAAAATTATAAAGATTGATTAAACATTACAAATAAAACTTTTTTATAATATTCATAATGATCCGTTTTCTTATGATCAGAAGCTACTTAAAAATTATTTTTAATAATTTCTATCTCATATTGTTAACAAAATTGTTATAAATAAATGCGTTGTTTATGAGATAATTTAAAAATTAATTTGTTATCATAATCCTTGATGATAATTATGATTAAAAAAAACCGCTTCTTAAAAAAAAAATATTGCTTAAAAACGCATTTGTTAAATAACAATTATTTCTACCACTTGTTATAAAAGTTAAGGAACCATTTTTTTTGAATCATTATTTATCTTGGTCTCTGAGAAAAAATTCGATTATTGGTTAAATTTTGTTTTTTAAATGAACAATTTGTTATGAACAAACTATTGATTTCTCAGAGTTAGGAATAATATCAATGGATTCTTATAATAGAACTGCATCATAAAATAAACTATTACTATATTATATAAATTGAAACTTAGACAATATTCCAGTTTTGTTTTCACTGAAGATATTCTCAACCCAATTTGATAAACTTACCAGTGTATATATTTCCATCATCATATGGATTTTCCAAGGGCATATAGGGTAAGGGCATTTCACCCAAAAATTATAATATATTATAATTGGTCATTGTAGTGTATTAGCATCATTGACAGTCTGTCGTCTCGGGTAGCATCATACGCGGGTCACTGGATATTTATGATTGCGTTCATCTGATCTATGATTCAGTGATATAAAACAAGATGTTGATAATAACGTAAAGGGGTATCTATAGAAACAGAGACCGGGGAAGACGTATGGTGTTGACTCGGAGCCGATATTTGATATATTTTTAATAATAAACTAATCAGAGAAAGACGAACACAACATTTGGCGACGAGGATTAAACGTGAGTTGAATATTGCTTTATTATATTTTGTATTGGAAAGCAAAATTGGTCTATTGTCCAATGTCAAATATCAAGTACCAAAATATGCATTAAATTGCGAGTGGGGTGACTACACAAATGTGAAAAGGTCGACCAGGCATTAAATTGCGAGAACTATCAATCCATTCAATTGGAAATATTGTGTTTACGCATTAAATTGGGAATATTATGTTGTGGCATTAAATTGCGAGAACTGTCAGTGCATTCAATTGCGAGAATTGTCAGTGGCATTAAATTGCGATGAGTATCAATGCATTAAATTGCGAGAACTATGAATCCATTCAATTGGAAATATTGTGTGTACGCATTAAATTGCGAATATTATGTTGTGGCATTAAATTGCGAGAACTGTCAGTGCATTAAATTGCGAGAACTGTCAGTGCATTAAATTGCGATGAGTATCAATGCATTAAATTGCGAATATTGTGTTGAAGCATTAAATTGCAAATATGGCATTAAATTGCGAGAACTATCAATCCATTCAATTGGAAATATTGTGTTTACGCATTAAATTGCAGATATTGTGTTGAAGCATTAAATTGCAAATATGGCATTAAATTGCGATAAGTATCAATGCATTAAATTGCGAATATTTTGTTGAAGCATTAAATTGCAAATATGGTGATCAGGCATTAAATTGCGATGTTCTACGACTCATCCAACCAAATATTGTGATCAGGCATTAAATTGCAAATATTGAGGTTGAGCATTGAATTGCGAATATTGTGATCAGGCCTTAGATTGTGAATAGGCAATCTTGCATTAAATTACGAATACTATAATAACGATTTCCTTTGTGAGTACTTCTGTATAAGAAAAGAATCATCAGATGGTGAAACTAAAATGGCCGAGCATCAATTGCTCAATGGGCACTAGCATTAAAAATTGCATTATGAAATAATTATATGGTTAAATCCTGTTATTGCCAGTGCTAAGCATTTGCTTGTGAATCCATTATCACATTTTGGATTATGTGGGCTATTTTCCATTTCTATTGTCTACAGGTTAACATAAATGGCATCCTATACACTAGAGAGGTTTGAGTGTGAGGGTGATATAAACTCAGTAGCAGTAAGATGGGGGTGTTGGGAAATGAGTTTTTTATATATGTTGAATGCAGCAGAAATAGAACAGAATGCTTGGAAACGCGAATGTTTGTTACATTTACCTGGGCAAATATTGAGGTTGCTGAAGGAAGTGATGTATTCGAAACAGCAATAAATAAATTAGATGATTATTTTTCCCCCCAACAAAACAAAGCGTTTGAGCGACATGTATTCCGTTTGATGAGGCAAGAGCTGCAAGAGAAGTTCGACAAATTTCTAGTGAGATTGTGTCAACAAGCTGTTTAATGTGAATTCAATAATGCAAGTGAAAATATTATCGGTGGAAAAAGGAAACTCAGATGAATTGAGAAAGGAAATATTGAAAATTGGAGATCAAATTATATTACCAGAAATTATAAAAGAAGCTACTGCATTAGAAGCGATAGATCGGATGATGAAAGTGAAGGGAGTTATAGTCACTAATCAGAATCGGAAAAAAAAATTTATTACTTGGTTCTTTTGAAGCATTTTTTTGAAGAATTCAAGTAAGAGATAAAGAAGATAATTCAACATTTTATTTGGTGAACAATGGAACACTCAATTTACTTGGTCGAATAACAGCAACCTTACTGGGTGTACTCCAAATGAATACAGATATAAATCAGATCGGCACAAAAGAATTCCCTAAGTTCAAAGATATAATGGTTAAGATTTCAATTGATGGAATTCTTACCCCTTTGTCCAGCCATACAGGAGAATACCGATTCCCTTGGAAGAAAAAGTAGAGGCCAAAATTAGAAAGGATACTTTTGAAATGTGAAGGAGTACCAAATTAAGTATGCAGATGAGATGATTTAAACGAATACATGATAATGTACAATAGCACTCCCCACACGGTGAGTGATAACCTCATCAGAATTATTTTTTAGGAGGCAATATCGTGACAAGTTACCAATGATTATAAGTCAGAAAACCTAGAAATGAAGGAGAGATATGGAAATAAAACAAAAAAGAAAAGAATATGCAGTTAAAAGACGGCATGCTATACATATGGAAATTAATAACGGCGACAAAGTTTCTGAAAAAAAAAAAAAACTTACACAAAACTAATAAGCTGAGTTTAAATTATGAACCAACTATACACACGGTTGAATCAAATAATAATGGAGATGTTCAGCTTTGGAATGATAATACAGGACAGAATATAAGGATAAATATCATGCACTTGAAGGAAGTAGAAGGACAGTGGCAGATTATATGTCCAGAGAATACAGAAGAGTAAATTTGTTTGTTGGTAATTTGATTAATAAAAATAAATAGAAAGAAAGGGATGTAGTGTATTAGCATCATTGACAGTCTGTCGTCTCGGGTAGCATCATACGCGGGTCACTGGGTATTTATGATTGCGTTCATCTGATCTATGATTCAGTGATATAGAACAAGATGTTGATAATAACGTAAAGCGGTATCTATAGAAACAGAGACCGGGGAAGACGTATGGTGTTGACTCGGAGCCGATATTTGATATATTTTGAATAATAAACTAATCAGAGAAAGACGAACACAACAGTCATTTCGAATTAAATCATACAAATAAATTTGACATGTCTGTTATAGGTACATAAGATGACATGTATGAACAGTGAACACAGATAGAATTCGCATTCTGTGAAAACATAGAAGTATTATGTATCATTGAAATTTTAAAAAATCATATCTCCGAAAGTATTAGCTTGTTAGAGTTGAAAATTATATCATTATATTCTCATGATGAATATGCATCTTGAAAATTAAATTCGAAATTTGTAATTAAAAAAAAATTGCTTCTTTAATCTGAAACCAACAGGCCCCAAACCTACCCTGAAAATTTCAACTGTCTAGCTCATTCCGTACGACAGTTATCATGTTAACGGGCGGCCGGGCAGAATCGATTTTGACCAGTTAGTCGAACTTAAACGTTTTAGACCATTTTCAGCCAAAAATTCGAAAATTACAGACTCTTAGGCTAATTGATAAGCACTCTGTTACGAGGAAGAATTCATTCATTATCTTCTGAAAATAATGAATACTGTGTTGTGTGACATCAGTGCAAAACTTCTGTTGATTATTCTCAACAAAGCCATCCACAGATCGTAAATTGAATGCTTATGGCAGAAGCGCTAAGAATAAATTATTCTTATTCTAGAAAAAGAACATAACAATTCTATGCCCAAGCCATCGATTGGGAGATCAATAATAGTTGAGAATTAAGTATGATATAGTCTTATGAAATCGCTGTCACAAATCTGCGAAAAACGGAGTGGGTCCAAACTTCCCCACTGGCATCAGCTAAAAAGAGCTGACTCCTGCTCATAGAATACTATTCTCCTTCAGATTTACTGGCGAAGTTCGGTAAATTTATACCTATACATTTCTACTTCCGGAAAAAATCGTATTATACCTCGGACCCAGGGTTCGCGAAAAATTCCTGTCTCACAGATTATTCCATTCGTATATGAAAGCATAATACCAATTCAATTAAAATAAATAGACCATGGCACGCAGAGATATTTCATAAACTCTAAAGTTCCCGAGTGTTGCTAAGGCGCGAATAGAATTCCGGAAAAGCTGCAGTTCATTTCATCCGGAGCGTATCAAATGAATATTTTTATCACGATCCAGACAGGCTCTCGTTATCCACGACCGCCATATTATTCGAGAACGAAGCCGTTCCGACTTTTTCCCAATTTTGGACAGACTAATTGGATACTTCGCGTACGATACAAAAACTTGGTTCCACAGTTTGTTGTATTTGTACGAGGAATGTACCGAGACCATATTGCCTCATTAGCCGAAATTATGAGTTTCATTTTTCAATCTTCGTTTTTATTTTTCTGGAATACACAGCGTTTCATGGATATTTCTATTGTGCCACTCTCTATATTCGCATGAGAGTAGGCCTATTAACATCATATTCTTCACGATAACGTTGTTATTAATTGTTCTCCCGAAAATTCGAGTTATGTAGACGGATGAGATGATAATTTTCATGGGCAACTTGACCTACTCCAGAAATTTTGTCTCTCGATGGGTAATCAGCTATTCCGATGGACATTCCGACCTTCAAATAGCCATAGTTTTTTCGCCAAGTTAATCCACAAATGTGTACAATCAACCGGAACTTCAACCAACTAGTCGACCATCTAAACAATACAGTTAATTTGCTCCTTGAATTGGATTATTTGATTCAGATACGTTACTGAGATGGCATACATTGTTTTCCAAATCACCCTTTAAAACGTGCAGCTTCTATATTCCCAAATGACGGAATTGTAAGGAATCGTCTGGTCCCGAGAAAGACATTTTCTAATCTGACGGTAGTGGCCATTATTCATTGCACGGTCAAACATTAACAGTACGATAATCATTAAAGGATACTTTGGGAGGTATATTCATTACTTAATTGTTCCTTTCTGGATTTTTTCTCCCAAAATCTGAAAAACATCTATAAAATGAAAAAATAAAATTTAATTTTCTGAATTACTTCTGCATTGGAACAATAACATATTTGTCAGAAGCAATGCCTAACAAACAATAGCGAAACAACGATAAAACTACTATTTCGTAATGTTTCGACCCTCTCGTCATACACCAAGCAAATATCTTCAGAATTATTTATCTAGTCTATGAAAATCATTGAAAAAAAATATTTATATAGGTATCAGAAACAATTACACTGAAATCGCCGGAAATTTGCGAGAGCCTTTAAAACTCCACTTTACAGCCAAGTTCCAAATTGGAACACGGTCAGATCTATATTGAGTTCGTTAATAGGCATAATCGGCCAAATGGTTATCCAGTTATACACATCTGAATTTTTGTTGTTATTTCCTCTATTACTCAAAATATAAAAATCCGATCCAATTAAAACTCAGTAATTACTTGCGAAAATTTTCTCGGAATTTCGTGAAAATCGTATCCTGAAATTACTTGTGAAGTAAGTTTTTTCGAATGATATTAGATATTTGAAGAATTTCAATTCCAATAGAATACTTATGTTAGAAATAAAAAATTCTCTGATCATAAACGATTCCCTCATAACTCAAGCATGTCATTAAAATGGTACGAAATGTATTAATATCTTATAAAAGTTGAGGAAACATTCTATATCGATATTAAATTCGATCAAGAGTTTCCAATATAGGTGAATAAAACATCACTAACAGCCATTTTGTCAGTTTAAGGTTCAATTTTGATTTTTTTCTAACTATCTTGAAAAATTTTATATTCCAAAAACTATGCTCGATCGACTTCGTATGAGGCATGAATAGACAACGGAACATGCGCGCAAAAGCTCCTGCCTTCAAGTCAATGCTTGAACTAATATATTTAGGTAAATGTCAATCTGTTCCCTACTGTCACTGGTCTGATTTATGAACGTTAGATATTAAAGAAAGAAAGGGAGAGTTTTCAATAACAAGAAGAAAACTAAGGACAATTTATAACCAACCTATATCAATGTAGTTTCAATTATAAGGTTAATCCGAGGGTTATTCTCCTACATTGATTTTTCAGCATAGTATGTCCGGAAAAACAACAAGTCCTATGGAAAAAAAGTTAGAGGGCAAAGTTGTAGGTAATAGAAAGATCTACAACTTTTGTGCGTATGCACTTTGTTCACATAACCTCAATATTTATGTGAAAAATTCAAATAACCAAGTTTTCGGTTTTATATTTTTATCTTTTACAAAAATATAAATTTTTCACGAAATTTGGTGAAAACTTACTTTTTTATGTACCAAACAAACTGTAATTTTGTTGATTTTAAATATTTATTTTCTACCTCAATTTGACTTAATAAATACACCTTCAGAAAGTAGATATTTCAACGAACAAAAATGGGTTCAAGCCCTGTGGGCAGGAGCTTTCTGGCGCTCTAGTTCAAACAGACAAATTATATCTCCGAAAGTATTGGTTTCTCAGAGTTGGGAATTATATCAATGTATTCTTATGATAGAACTGCATCATAAAGGAAATTCAATTCAAATAATAGTTTATTTATCAAGATTAAATGAGCAATCTGAGAATGAGAACTGCACCATGGAAGAAATCAAATTAAAATAGCTGAACTGAATTTGACTCTCTCTTATAGAACAGGATGAAATGTACGAGTATGAACACAGATCATATAATAAAGCTTAGATAGAATAATTATAGCATTCTGTGAAAACATAGAAGTACGATTCATTATTGAAATTTATAAAAATCATATCTCCGAAAGTATTAGCTTGTTGAAGTTGAAAATAATATCGATGGATTTTAATGGTGAAACTGCATCTTAAATAAAAATTGAATTTGAAATTTGTTCCTTACAAAAAATTTTTTTTTTCGTTACTCCGAAACCATCTGCCCTATTTTGCCCAATAACGAGCTCAACTGAGATATTCATCTCCCTAACCTACTCTGAAAATTTCAACTGCCTAGCTCATTCCGTTCGAGAGTTATTGTAGAAAAATTTTTTATAAATTTTTAATTTTTTTCTTTACACTTTGCGGCAACCTGGTCAATACAAAACTTCACATGCGTATAAAGGTCATGATTCTACAATTTGATGCTAAATTTCAGATAGATCGAGTGATCGGTTTCGGAAATATTCATAAAAAAAGTGTTTTACCAAAATCGGCCATAGCTCCGAAACCGCTTGATGGATTTCGCCCATTAACGAACTTGTCCGAGATATTTACGCTCCAAACCCACCTTGCAAATTTCAATCCTCTAACTCATTTCGTTCGAGAGTTATCGTGCCTACGGCCGGCCGGCCGGCCAGCCGGACCGGCCGGACAGAATCGATTTCGACCTCGGATTCTTGATCAGTGAGTCGAACCAAATCGTTTGAGGCCATTTTCATCGAAAAATTCGAAAATTACAGACATTTGGGCAAATTGATAAGCACTCAGTTCCTAGGAACTAGAGCGCCAAAAAGCCCACCGACTTTTTTTAAAAAAGCAGATATTTTGACGTGAGAATTTTTGATTGAAAATTAGGCTGCTTTTTAGATATTAATTCAAAATAAGGTGGAAAAATTGGTTCAAGTACTGACGTGAAGTCAGGAGCTTTTGTGCGTATGTTCTATTGTCCATTCTCCTGTATTGGACACACTTAATCGAATTTACCATGGTGAATTCCATTGTCTATTCTCCTGTAGTGGACACTCCGAATTTACCATGGTAAATTCGATTAAGAGTGTCCAATATAGGAGAATTTTCACGGGTTTGGTTCTTACAAAATTTTAAACACGTCTTTATGTTGATTTTCTACTATTAGTTACCAAGCTTCAATTCGATCGAATCTTTATTTTTTGAGTTATCGAGGAAATAATATTCCAGGTGGGTATAACTCGGAAACCATTAGACCGATTATGCCTAAAAACGAACTTAACTCTCCCACTCGGATACGCAACCTACCCTGAAAATTCCAAGTCCCGATCTCCTTTCGTTCGAAAGTTATCGAGGCAACGGTCACTCATCTACTGAACTCACAAAAGGCTGCTCGAATCTCCAACAATATTTAACCGATCGTGTTAAAACTTAAAGCTTTGCAGTAAAGTCTGGTTCTAAAGGCTCTTGCAAAATTTCAGCAATTTCAGACGAATAGTTACTGATATATAGATTTTTTTTTTATTTTCAATTATTACTTAAAAATTTTCTACAAATACTATCCTCACGAAATTTCGCAAGAATTTTCGCGTTGGTATTCTACAACTAATAACCATGTTTGAATTAAAATCAGTTTTTTATTTTTCGAGTTAATGAGGAAAAAAGCAATCAAATTTCAGATGGCTATAACTCTAAAACCGTTTTGGCAATTATACTTATAAACAAACTCAAATGTCGCATTCAGATACACAACCTAACCTGAAAACTTCAAGCCGCTATCTCTTTCCGGTCTCAGGATATCGTAACAACAAAAATATTTTTTAATAATTTTCTAGCGATACGATGCTCACAAAATTTCACAAACGTACTAAGGTTTATATTTTACAACTATTCACCAAGTTTCAATTCGATCGGATTTATATTGGTTGAAAACAAAATTATTACTCGGAAACCATTGGGCCGATTATGCCCATTAAGGAACTTGTCCGTCACATTACGACACGCCACCTACACTGAAAGTCGCTAGCTCTTTCCGTTCTCAAGTTATCGTGACAACGGCCGGACGGCCGGCCGGACAGAATCAAATTTGACCTCGAATTCTTCATTGGGGAGTCGAACCAAATCGTTTGAGACCATTTTCGTCAAAAAATTCGAAAGTTACAGACATTTGGGCAAAATGATAACGCGATGTTCCCCAGAACATACGCGCAAAAATGAATATTTGACATCCAAAAAATTACAATGTCTTTGAGACATAAAGTGAGTTTTCACCAAATTTCGTGAAAATAAAATTTTTTTGGTTATTTGATTTTTTCACATATATTTTGAGGTTATGCGAAAAAAGTGTGAAAATAAAAGTTGTAGATCCTTTTATTAGCTACAACTTTGCTATTTAATATTTAAACTCACCCTCTCCACTTCCGACCTCAGATCACCCCGTAAATCATCTTTCCTTTCAATTTTTTATTCTCTTCCTTTTCCTATGGCTTTTATCCTACTACTATTTTTTTTTGTTTCAAAAATTATCAACCCTGGTCTAAATTGAGAGGAATAGTTGGAAGGTCTGAAACTTCTCAACAGCGAATGAGGTCGATATTTAGCTCAGTCGCATGATGAAAATTAATGTATCCTACGGAACTGGGTCACTGTAATTTGCACTCGAAAAAAGAGATGATTTGTGGAAGTACGTCCCTATGTAATTATTTTTTGTCCTGTACCATAAACCCCGCCGTTATTGAGCACTCCCAATTGCGAGGGGGCCCCAATTCAAGTGCGCCAATTCCCACTGCGAGACCTGAACAGAAATTCAATTTCGTATCGCAAAGTTTCGTTTTTTCCAATACTCATTTCATGAAGTTTAAAGTACCCGGTGACGTTATATTACCTTCCCGAATTCCTACAAGTTCCTGGCCCTAAAGTGGAGAAAAAATATGTGATATGTTACTTTGGGATTCTCCTTAATGGGTGTGTATTCCCTTAGGATATTGCGGAAAAGCTTTTTAACTAAAAGTTTCAGAGACAAACATGTACTTTGTGATAAAGTGACAGAATCTATTGTAGAACGGGGGATGTTCTTCAAGGCGCAGTGAAATCGGCTTTTGTTGTGGAAAAAGTTGGCGAATTTTGGTTATCCAACAATAATTTGTCACTGATTCGTTTTCTAAAGGGTTTTCATTCGGCATGGGCCTTTCGGAATCAAGATGTTGATGAATAATGGTTATTTATTATGGGAAAAGTTTCCTGAACGGAACGAATGAGAACCAGCATTCAGACCGCAGCGCTTTGTTTCCTAGGGTTTGTTGGCGCTGAAAGTTTAGTGACATTCGACCTCCAAGGATTGTACTTATTCGAGAAAATCAATCTATTAGGAAATAGGAAATTCTGTAATATTTTCCACAATGATATCTTACCGTATTTTTTATGTAGTACCACTATTCGCATCTCGGAAATGGTATATGTTGCATAAAGATTTTGCTCGCAACGTTCGCTCACAGAAAACAATTTCCACAAATTAAGTAAAAATAAAATATTCAACAGTTTAACACATTTTGGCAAACCGAGTCAACGAATTGAAATGTTTCTTCAAGGCCAACATGTAGGTTACTCATTCTGCTCGCACAATAGTCTAGCAAATCCCAGATAAGTCTGATAAATTGCAGTAGTTGTGCTGTGATAAATAAGATATATAGGAAAAACAGGTAGAGATTTTGGAATAAGAATTGAATAACACAGCTACCAACAATAATTGCAGTTTCAAGATTGCCATCCTGTATATATTTAAAATGGACATACAACAATGAAGCGCCAGATTTAAGACTGAAATGTTCATGTAGTCCTCAAGATATATTCCAAGACTAGAGGTAAAGATGTTCCATTTGTTTATCAATCCAGAAGATTCCCAACTTATTCCATAATAGAACAAGATCGACGAAATCACACTCTTTCTATAAAAATATAAATTAAAGGCTAGTGTCACAGAATTGAATATATATTATTTCATAGAATAATGTATTACCAGTAAATTTTTCTTCTGTTCAATCATTTTAATATGTAAAATTCTACTGTATGTGTTCGAATTCCTCCTAAAGGACGAGACTGATTCTGTTGAAATTTTGTGTGTATTATTGAGTGGGTTATTGTATGGTTTAGAGTCGCAACTGGACCCATTAGAGGGCAACGCAATCAGGTTATAGAATATTGGATCCACTTATTTAGATCATCAGCTCTTCAAAGATCTCAGAGACCTGGAGATACCACTTTGAAATTCATTATTAATTTCAAGTTCGGTTAGTATTACGTCCTTCGTAAAAATTAAGTTTAATACATATTATATTAAATTTTAAATAATGTATAAAGGAAACTATACACTGTGAGATTAGTTATCTGCAGTGTTGGAGTCAGTATTTCACATAGTTATTTACTTAAAGAAGTTTCATTTATGTGATCTACAAGCACAGTATCATACTCGACACCAATCATACGAAAAATACATGTGTTCTAAGAAAGGAACCGGAGGAGAGTATCGAAAATCACTCGAGTCTCGATCGTTAAAGTTGAAGGATGATGATTCTCTGTAGGGTAGCTGTATGGATGGCTCGATAAAGGTTGATTATTTAAAGTAGAGTTATCTGTAGAAAATATCCTTCTCCTTTTTTTTTGATTAGTTGACTCGTCGATGTAACTCTCGGCGACAGTGGTAGATTTCCAACCTCCCAGGCACTTAATATTGGTTATTCCTTCCCCAGAATTGGCCAACATAGAAGCCGACGAATGTCTGAAACCAGTGTACTGCTCAGGATTTTCTCTATTTCAGTATCGTAATGAGTCCATTCTAGCACTGCAAACAGTGCTGGAATGAACTAATTCCCGCATTGTTCCTAGTTATATTTTTCTCATTCCTTCGTCGCTCGTTTTCGAATTTCGCATTAGTTTTTTAAAAGGAGTCCATTCTGGAACTTGTTTTAGAATATACTATTCCAATATTAAATATGCTGCTATTTTTCCAAACGAATTTATTCCCCCACATTGGGTACTACATGCTCCTTATCTATACTGGACAAAAAAACGCCTGCGTGGAGTATTTTGTTTCCTCAAATTCGCATATTTATGATAGAGCTGCTAATGATATCCATGATTCTTTTCATTGGAAATAACAAATATTCTTGATGAATTTCAATCAAAATCAAATTTCCTTTCTCCTCGACTTGGACAATCATTATTTTGCAGAGTTCATCGCACCTGCAGGCATCAACCAACCTGAAAATGGTATGTAAATTTCATCGTTGCGCCTCACTCCATCGAAGAATCATTGCAACGAAAGTTCACTGAATCGAAAATTCACTGCATCGAAGGTTTACTCTATCGACAATGACGCCCACTTACTCCTGATTCGCCGAACGTGAAATCTCCTATATCGATCGTCGTCGTCCGTAGTTCGGCTGGATGAGAGATAAGATGTTTCATTGAGTGTACGTCTACAAAGCGGACTCTGTCTAACCCAGGGGTAGGCGGCTGTTTGGTTATGAAGCTGCGGCTCTTTAGCCCCATACGCAAATATTATTTATTCTAATGAATAAATAGATTAGTTTATTTTTATCAAAAAGCTTTATTTTTGAAAGTACTATTTATTGTTGGTAAGAATAATTATTCTTGCTCTTGAAAACTTTGATTTTGTAAATTGTAATGTCTTACCCTTCTGACTTAAAAGGTTGCCGACTCCTGGTCTAACCTAAAATTTTAAAGAATTGAATGTGGTCGACAATTTTCAATTAGTGAACCATTATGAAAAATCTTGGTACGTATGCGTTATAAGTTGAGTTTTGTAACGTGTAAAAATTTGTCAATAAGAAAACATCCACCAGTGATATTGCTAATGAAAATATCACGATCAATACTTGATAATCAAGCAGGACTATGGCATTTTCCGTGAATTGGAATGCTGATACCAAGGTTTGACATTGGGAATTGAGGTTACTGTACAGCGATTGTTCATGATTTTTTATTCAACTGACTTGCATTTTCTATTAACATCAGAGGCAGTTGATACAGTATATCCATCTTCCAGAGGAAAATTACTGCTGGGCTTGGCACTAAAGAAAACTATTTCATTGATTCACACAATAATATCCATTACCCATAGAACTCATATTATGTAAGAATCTATTTTACTGGAGTATCATATCCTGATTAGAAATAAAATTGAAATCAAAATAGGAAATTTGCCAAGAAGAAAACAGCATCGAGATAAATTGGTTCGGTGCGAAACCCGTTCAACTCCAATTTTCTTCGAATTTTAGTTATTGACTTTGAGAACAAATAAAAACAACTTATTGATTTAAGAATTTAAATATCCTTTTCATTGTGCACGTTAGGAATTTTCCCCTTGCCAAAGTGGAAACACTTAACAGGAATTGAGAACTTTTAAATTGATTTATACTTATATTTCTGATTTTTTTTGGAAAGAATTGAATTTAAAATAAAAATATATTAATAAACCTATATTTTTCCTTCATTCAGGGCATCCTGCCATCGTTATGGTAATATATTTCTAACTCAGTATAGACATGTTAAATCTTTAAACAAATTTCTTTATTTCGAATGAGAAGTAATACAGAAACCAATTAAACATAAATAAAGTTCTAGAGTGTAACAAAATATCCTACTCTTATCCTTGATGAACATTTCAACTTGCTTCGATAGATTTACTAAAATGATATTTTTCCGTCCTCAGATTAAAAGTGTTATATAATACAGCATATTATTTAGATTTCAATTTCATTTCGAATCAGGATATGATACTCGAGTAAATATTATATAATGATATTTTTATAGCATCACTGGCGAATGTTTTCTACTTGACAAATTTCTGCATGTTACAAAACTCTACTTACAACGCATAGGTACAAAGATTTTCCATAATGGTTCACTAATTGAAAATTGTCGAACATATTCATCCTTCAATTATTTAAAATTTTAGGTTAGATCAGGAGTCGGTAACCTTTTGAGTCAGAAGAGTAAAAAACTAATCTATTTATTCATAAGAATGAATTATATTTGCGCATGGAACTAAAGAGCCGCAGCTTCATAACCAAACAGCCGCCGACCCCTGTGTCCGCTTTGTTGACGTACACTCAATGAAACAAATTACCTCGCATCCAGCCAAACTACGGAAGAAGACGATCGATATAGGAGATTTCACGTTCGGCGAATCAGGAGTAAGTGAGCGTCATTTTCGATGGCGTAAAACTTCGATGCAGTGAACTTTCGATGCAATGAGTCTTCGATGGAGTGGGCCCTACTCAATTTCATCAGGTGCATCTTCCATAATTTAAAAACTTTTTTCAAATATTTTGGCTCTCTTTCGGATGATACCCAACATATTGCTTCTTTAAAAACGAAGTGAGTTTAAATATCCACTCAAATCTAAGTTAATCTTCAAGTACACTTTTCAACATGGAATATTTGCTCCATAGTATACTGGGCTGGTATTTCTTCTTCGAATGTAAAGAGTATGCTTCCCCATTGAGGCTTGTTGTCCCTTTACTGTGAGATCAGTTTTCAAAATTCTGATATTCTGCTTCATACTTGACTTTTGATTTTGCAGGTAATAAAATCAAAATGGCTCCATTAGCCGCCTGCAATATGGAATGTGGAAGATCTATAAAAGAACTGTTCATTTCAACAGTGATTACAGCGTTTGTGTAGGAGAGAAAAGCTTAGGTATTACACAATCCGAGAAAAATTCATATATAATCATGTCAAAATCTACAAGTCTTATTGCTTGATAATATTGTTCCTGGGAATTCATCATGAATATGTATTTGTTCAAGCTGTACTGCAAATATCGGGAACAATAATTGAAAAGTGGGATTCTGCAAGAGTACCTTGAATAAATAATACACCAGTTTCTAAAATATTCATGAAAATGAACAACAACAATTTTGATCAGTTGAAATGTCCGTGCTGCAAATTATGTTTTCCGCACGATGTGTATTGTGTTACTTTGGAAACCTAAATGCGTGCGGAAAAGTACTACTTTGCGCACGCTCGTAGGAAATAGAATATTCTAAAACAAGTTGCAGAATGTGCTCCTATTCAAACACGAATACGAAATTCGAAAACGAGCGACGAAGAAGCGAGTTTTCGAACGCATGAGTGTTGGAATTGCATTTTACAACGAATATTAGACGATATTTTCTCTATTTCAGGCATGTTTTGTAAAATACTGTTGAAATTCAATGAAAAATTCGGATTATACATCCCAGTGACATTTGTATTATACCACAAAACGAAAAATATAACTAGAAACAATGCGGGAATGAGTTCGTTACAGCACTGTTTTTAGGATTAAACATCCCAGTGACTCTTGTATTATATTTTGGCAGTTGGTGTGACTGTTACGAAAGTTGACAGATTACGGAGTTTCAATTTGAATCGTTTCTAGGGCATGGAGATTAGATTTAAAACAGTTTCCTAATAGCATGAATTATTCAAAATAAGCAAGAAGTAAATCTCTACTAACTTATTTTTAACGAAAATGAAACTTTTTCTCTCAACAATTTCACTATATCCAGATTATATTACATTGACAATTGACGTGTGTTGAAATTTGATAGGATCGAATGTCAGTGCTGACTACCACAAAACGAAAAATATAACTAGAAACAATGCGGGAATGAGTTCATTACAGCATTGTTTTTAGTGCTGTAATGAACTCATTACGATACTGAAATAAAGAAAATAATAATAAAATAAATAATAATATTCATATTTACGAATTTATATGAAACAGACCTATTTTCCATGTTGTCTTAAAATATATTCAATTTGAGCTTCCATGTTTTCAACAGTGGATATCCCCCTACAGTTAACAAGAAAATTTAGAGCTCCATTCTCATACCGACATCCAGAAATTCGCCTTTCCTCAGGCACTCTCCCTAAACGCTGAGTTATCTTGTTAATGCAACGAAATATGGGAGTGTGCAATTAACATATCCAACCGCCGGGTTAGCCACCCGTCTTCATAGTAGAAGATGGTTTAGCTCTTAAGGCTTGTTTCACATGCATACGGTTCCATTCGGTTCGGTTCGTTTTCGGTTTCAACCGAAAACGAATGAAGGCCTTTCACACATATACGGTTCATATTAGGTTTTATGTTATCTTCCGACACGGGCTCACAATTCCAATTTTTCCGCGACGTTAGATTCATCAAAGCCATTCGAAATTGAACATATACATCATTGATCCTACGTCTTTAATTGATGTTTATATTTTTCGGAAGTTTTGTCCCGCAGCACTGGTTTAGATTTACAGCAGAAATCAGTCGATCCACATTTGGTAAACCATAATTTTCTCATGAATACTGAGATAGCAACAATATTCCGAAAATATGTATGTTTATATTTCTATATTTGAACAATTCGGGAAATATTGAAAGATATCTGCTCGATTTGACGTTAAAACCACAGAACGAGACATAAAACATATGTAAATATTTATTACTTTATGGTTAAAACCGAAACTAAACCGTATTTGTGTGAACGCCCTGGTTGATGTATTCCCTACACACGAATCCAAACCTGATAGAAACCTATTCGTGTCGAGGGAGTATTCGGTGCTGTACGGTTTCTATTCGGTACCGAATCTAAACCGGAGCACCGTTTCACACTTGTCGCCAGCGACCGAATTGAAACCGAAAACGAAACGAACCGAATGGAACCGTATGCATGTGAAACAAGCCTAACGAGGTGCGGTAAGAGGTTCATTTACCTTTGAAATATTCGTTTGTGATGCCGCCTGGGTACTTCCAAGTTTTCTTTTTACTTTCGATACGATGGAGTAGGCATCTTTATGCACCTACAAAAACAGATCAGAATGAAATGTTTATTATTTCAACTTCAACTGACTGCTTTGTTAATACAAGATGCCTTGTGCAGCAGGCATATCCTTTCACCCTTTTCGCGAATCAGCTCAGTATAAATTTCAGCATAGTGAAAATATTTGAATTGGGCACTTAATTAAGGTTCAATCTACGGAGAAAGTGGAATAATTAGGTAATGAATATTCCACGCAAAGGTTCATTGTTTTCTCAACTTAATACACCGATTCTCTTCATTATTTGTAAACAGGGTGTTTGCGAATTTAAACATTTATTTTCTTTCAACATGGATACGATTCGTTCTCGTTCAGCAGTGATATAAATATTTAAAATTCTATTTTCATGCTTGAAATGAAAGTAAGATGACAAACTAAAATAACGGTTGATATGACAACTTGTGTTGATGGCGTTCTTGTTCATCGGAAAAGAGTGCTTATCAATTTACCCAAATGTCTGTAGTTTTCGAATTTTTGTAATAAAATGGTCTTAAACGATTTGGTTCGACTCACTGATCAAGAATCCGTGGTCAAAATCGATTCTGTCTAGCCGGCAGGTCCGGCAGGCGTAGACACGATAACTCTCGAACGGAATGAGCTAAACAGTTGAAATTTTCAGAGTAGGTTTGGGAGATAAATATCTCAGTTAAGTTTGTTATTGGGCAAAATCAGCTTAATGGTTTCGTCAGTTGAATCCATTAATATCACCTTCAACTCTAACAAATTAATACTTTCGGAGATATGATTTTTCAAAATGGCAATTACTCTATGATTTCACAGAATGCTGTAATCGAAAATAATGTCCGTTCTATGAATTTCATGATCTGTGCTCATATATGTCGCCATTTTCATCTCAGATAAGAGACATACCAAACAAAGTATATATAATTGAATACAAAGTGAACAATGAAATAACCTCATGAATGATAATCCATATGATGATGGAAATATATACTTTGGTAAGTTAATCAAATTGGTTTCCGTATATCTCCAGTAAAAACGAAACTGGAATATTGGCTAAGTAATTGATATAATATGATTATTTTCATAGTAGATTGGAGGAATGAATATCTCGGATATATCAGTAGTTCGTTATTGGGTAAAATCAGTCCGGTTGTTCCGGATTAATAATATTTGGCACTCTTGTTGAATTTAATTTCTTTTATGATGTTTGAATTAAATTTATTTTATATGCAGTTCTATCATAAGAATCCTCCCCAACTCTGAGAAACCAATACTTTCGGAGATATGATTTGTCAAAGGTTGAACAAGAGCGCCAAACCTTCTGTCCACAGGACTTTCCCACTACTTGGCGCTCTTGTTCCTCGGAACAGAGTGCTTATATCAATTTGCCCAAGTGTCTGTAATTTTCGAATTTTTGGCTGAAAATGGTCTTGAACTATTTGATTTGACTCACTGATCAAGAATCCGTGGTCAAAATCGATTCTGTCCGGCCGGCCTTCTGGCCGTCCGGCCGTTAACACGATAACTCTCGAATGGAATGAGCTAGACAGTTGAAATTTTCTGAGCAGGTTTGAGGGGTAAATATCTCGATTATGTTCGTTATTGGGTAAAATCGGTCTAATAGTTTCGGAGTAACAAAAAAAATATTTTTTTACCTTACAACTTTTGAATTCAATTTTTTGTAAGATGCAGTTTCATCATAAGAATCCATTGTTATCATTTTCAACTCTAACAAGCTAATACTTTCGGAGATATGATGTTTCAAATTTTCAATAATACATCGTAAGTTCTATGTATTCACAGAATGTGAACACAGAATCTGTGTGTGTTGACTATTCATAAATGCCATCTTTTCTAGCTATTAGAGATTGTCAATTCATAGATGTTATTTTCTCTTGGAAGGCAAGTATTCAATTCTTGAATTCGTGAATATATACAAGAATGTTTTGATGTAGATTATGGAGGCAATAGGAAAGAAGAACATAATAGAATCATCAAAAGAAATTACTGTTCGTTGACCACTGAGGTTAATATTACCTTTTACTTCCTTAAGTAGTGAGACATGTTCCTATATACAGTATTTTCATAATGTTGCTAGCAAAAAAATACTGAAATATGGATCTACATTTGTGTATTAATCATTTTTTCTTGAGCTAAGGTTCATAACACAGAAAAGAATGTGTTAGTCGTATGAATTATAAAATTTTAAATTATGAAAAGAGGATAGTATTTTGTATTTTGAACTATTAAAATAATTTGTTCGTAATCCACTACCTACTCAAATATCAGGAATATATGGACAATCTGCTATGATTGTCTCCAGCCTTGCTCTAGACATTTCGATGATGACTTTCCTTAGGTATTTCAAGTTGTGAAAACTATGCACAGAGTGTAAGTTGCAACAACCCATTCCACGAGGTTGAATCATTTCAGATTGCTCATTCAATCTTGATAAATAAATTTAATGACAATTTTTGAAGCATTGAGGCATTGAAGCGTTGTAGAAGGCTCTTTTTGGCGCACTTCTTCTTTAAAAGATAATTTTTAAAGCAGTTTTTTAAACGACACTTTTTCAAATTCAATTTCTTTCATCATGCAGTTCTATCATAGTTTTATTTATGTCATCATGACATAAGTCGTAATTTGTCCGGCGCATTTTTCCATTCTTTTATACTATAAAGTAAAATATATATCTATGGGAGATGATAGCCCTTCTTAAGGGCCCTGTAGCGGGCTTCGAACATCTGAAGTTCTGAATAATCATCGCTTGGACTTGGACCGGTCAGACCTGGTTTTGAAAGAGACCCTCCTGGCCTTACGAGCAACATTTTCATTTTTGAATTCAAATATTGAAGGGATTTCAGTAGTGAATATCTTCGAAAACTAGCGGAGGTGATTCTTCTCCACGAGATCCCATTCGCCTACAGAGAAGTATTTTTGTGAGAGGAGACTTTTGAAAGGTTATGTATTATTTTTATTTTGTTCGTTTCCTCCTCTTGTCTTTTCATTTTTCAGGTTGAGTTTCGGGTACCTTGGAGAAACCTATCCGTTTTTTGACGAGAGAATCCACATTGAAGAAAAATATATCCCCATCAATATTTTTAAATTTCAGCAAATTTTGTAAACAATAGTTACAAATCACCACACTCACGGGGAGAAAGGGTTTTTTTGCTGAGGTTTTTCCCTAAGCTCTTGTATCATACGTCGAATTGTATGGTACCCCGTTACACCAACCTCTGCTAACACATATACAGCTCTCAGTCAAAAGAATATATATATATATATATATATATATATATATATATATATATATATATATATCATAGGAATCCATTGTTATAATTCCCAGCTCTGAAAAATCAATACTTTCGGAGATATAATTTGTCTGTTTGAACAACAGCGTCAAAAAGCTCCTGTCCACAGGGCTTGAAGCAATTTTTTAACTATTCATTTGACACTTGGCGTATTTTCTGAATAAACAGTGGATTCTTCGAGTATCCATATATTGTGTTTGTATATTGGTATTCTAACGAAAACTCCAGAGTAGATGAGCAACACCGGTTCTAGAACAAAATGCCCCATTTTTACATGTAAATCCCCATAAGGAAATCTAAGGTCCAACTTGCAAAAATTGTACCCTTTGAACGCGTAAGCCAGCGTTTTCAAGGTCATTTGTTTTGGACGGCTGAACAGTGAGTTGCGCAACGCCACGCCCCCTCCGCTGAGGCTTTGGTAGGGGGTAGGATTGAAGCGCTGACGTGAAATCAGGAGCTTTTGCGTGCATTATCCATTCTCCTGTATTGGAATCGGATATTCGTACAACATTTATCCGGTATAAATGATGAAACCAGAATCGAACGCCATATGGTACATTTCAGGCTTGTAGACCCTAACTAGCGGACTCTTTTACATAAACAAAATATAGGTCTAGATTTTCGAATTATTATTGGGGTGGCATTTATCGTTTATATGAAAGGGAATTATTTATTAATCTTTCGGTTTACGCAGACGAGCAATATAAGGGATTCCAGCGTCATATGGTAAATTTCACGATTGTAGACATAAACAAAAGCAACCGCAATTTTAGTTGAGTCAGTTGCCATATGCACACATACGTGCTGTTCGCATTATGTAGCCAACTAGGGGTTCTATTGTATAAACAAAAGCAAAGATGAGCAGGGTCGTACTTATTCTTCCAATTTGAATCTGAAGAATTAGTGAAAATGAAATGTTTGAAAATATTCATTCAATTTGAATCGTTTGAAAGTTGATGAAAGAATGGATCCATGAACATTAAGAACAATCTTTGAAATGCGAATACGAGTAGGTTTTGTAAATCACAGCAATATTCAGTTTCCATTTTGCATCTATACTTTTCAATTCGTTGATTTGAAAAAACATCAGATCTGAAAACTGTTTAATTAGCAGTAGATTCAATGAAGAAATTTCATTCAAGTGAAAATAAAATCTGTCAGTTATATTATCGTTATGCAAGGAGCCGTGAACAAAGTGCTCTCAAAAAAAAGATGTAATTATGATATTTTTCACCCCATATTTAGGAAAAACCTTAATGTATCGAAAAAATTTCCAATAATTCGATGATTGTAGATATCATTGAGCAGACTTTAACGAAAATATTGAAAATGTTTGAAAAGATGAAAAAGTTGAGCAAATCTATTTCAATAAGTCAATGAAAAAAAATGTTTCCATGAATTTACACATCTTTGATATGCGCGAGGTTTTCAAAAATAATCTGCATATTCAACATCAAAAGCATTTGGGGAAAAGCTGATATTTTTCCCTTGAATCTAAAATAGCATTGTAGAAAAAAGCGGAAATGTATAAAAAAGAATTGCTCCCTCTTTAATTTCGATTGTTCAGATATGGCTGAAAATATAATTTGACAGACGCCTAGGAAAATATTGTACTTTCCAATTTCATGTATTTTTTCTGTTCGTTTCCGATCTGAAAACTTGAGATTTTTCTTAAAACATAAAATAGATAATCACAAATTCCAATATTTAAAGCTGCGGTAGACTCTTTTGTGTACGATCGACTAAAATGTAAACATTTGCGTGACTCGTGATCTCCGGCCGAGGGTGGCCTGATTATATAAACAGCCGTTTTGCTTAACGTAAGTCAGTTTTCTATTATTTCCATATAGGAACACCTCGTTGATCATTCGTGTGCCGATTGAAATTTTCATTTGTACTTTGTCGGAGCATCTGAATTTGTGATAGTGTGATCTTTGTGTAAGCATCAATTAGAAAATTATGTATCCATATATATTAAAATATTTTTCTTTCCAAACAGCAGTAGCAGAAAATCGTATATTACCCAAACAGCAGTAGCAGTAGTTCATTAGAGAAATTTTGATACCCTACAGAACAAAGTAAGTTTCTGTTCATCTTACATCTCATGCATATTTTTCTTATTCATTTTCATTATAGACAGGGATTTAAACAAAATTAACCAAAAATCTCTTCTTGAAGATAAGCCAACAAGGCGTATAGCAGAGTTGGAGAAGGATAAGAAATACCACATTCTAAAGTGTATTTTGGTGAAGACCAGGTTCGGCCCAGCTGTGCTCTTTGAATTCAACGAATTCAAAGCGTTCCTGCCAAAAAGGCTGACGGAGGACTACAGCGCACGTACGACCGAGCTGTCATCAGGAAAATATTCGCTAATATTCCGAGGGACCATAGATACTGGGAAAACACATCCAGCCATTTCCTTGGAGATTGTAGATAAATAAGGTAATTCATCAATATCACCGCATCTCCACTTTTTCTTTTTCTTTTTTGGTGTTATTGTACTACGCAGAAATGAATCGTTTTGAAGGTACATTGCGCAATATAGATATTTTGGAACATAGATTTAAGTTCAAGTCAAAAAGATTTAATATTTGCCCAGCACTGAGAATAAAATATGGCCATTCGGAATTTTATATTCTTACAGGCTCAAAAATACAGGTCAAGCGTAGTTTAGCTCAAATAGCTAGTTTGTATGGGTGTTCATAGAGAAATCGATGAGGTAATGTTACCATATCAAGAAGAATTATTCTTATGGGGCCAGGAAGTTTTTCAAGGAATGTCTGCATATTGTTTGAATACGTCATAGTAATAATATAACTTGCAAGTGTGCATGGATGGTCTTTATGATGAAATAAAAATCTACTATTCGGACGAATCATAATTCTCGATTTAAGTGAACATTGAGTCTGATGAGTATCCATTCCATCTCCACTCAAAATGTAGAGGTTGGTTTTATTGTATTATCCAAAATAAATCATTCATTAATAGCATATTTCATAATACAATAAGTTTAGTGAAGATATCGCATAAGTACATTCGCACGATTAACTGAATTACCTACACTTCATGAGTAATTTCTCAGATATATATATATATAGAACAAAAGCTCGTCATGGTGTTCAACCTACTTTTAACGAAACTTTTAGATGAAACCAGGAATTGCTCTATAATTCATTAAAAATCGGTTCTGAAACAGCAAAAACAAGTGAAATTGCAGTATTACATTTATTTGAGAGAAACATTTACATAGTAACAAAAATGAAATATTTTTTTGAATACCAATCTTTAGCTAATTCGAAATCTGTGACTCTTTTGCGAGAAAAATGAAGATTGTCAATAGCCATCCTCCCTTATCATCGAGTCTTTTGAATCGGCTATCTTCGGATATCCTCGTATGTATTCGGGTATTTTTGTGAATCTCTAAAAGTTGAAACAAAGATGTTTTCATTTCAGTTATATCGAAAGGTTCAACATGGGAGGTTGTATTCGAGCTATAAAGTCGTTGATGACTCTATTCATTACAACAAATGATGAAAGTATATTTGTCGATGGGTTGAAGCAGTGTTCTTTAGCTGTGCGAAGAATCAACAAAAAACTGAAAAATGCCACGACTGTTGGAGAAAAGCAAAATCTCTTAAGCACACTGAATCACGTGAAAAGTTACAGATCCAAATTGAAATACTTGCGTAAAAAGGGATCTGGCATCAAAGATCGAGGGGAAACAGCAACAAATAGAGTTAAATGGGGTGAATCGACATCTGCATTCGAGTCACGAATTCGAACTGGAGTTATTACTAATTTAAAACATAAAGACATAAAATATTTCCTGGTAGATGCCGAGGCTATCTTACGTAGACGATTGATGAATTCTCTCAAAAAAAATGATGCAATAAAGGTGAACGCGGTGTTTTGTGGAGAGTTTAAAGTAATGACAGCTAATAAAATTCAAACAGAATATAAATACTTTACTACATCTAACGCTGCTATATACAGAAGCACCAATTTGAGTGACTGGTTTCAAGAGAAAGTTAAAGCACCAATTCTTACAGAGCTCCAGGAATTCCAAGAAAAAGATAGTGGCTGGAGTCTTTCGAACATTGTTAGCTTGGGAGTCAATATAAACAAGTTCACACCACAACTCGGATCTTCATACATCGAACTTCCCCCTCAAATTCGAAATAAAAAAGCCTGCGTCAATGTGAAGAATGAGGACGAAGCTTGTTTTGCATGGGCTGTGACTTCTGCATTACACCCCGTTATGGATAATCCGCATCGTACTTCCGAGTATCCCCATTATTCAAAGATATTAAAACTGAAAGGAATACAGTTCCCAATGACACTGAAACAGATACCGAACTTTGAGAAACAAAACCAAATATCTATTAATGTTTACATCTTAAAGAAAGAAAAACATTTCATCACACTACCAGCCTACCTAACCAAGAACAAAATGGATACACATGTTAATTTACTCCTAATACAAGATAGCTATACAGATGAAATTCCGGTCCGATACCATTACGTATGGATAAAAAATTTATCTCGACTTGTATCGACTCAGTTGAGTAGAGAAGACCATAAAAAGTTTATTTGTGATAGATGTCTACGATACTTTCGATCCAACGAAAAACTTGATAGCCATTCAGAAGATTGTGGTAATATGAATGAAACAGCTATCAAAATGCCTACATCAAAGGATAATATTCTGAAATTTAAAAATAAAAAAAACAAGGAGAGGGTTCCTTTTATTATTTATGCGGATCTCGAAAGTATATTGATACCAACAAATACCAAAAATAATTATCAAGAACATAAAGCTGCAGCAGTTGGCTATCATGCGAAGTGTTCATATGATGATACTCTCAGTTTCTATCGTTCATATCGAGGCACCAATTGTATGAAATGGTTTGCAGATGAGCTGAATCAATTTGCTGAAGATGTTGAAACTGTTTTCCTATGCCCCTATGATATCGATATGTCACAGCTGCAGGAAGCTGAATTCCAGAAAGCAACACAATGCCATATCTGTGAAGAAATATTCAAACCTAAAGATAAAAAGGTACGTGATCATAATCATCTTATAGCAGGAAACAACTATCGCGGAGCAGCCCACGAAGGATGTAATATCAACTATAAAGATAGTCGTATGATTCCTGTAGTATTCCACAATCTGAGCGGGTATGATGCCAATTTCCTGATAGAAGATATCGCTGTAAGAATGGAAGGAAAGATCAGCTTGTTACCCATAACGAAGGAAAAATATATCAGCTTTACTAAACATATCAACAGGCACCAAATCAATTTCAGATTCATTGACAGCTTCAGATTTATGGCGTCCTCACTAGACCAGTTATCATCAAACTTGGAAGATTTCCCTAATCTCAAAGCACAATTCCCTGACGAGCCCGAAAAACGTATCAATCTCATCACGAAAAAGGGGGTTATGCCATATGATTATATCGACTGTAGCGGCCGATTTAATGAAACATCTTTACCACCCATTGAAGCATTTTACAATAAATTAGAGGACAGACCATGTCCCCGAAGGATGTATATGAGAGCCCAACTTGTATGGGAAGAATTTCAATGTCAGAACTTGGGCGAATATTCAGATCTTTATATGAAAACAGACATTCTATTGTTGGCCGACGTATTCGAGCAATTCCGTTCAAGCTGCTATAAAACTTATGGATTGGATCCCGCTCATTATTTCACCTTACCAGGATATACGTGGGATTCAATGCTGAAACATACGAAACAGGAATTGGAACTTCTCACAGATGTTGACATGTTTTTGTTTGTTGAAAGAGGTATCCGAGGCGGTCTGAGTCAAGTTTGTAAAAAACGACGGGCTCATGCAAACAACAAATACATACCTAACTATGATCCAACTAAACCAGAAAACTACCTTATGTACTTCGATATCAATAATCAATATGGATGGGCTATGTCGCAATATCTTCCATATGGAAAATTCCGATGGTCTGATACAAATATAGATGTTACTCAAATGGCTGATGATGCTCCAGAAGGATATATTTTGGAAGTTGACCTGGAATATCCTAGAGAATTACACGATAAACATATAGATCTGCCGTTCTGCCCTGAACATTATAATTCTAAAACTCGAACACCATGTTATGCTTCTCAACCAAATGTGAAACTTATGGCAACGGTGAATTCCAAGAAGAAATATATTATTCACTATCGAAATTTGAAGATGGCATTGAAGAACGGATTGATTCTTACAAAAATACATCGAGTTCTCAAGTTCAAACAATCTGCATGGCTCAAATCATATATCGACCTCAATACTAACTTGAGAAAAGAAGCTAAGAATGAGTTCGAGAAAAATCTCTTTAAGCTGATGAATAACGCGGTGTTTGGTAAAACGATGGAGAATATACGGAAGAGGGTTAATGTTCATCTTTGCACAAAATGGGAGAATCGTTATGGCGCAGAAGCGTATATTTCCAAACCGGAATTCAAGAATTCTGTTATTTTCAATGAGAACTTAGTGGCAATTGAGCTTCGAAAACTGGAAATATATTTGAATAAGCCAATTTATGTGGGAATGAGTATTCTAGATTTAGCTAAAACCACTATATACAGCAACCATTTTGGCGCGCCAAAATGGTTGCTGTATCCTTCAGGAAGCTTAGGCACAGCACCGTATTCTTCAGGAAGCTTAGACACAGCACTGTTAATTTTTGCCCCGGCAGACAGACTGCTGTAGTTTAGGCTGCTGCAGTTTGACTGCTGCAGCGCCAAAATGGTTGCTGTATCCTTCAGGAAGCTTAGGCACAGCACCGTATCCTTCAGGAAGCTTAGACACAGCACTGTTAATTTTTGCCCCGGCAGACAGACTGCTGTAGTTTAGGCTGCTGCAGTTTGACTGCTGCAGCGCCAAAATGGTTGCTGTATCCTTCAGGAAGCTTAGGCACAGCACCGTATCCTTCAGGAAGCTTAGACACAGCACTGCTAATTTTTGCCCCGGCAGACAGACTGCTGTAGTTTAGGCTGCTGCAGTTTGACTGCTGCAGTTTTGACTGTCGCATTACTGCCGTAGTTAAGACTGCTGCAGTGCCAAAATGGTTGCTGTATCCTTCAGGAAGCTTAGGCACAGCACCGTATCCTTCAGGAAGCTTAGACACAGCACTGTTAATTTTTGCCCCGGCAGACAGACTGCTGCAGTTTAGACTGCTGCAGTTTGACTGCTGCAGTTTTGACTGTCGCATTACTGCAGCAGTCTAGACTGCTGCAGTTCAGACTGCCGTAGTTAAGACTGCTGCAGTTTAGACTGCTGCACTGCGGCGGTCAAACTGCTGCAGTTTTGACTGTTGCATATTATCAGTGCTTGAACGAATTTTATAAATTATGAAAGTGTATGAGTGTATACATATATTCAGAAAAAATAGCACGAAAAAAATACTAAACTGATCCAATTCAAACATTGTTATTAGTTGTAGAATGCCTGCTCAAATATTTTATGATGATAGTAGATAGTAGGTAGCAGATGGTAAAGAGTAGATAGCATATACTAGAGAGTAGATAGTAGTTCTTTTACGAAGATATATAATGAAAATATACCTGATATCTTTTTTTTGGTTGATATAGGGGGATAGTTATTTCTCGTAAGAAAAATATATAGGTACAATATTCATACACTGATTTTCTATAACTTCAATAAAGCTATTTTCTCTGTCTGAGATATATTATGAGGCGAATGGAAACTCAACCTTGATCACATCTAATATACAGGTTGTTCTGTAATAGAATATAGGTAGGTAAATTGAAACTATAAGAAGAAATCTATCGTTTATTGTACAATCGCAGGAAAATCAATTACATTGTTAATAATATTTCTAATATAGAAATCTTCTTCTTAGGTACATCGGGTTCTTCATTCTTTCGTTTATTGAGAGAATAATGCCCCCATGGTAATGTTTCAAATGTTCCAGGTATTAAATATCTTTTATCGTCTTCTGGACTCAAAGCTATCTTTTGTTGCGTGGACGAATGCACTCGATGTTCCTTCGCCTGAATCAAATTTTGAGAGATAATTTTATGTTTCCAAGTTTCTAAGCATTCTATATAATCATCAAAGCATATCTCATTCTTGACGATAGATTTTTTCACACCTTTTGCTTTTTTCGTGGTACAATAATTCTTGAGCATAGAATGAATCTCATCAGGATCATACTCTTCCTTTTCCCACTGAAGTCTCTTCAGATTAATTTCATCAATCGTTCTTGAGTTTTTCAATGCGTATAGTTTTGATCTTAGGCCCACATAATCGGTCATCGGAATACCATTGTTTTCATCTTTCATCATCCCTAATACCTTTTTGTTAACCAGAGGAATTCCATAAGGATTATCCTTAGCAAGGTCTGAAGTATCGAAGTATTTATGGCAATCTTTTCTCAATATTTCATATGGATCTTTGAATAATTCATAAATCACAGAATCTGTATCGGTATACAGTGCTATGCAGCTGTCTCCGAAAGCTTCTTTCATATAATCATAATGGAAATCATATATAGTGGTTTTAGCTAAATCTAGAATACTCATTCCCACATAAATTGGCTTATTCAAATATATTTCCAGTTTTCGAAGCTCAATTGCCACTAAGTTCTCATTGAAAATAACAGAATTCTTGAATTCCGGTTTGGAAATATACGCTTCTGCGCCATAACGATTCTCCCATTTTGTGCAAAGATGAACATTAACCCTCTTCCGTATATTCTCCATCGTTTTACCAAACACCGCGTTATTCATCAGCTTAAAGAGATTTTTCTCGAACTCATTCTTAGCTTCTTTTCTCAAGTTAGTATTGAGGTCGATATATGATTTGAGCCATGCAGATTGTTTGAACTTGAGAACTCGATGTATTTTTGTAAGAATCAATCCGTTCTTCAATGCCATCTTCAAATTTCGATAGTGAATAATATATTTCTTCTTGGAATTCACCGTTGCCATAAGTTTCACATTTGGTTGAGAAGCATAACATGGTGTTCGAGTTTTAGAATTATAATGTTCAGGGCAGAACGGCAGATCTATATGTTTATCGTGTAATTCTCTAGGATATTCCAGGTCAACTTCCAAAATATATCCTTCTGGAGCATCATCAGCCATTTGAGTAACATCTATATTTGTATCAGACCATCGGAATTTTCCATATGGAAGATATTGCGACATAGCCCATCCATATTGATTATTGATATCGAAGTTCATAAGGTAGTTTTCTGGTTTAGTTGGATCATAGTTAGGTATGTATTTGTTGTTTGCATGAGCCCGTCGTTTTTTACAAACTTGACTCAGACTGCCTCGGATACCTCTTTCAACAAACAAAAACATGTCAACATCTGTGAGAAGTTCCAATTCCTGTTTCGTATGTTTCAGCATTGAATCCCACGTATATCCTGGTAAGGTGAAATAATGAGCGGGATCCAATCCATAAGTTTTATAGCAGCTTGAACGGAATTGCTCGAATACGTCGGCCAACAATAGAATGTCTGTTTTCATATAAAGATCTGAATATTCGCCCAAGTTCTGACATTGAAATTCTTCCCATACAAGTTGGGCTCTCATATACATCCTTCGGGGACATGGTCTGTCCTCTAATTTATTGTAAAATGCTTCAATGGGTGGTAAAGATGTTTCATTAAATCGGCCGCTACAGTCGATATAATCATATGGCATAACCCCCTTTTTCGTGATGAGATTGATACGTTTTTCGGGCTCGTCAGGGAATTTTGCTTTGAGATTAGGGAAATCTTCCAAGTTTGATGATAACTGGTCTAGTGAGGACGCCATAAATCTGAAGCTGTCAATGAATCTGAAATTGATTTGGTGCCTGTTGATATGTTTAGTAAAGCTGATATATTTTTCCTTCGTTATGGGTAACAAGCTGATCTTTCCTTCCATTCTTACAGCGATATCTTCTATCAGGAAATTGGCATCATACCCGCTCAGATTGTGGAATACTACAGGAATCATACGACTATCTTTATAGTTGATATTACATCCTTCGTGGGCTGCTCCGCGATAGTTGTTTCCTGCTATAAGATGATTATGATCACGTACCTTTTTATCTTTAGGTTTGAATATTTCTTCACAGATATGGCATTGTGTTGCTTTCTGGAATTCAGCTTCCTGCAGCTGTGACATATCGATATCATAGGGGCATAGGAAAACAGTTTCAACATCTTCAGCAAATTGATTCAGCTCATCTGCAAACCATTTCATACAATTGGTGCCTCGATATGAACGATAGAAACTGAGAGTATCATCATATGAACACTTCGCATGATAGCCAACTGCTGCAGCTTTATGTTCTTGATAATTATTTTTGGTATTTGTTGGTATCAATATACTTTCGAGATCCGCATAAATAATAAAAGGAACCCTCTCCTTGTTTTTTTGATTTTTAAATTTCAGAATATTATCCTTTGATGTAGGCATTTTGATAGCTGTTCCATTCATATTACCACAATCTTCTGAATGGCTATCAAGTTTTTCGTTGGATCGAAAGTATCGTAGACATCTATCACAAATAAACTTTTTATGGTCTTCTCTACTCAACTGAGTCGATACAAGTCGAGATAAATTTTTTATCCATACGTAATGGTATCGGACCGGAATTTCATCTGTATAGCTATCTTGTATTAGGAGTAAATTAACATGTGTATCCATTTTGTTCTTGGTTAGGTAGGCTGGTAGTGTGATGAAATGTTTTTTCTTTCTTTAAGATGTAAACATTAATAGATATTTGGTTTTGTTTCTCAAAGTTCGGTATCTGTTTCAGTGTCATTGGGAACTGTATTCCTTTCAGTTTTAATATCTTTGAATAATGGGGATACTCGGAAGTACGATGCGGATTATCCATAACGGGGTGTAATGCAGAAGTCACAGCCCATGCAAAACAAGCTTCGTCCTCATTCTTCACATTGACGCAGGCTTTTTTATTTCGAATTTGAGGGGGAAGTTCGATGTATGAAGATCCGAGTTGTGGTGTGAACTTGTTTATATTGACTCCCAAGCTAACAATGTTCGAAAGACTCCAGCCACTATCTTTTTCTTGGAATTCCTGGAGCTCTGTAAGAATTGGTGCTTTAACTTTCTCTTGAAACCAGTCACTCAAATTGGTGCTTCTGTATATAGCAGCGTTAGATGTAGTAAAGTATTTATATTCTGTTTGAATTTTATTAGCTGTCATTACTTTAAACTCTCCACAAAACACCGCGTTCACCTTTATTGCATCATTTTTTTTGAGAGAATTCATCAATCGTCTACGTAAGATAGCCTCGGCATCTACCAGGAAATATTTTATGTCTTTATGTTTTAAATTAGTAATAACTCCAGTTCGAATTCGTGACTCGAATGCAGATATCGATTCACCCCATTTAACTCTATTTGTTGCTGTTTCCCCTCGATCTTTGATGCCAGATCCCTTTTTACGCAAGTATTTCAATTTGGATCTGTAACTTTTCACGTGATTCAGTGTGCTTAAGAGATTTTGCTTTTCTCCAACAGTCGTGGCATTTTTCAGTTTTTTGTTGATTCTTCGCACAGCTAAAGAACACTGCTTCAACCCATCGACAAATATACTTTCATCATTTGTTGCAATGAATAGAGTCATCAACGACTTTATAGCTCGAATACAACCTCCCATGTTGAACCTTTCGATATAACTGAAATGAAAACATCTTTGTTTCAACTTTTAGAGATTCACAAAAATACCCGAATACATACGAGGATATCCGAAGATAGCCGATTCAAAAGACTCGATGATAAGGGAGGATGGCTATTGACAATCTTCATTTTTCTCGCAAAAGAGTCACAGATTTCGAATTAGCTAAAGATTGGTATTCAAAAAAATATTTCATTTTTGTTACTATGTAAATGTTTCTCTCAAATAAATGTAATACTGCAATTTCACTTGTTTTTGCTGTTTCAGAACCGATTTTTAATGAATTATAGAGCAATTCCTGGTTTCATCTAAAAGTCTCGTTAAAAGTAGGTTGAACACCATGACGAGCTTTTGTTCTATATATATATATATATCTGAGAAATTACTCATGAAGTGTAGGTAATTCAGTTAATCGTGCGAATGTACTTATGCGATATCTTCACTAAACTTATTGTATTATGAAATATGCTATTAATGAATTATTTATTTTGGATAATACAATAAAACCAACCTCTACATTTTGAGTGGAGATGGAATGGATACTCATCAGACTCAATGTTCACTTAAATCGAGAATTATGATTCGTCCGAATAGTAGATTTTTATTTCATCATAAAGACCATCCATGCACACTTGCAAGTTATATTATTACTATGACGTATTCAAACAATATGCAGACATTCCTTGAAAAACTTCCTGGCCCCATAAGAATAATTCTTCTTGATATGGTAACATTACCTCATCGATTTCTCTATGAACACCCATACAAACTAGCTATTTGAGCTAAACTACGCTTGACCTGTATTTTTGAGCCTGTAAGAATATAAAATTCCGAATGGCCATATTTTATTCTCAGTGCTGGGCAAATATTAAATCTTTTTGAGTTGAACTTAAATCTATGTTCCAAAATATCTATATTGCGCAATGTACCTTCAAAACGATTCATTTCTGCGTAGTACAATAACACCAAAAAAGAAAAAGAAAAAGTGGAGATGCGGTGATATTGATGAATTACCTTATTTATCTACAATCTCCAAGGAAATGGCTGGATGTGTTTTCCCAGTATCTATGGTCCCTCGGAATATTAGCGAATATTTTCCTGATGACAGCTCGGTCGTACGTGCGCTGTAGTCCTCCGTCAGCCTTTTTGGCAGGAACGCTTTGAATTCGTTGAATTCAAAGAGCACAGCTGGGCCGAACCTGGTCTTCACCAAAATACACTTTAGAATGTGGTATTTCTTATCCTTCTCCAACTCTGCTATACGCCTTGTTGGCTTATCTTCAAGAAGAGATTTTTGGTTAATTTTGTTTAAATCCCTGTCTATAATGAAAATGAATAAGAAAAATATGCATGAGATGTAAGATGAACAGAAACTTACTTTGTTCTGTAGGGTATCAAAATTTCTCTAATGAACTACTGCTACTGCTGTTTGGGTAATATACGATTTTCTGCTACTGCTGTTTGGAAAGAAAAATATTTTAATATATATGGATACATAATTTTCTAATTGATGCTTACACAAAGATCACACTATCACAAATTCAGATGCTCCGACAAAGTACAAATGAAAATTTCAATCGGCACACGAATGATCAACGAGGTGTTCCTATATGGAAATAATAGAAAACTGACTTACGTTAAGCAAAACGGCTGTTTATATAATCAGGCCACCCTCGGCCGGAGATCACGAGTCACGCAAATGTTTACATTTTAGTCGATCGTACACAAAAGAGTCTACCGCAGCTTTAAATATTGGAATTTGTGATTATCTATTTTATGTTTTAAGAAAAATCTCAAGTTTTCAGATCGGAAACGAACAGAAAAAATACATGAAATTGGAAAGTACAATATTTTCCTAGGCGTCTGTCAAATTATATTTTCAGCCATATCTGAACAATCGAAATTAAAGAGGGAGCAATTCTTTTTTATACATTTCCGCTTTTTTCTACAATGCTATTTTAGATTCAAGGGAAAAATATCAGCTTTTCCCCAAATGCTTTTGATGTTGAATATGCAGATTATTTTTGAAAACCTCGCGCATATCAAAGATGTGTAAATTCATGGAAACATTTTTTTTCATTGACTTATTGAAATAGATTTGCTCAACTTTTTCATCTTTTCAAACATTTTCAATATTTTCGTTAAAGTCTGCTCAATGATATCTACAATCATCGAATTATTGGAAATTTTTTCGATACATTAAGGTTTTTCCTAAATATGGGGTGAAAAATATCATAATTACATCTTTTTTTTGAGAGCACTTTGTTCACGGCTCCTTGCATAACGATAATATAACTGACAGATTTTATTTTCACTTGAATGAAATTTCTTCATTGAATCTACTGCTAATTAAACAGTTTTCAGATCTGATGTTTTTTCAAATCAACGAATTGAAAAGTATAGATGCAAAATGGAAACTGAATATTGCTGTGATTTACAAAACCTACTCGTATTCGCATTTCAAAGATTGTTCTTAATGTTCATGGATCCATTCTTTCATCAACTTTCAAACGATTCAAATTGAATGAATATTTTCAAACATTTCATTTTCACTAATTCTTCAGATTCAAATTGGAAGAATAAGTACGACCCTGCTCATCTTTGCTTTTGTTTATACAATAGAACCCCTAGTTGGCTACATAATGCGAACAGCACGTATGTGTGCATATGGCAACTGACTCAACTAAAATTGCGGTTGCTTTTGTTTATGTCTACAATCGTGAAATTTACCATATGACGCTGGAATCCCTTATATTGCTCGTCTGCGTAAACCGAAAGATTAATAAATAATTCCCTTTCATATAAACGATAAATGCCACCCCAATAATAATTCGAAAATCTAGACCTATATTTTGTTTATGTAAAAGAGTCCGCTAGTTAGGGTCTACAAGCCTGAAATGTACCATATGGCGTTCGATTCTGGTTTCATCATTTATACCGGATAAATGTTGTACGAATATCCGATTCCAATACAGGAGAATGGATAATGCACGCAAAAGCTCCTGATTTCACGTCAGCGCTTCAATCCTACCCCCTACCAAAGCCTCAGCGGAGGGGGCGTGGCGTTGCGCAACTCACTGTTCAGCCGTCCAAAACAAATGACCTTGAAAACGCTGGCTTACGCGTTCAAAGGGTACAATTTTTGCAAGTTGGACCTTAGATTTCCTTATGGGGATTTACATGTAAAAATGGGGCATTTTGTTCTAGAACCGGTGTTGCTCATCTACTCTCCAGAAAAGCAGTTCGAGAATACAGAAGGGAATTTCCAAATAGATACCAACCTCACACAGAATTTATTGGATTATTCCGAATACTTCGGGATACAGGTGATCCTACTCCAAGAGAAGCCATTCGCCCAACGAAAGTGCATGTAGAAAATGAATAAAATTAAATGGACGCTGTTTTCGCAACTCTACAATTAGTATTCGGCGTACATCTGCTAGTCTTTATTTATCACCGAATTTTGTTTGTGTGTCTTAAACATTTTATAGACAAAGTGTACGATCCTTACATGCTGGAAAGTCCCACAATGGTTATAATTTTGTAGATTGTTACTTCAACAACATACACACAATAGATTAATTTTGCTTGTCATGTAGTCTATCAAGGGTTGTTTAACAAGGGACACTATGAACAACAATAATAACGAAAATGGATAATCAGACAAGAAGTTGCTTGGTTAAATGAACATTTCCCGAATAGATGGATAGGTCAAGGGTGACCAATAGCTTGGCCAACTGGCTCGCAGGATCTCATCAACAATTACCTGATAGATTTCAAGATGCACTTAACCAGATAAAGAACTCACTCAACCATTTTTGGCCAGCTGAAAGAGCCAGACGATGGCTCAAATTCTCCAGGTAAGACCTAAGAGTTTTAACAGCTATGTACACGGCTCACTTGGAACTCAGAAAACACCTAAGCTGGGGTTGGTTCAGGACTCTGAATCCAGACTATGCCTGGAGGACTGGGACAGGGAATCCACCACCCAAGTTCCTAAGAAAATGCTATTAAATGGTACACATATGGTTCAAAACCCAATATAGGAGCTGGCACTGGAGTATATGGGGAAGGCACCAAATGCTCACTATCTCTAGGCTTCTATCCAAGCATCCTTCAGACAGAAATACTTGCAATCGAAAGATGCGTGGAAATGAACCTGGAAAGGAACTATCAGAGGTGTGATTTAGCAATCCATTCTGACAGTCTAGCTGCAATTAAAGCTCTGAGCTCCCATGTTATCGGGTCTCAGCTAATATGGGAGTACCGAAGAAAATTCAATGAAGTAAGAACAACAGGGTCTCCTTGGTCTGGGTTCCTGGTCACTGTGGAATTAAAGGAAATGAGGAGGCCAACACCATTACCAAGAAAGGACCACTCACACCTTTCATTGGCCTGGAACCCTTCGGTGGGGTAGGTAGATACACCTACAAAACTTAATTTCAGATGAAAGGAGAAACTGAAGGCGGTACACTCTGGAGATCTCTCCCAGGAATATATGACTGCAAAAAGTTCCTCCGGAACTTTGAAACTGTCAGATCCAAGAAGTATACAGCAAAAATACTCTGAACCTCCTCACTGGTTTTCTCACAAGGCACTGCTATCTTAAGGAGCAATATGTTGAGATTAGGGCTAGCAGAAATTGACGAATGCAGATTCCGTTGGGAAGAGCATGAAACTCCTTATCACCTCAAACCAACGCAAGAAAAAAAAAATTATTGTGCACCCCCCATCAGAGCTGTCGATGTCATCACCATCTACAGCTCGCCTTCCAGTTCCAGAGTTCTGATGAACTCCAGCATCTGGAATGGCTTCAAGGAGGCTATATACAGAAAGGTGTAAGACAGGGTTATATCTCCACTAGTGTTCAACTTGTATTCCGAGGAAATTCTCGCGAATGCCCTCCAGGACGCAAAGGAAGGCATTAAGGCATTAAGGTTAATGGAAAAAGAGTAAATAACATTCGATATGCTGATGATACCGTACTGATTGCTGATAGTGAACAAGATCTGGAAAACTTATTCGACACAATCGTATACGATTGTGTCTAATAACTTGTAAAAATAATAATTATAATAATAATAATAATATCTCTCCTTCACGTATAAGTCAAGTGAATAAGAAGAAAACAAAAATAATTTTGGTCTGCGAAAACAATACCTCCAGAACGAATATATCGATAGGCATGTTGAACAAGTTGAGAAATGTAAGTACCTTGGATGTCTGGTGAACGATATATTGGATCCAGATCAAAAAATAAAGAGCAGAATAGAACAAGCCAGAAACGTATTCTTGAAAATGAGACATTTTTGGCGCTCTTGTTCCTCGGAACAGAGTGCTTATCAATTTGCCCAAATGTCAGTTTTTTCGAATTTTTGTATGAAAATGGTCTTAAACGATTTGCTCGCTTGGGTTTGTTATTGGACAAAATCGGTTCAATGGTTTCGAAGTAACGAAAAAAAAATTTTTTTCTACTCTACAAATTTCGCTACAATTTCGTTTTTAAGATGCAATTTCACGATAAACATCCATTGATATCATTTTCAACTCTAAGAAGCTAGTACTTTCGCAGATATGAATTTTCAAAATTTCAATAATAAATCGTTCTTCTATGTTTCCACAGAATCCTGTACTTAATTATTCTATCTATGAATTATAATATCGTCGGCGACACCGCAAAACCAAGTAACTGCAAAAACCAGTATTTTCAGAAGGCACTAAAAACTTTATAATTTTGGATTGATGAATTAGTTTAAATTCAAAATAGTTACAAACCACTTGATATTGATTATCTCAGGGTCTGTTTACTCTTTGAAAAGAATTTGCACACCTGTCCTTACAAAGCCAATTGAATAATTACCGCCGAAATCTCATTTTTAAATTTTTATCAGTTACTTGGTTTTGCGGTGTCGCCGACGATATGATCTGTGTTCTTACATGTCATCTTATTTTCCTATGAGAGATTAATGTCAATATTCTTTCTGGTTCGTTATTCTTTATATAAATTGCACCTCTCCTGTTCTAGAAAACAAAGTATGATTGAATGCAAAATGACCAAATAACCTCAGCTATCGTAGAATTATGAGGATGATATGATATTATACTTTCAAGGTGATAATATAATGCCCGTGGATAATCCATATGATGATGAAAATATATACTTTGGTAAGATACATAATCAAATTGGGTTCAGAATATCTCCAGTAAAAACAAAACTGCAATATTGTGTAAGTTTCAATTGATATAATATAATTTTCAGCGTAGATTTGAGGAATGAATATCTCGGATAAGTTCGTTATTGGGGGAATCGGTCTATTTGAATTTAATTTCTTTCATGATGCAGTTCTATCGTAAGAATCCATTTATATCATTCCCAGAAACCAATGTGTACAGGGCTCGAATCAATTCTTTTTTCGAGAAACCTCAGCCTCGACCTCCGCTACCGCATGATTAAATGCTACATTTATGGTGTGCTGTTAGGCTAGGAGCGATTTTCTTTCGTGCGATCGTTTGGTCGCAAAAACGAAACACATACTGTTAAATACGAATGCGGGCATATACGACGAAATAATCGCCGCGACAAAACAGATGCAACTAGTTCCATTTATGATGCGACGCGATTGTCGCAAATTAAAATGAGTCAAACGTACATAAATCCACCTGCACGCACTTGCGACAATTCAATCGTGATTAAGATGCTGCCGAAGTCGAGTTGGGAATGATATTAATGGATTCATGTGAAAAAACTGCATCATAAAAGGAATCAAATTCAAACAAGGGTGCCAAAAATTGTTAATCCGTAAATACCAGACCGATTCTACCCTATCATGAACTCATCCGAGATATTCATTCATCAAATTTACTCTGAAAATTATATTGAATTTGAAACTTAGCCCATATATTAGTGTTGTTTTTACTGGAGATATTCTGAATCCTTTTTGATTAACTTACCTGGATTATCCAAGAGCATTATATTATAACCCAAAAATTACAATATCCTATAGTTCTATGATATTTATTTCATTGGTTATTTCATTGGTCATTTTGCATTCAATCATACTCTTTTTTCTAGAACAGGAGGTATTTTATATCATGAGTCTATAGCTCATTCCGTTCGAAAATTATTGTGTTAATGGACGGACAGACATAATTGATTTTGACCCGCACTTTTGTACATATTGTCTTTTAGCAGCAGATACAAGAACACGAAGATGGTTTTTAAATCTTGAATATTCGCTCTTCAATTCGGTATTCCCAGGTTCTTTCTTGACTTTTTCATACATACTTTGTTTCTTATTAATTTCGCTCAATATTTTGGGGGTCATCCACTCTTTTCTTGCTTGTGTTTGTTTTTTCTTATGTATAGATTGCTTGTACAATTCATCGGAGGGATATAGATTAGGTCTGCCCATTATAATTTTCAGAATCCTTTTCTGGATTATTTCTACCTTTTGCAAAAAGTAGTTAGCTGCTGCTCCCCAAGCCGCAGATTTCCATAAGTTATCTTAGATTCTACAAGTGCGTAATATATAGCTTTCAGAGCAGGTAAGTCTAAAATTTGTTTGAGATATTTGAACTTGTACAGTAAACTTCTCAGTGTGAAAACAAGTTTATTTGTGTGGAAATTCCACCTCAAGTGGGAATCAATTGTTATCCCAAGGTATTTTACCTGCTCTCTTCTTAGAATCTGCGTTTTACCATTGTTTGTACTCATAGTTAACTTATCATAGGGCGGAGTATTATCTGAACTGCAGCTAAATGAAAGGAAACAAGTCTTGTCAAAATTTATAGTCAGAATTTTTGTACTAAATGCATCTATCAGAATTGTGAAATCCTTTTCAACCATTTTCTTCAGGTCTTCCCACGTTTGACTTTCATGAAAATAACTTTATCATCAGCAAAAGCAGTAACCGATCCCTGCGTATTTAGAGTTAAGATGTTATTTACATAAATAATGAATAGGACAGGACCAAGCACCGTCCCCTGAGGCACACCACATTCAACCTTCCCTCTCCCACTTATAGTCGCGTTCATTCGGACACACTTCTCACGATCGTCAAGATAACTTTTTATAAGATCTTCTGCTTTCCCTATGACACCTACATCCCACAAGACACCCAACAACTGTCCATGATGGACAGTGTCGAACGCCTTTCCAGATCCAGAAATACAGCTAAACATTTTGTACCCTTTTCCAAACTTTTATGCACTTTTGAAATCAGTGAATTGATGGCTTCCTGAGTAGAGATGTTTTTGGCGCTCTAGTTCCTCGGAACTGAGTGCTTATCAATTTGCCCAAATGTCTGTAATTTTCGAATTTTTCGATGAAAATGGTCTTAAACGATTTGGTTCGACTCACTGATCAAGAATCCGTGGTCGAAATTCATTCTACCTACATCCCACAAGACACCCAACAACTGTCCATGATGGACAGTGTCGAACGCCTTTCCAGATCCAGAAATACAGCTAAACATTTTGTACCCTTTTCCAAACTTTTATGCACTTTTGAAATCAGTGAATTGATGGCATCCTGAGTAGAGATGTTTTTGGCGCTCTAGTTCCTCGGAACTGAGTGCTTATCAATTTGCCCAAATGTCTGTAATTTTCGAATTTTTCGATGAAAATGGTCTTAAACGATTTGGTTCGACTCACTGATCAAGAATCCGTGGTCGAAATTCATTCTGTCCGGCCGGTCCGGCCGGACGGCCGTAGGCACGATAACTCTCGAACGGAATGAGCTAGACAGTTGAAATTTTCAGAGTAGGTTTGGGGGATAAATATCTCGGCTAAGTTCGTTATTGTGCAAAATCGGACAGATGGTTTCGGAGTAACAGAAAAAAAATTTTTTTTTTACAGAACAAATTCCAAATTAAATTTTTTTGCATTGAGGAGTTTTACCATAAGAATCCATTCATATAATTTTCAACTCTAACAAACTAATACTTTTGGAGATTTTTTCAAAATTTCAATGATAGAATTATTCTGTGGCTATTCAATGAATTGTTATAACGTCAACTTTGACGTTGTCTCATTGTCATTCATTCCAGTAATGGTATCAATATGAGAATTATAATATTATCATCCTTTTTGTTGGTTGATATTTTCATGCCGATGGTCAAACCATATGATGATGGGAATGGTAATGGTAAGTTAATAACATTGTCATTCATTCCAGCAATCGTACATATATGAGAATTATAATATAATATCATAGTTTTTGTTGGTTGATATTTTCATGCCGATGGTCAATCCATATGATGATGGGAATGGTAATGGTAAGTTAATAATATTGAGTTCAGAATATCTCCACTAAAAACAAAACTGGAATTGAGGAGTGAATATCTCGGATGAGTTCGTTGTTGGGTAGAATTCGTCTATTAGTTTTGGATTGATCATTTTTGGCACTCTTGTTGAATTTAAATTCTTCTATGATGTTTGAATTCAATTTCTGCTAAGATGAAGTTCTAAATTTCAATAATGAATCGTACTTCTATGTTTTCACAGAATGCTATAGTTATTCTATCTAAGCTTTATTATATGATCTGTGTTCATACTCGTACATTTCATCCTGTTCTATAAGAGAGAGTCAAATTCATTTCAGCTATTTTAATTTGGTTTCTTCCATGGTGCAGTTCTCATTCTCAGATTGCTGATTTAAACTTGATAAATAAACTATTATATGAATTGAATTTCCTTTATGATGCAGTTCTTTCATAAGAATACATTGATTTAATTCCCAACTCTGAGTAACCAATACTTTCGGAGATATAATTTGTCTGTTTTTTCTAAAGCCAAATTGATTGACCTATATCAGGTTATACTTTTCCAGATATGCAACCAATCTGTTCTTAAGTGCCTGTGTATTTGGATACACAATTTACCCTGATGGGAATTGCTAATCTCTATCCCTTTCCATTCGAAAGCATCATGGCAACGACAGAATCAAATTTGACCTCGAATTCTTCATGAGTAAGTCGAGCTTAATCCTTTGAGAACATTTTCGGCAAAAAATCGAAAATTACAGACATTTGGCAAAATGATAAATCAATTTGCTAGCAGAATGGGATCCCAATTCAAACACGAATGCGAAATTCGAAAACAAGCTACGAAGGCGCGAGTTTTCGAACGCATGAGTGTTGGAATTGCCTTCTGCAACGAGTATTAGACATATTTTCTCTATTTCAGGCAAGTTTTGTAACATACTGTTGAAATTTAATGAAAAATTCGGATTGTTCATCCTAGTGACTTTTGTATTGTGTCTTGGCAGTTGGTGTGACTGTTACGAAAGTTGACAGATTACGGAATTTGAAATTGAATCGTAGGAATGCAGGAATGGAGATTAGATTTGAAACAGTTTCGTAATAGCATGAAATATACAAAATTAGGAAATCTCTAGTACCTAATTTTTTTAATGAAAATAAAAATTTTCCTCTCAACAATTATTTCACTATATATCCAGTATCCAGATTATATTATATTGACAATTGACGTGTGTTGAAATTCGATAGGATCAAATGTCAGTGCTGACTACCACAAAACGAAAAATATAACTAGATACAATGAAGGGATGAAGGGAAGGGAATGAGTTCTACAGCACTGTTTTAGTGCTCTAAAGAACTCATTACAATACTGAAATAGATAAATTAAATTCCTTGAATCAATTCTCAACATGCTTCAACCCCGTAAGTATAAATTGACGTGACCTGACATTCACCTTATGTACTTCCTCACTTCATGCTGTAGCTTGTTGAACTTGTCAAGAAAAACCGATTACCTCAGATTATCTGGTTATTTCCGCTCAACGTAATGAAATACCGGCCTTGTTGAACGTGTCTCAGTCCCGGCAATAAATTCCAAGCGATGAAATCACGTAAAACTGTACAAAATATGATGCCGGCAGAATTCACGCCAAGAGTTTTTCCACTGGGGATGAGTTATGGCTGGTTTGTTTCAAGTCTTGTTTCCGACTTATTTGTTTCTTTGGGTTTTATGAGAACAAGTTGGTCCGAAGTAATATTTGATTGTTAGGTCCGAAAGGCCAGGGGAGTTGTGAATTGAAGGGTAGTTGAAATTGATGGTGGAATCATTCAATTTTAACCGAGATACTTTCATTCATGAGGTTACATTTGGAATAAATCAATATTTCGGTGGGAATTCTGGATGGAAAGGAGCTACTATGAATCTTGTTATACCAGGTGTTACATGAGTGGTTGGCCATAGCCTAGTGATAAATGCAGGTCATCCCGGACTTTCAGAAGGCAGTGAGTTTCGGTTTGAAGTCCAAATGCGCCAGTTGAGTGCGTTAATAGGCAAAATCCAACGAGCGGTTTCAGAATTATGGTCATTTGAAATTAGATTAGTATCTTAGATGACATATACGATGAAGAGTCCCTTGCTTACTAGATAATAAAAATGATACAACTAAGACGGACACCAATCATGGATTTATGTCAGACTGGAGTGATGCTAGATTGACCGTGTAACCTCCCTCCAAGGGTAAGAATTGTGTGTTGAATAGCAACATTGCTTTACTTAAGTAACATATATCCAGGCATGTTTTGGGTATGATCAACATAAACTGCTTAAGCGGTGACCACAATATGGGGTTTAATATTAATTAATTATCATTCAAAGTTTCAAAAAAATGCGTCTTTAATAGAGATGACTTGCTTTATTCATAAATGATTGCAGTTTCAAAACAATGAGTGTTTGAAAAAACAATCGATATTAAAGATAAATGATAGGCACTCTGTTCATAGAACAGCGCCAAAAAACGCCCCTCAATATTCAATATTTCAGCTCATTTCACAAACAAATTCTAGATTCAAACTAGATCGGATCTATATTACTGGTAATGATGGGAAGACATTATATGTATTCCTGCAGCTAAGCAGTTTGATTACAATTCAATTCGAAGGAATATTTAAAACTCTGACAGTATTTACTTCCGCAATTACTGAAGTTCTTCAACTACCGCAATGTACTCTCAATTCGTCAAGTCAGAATTCAATTGAAACGTCTAAGTCTTAGGGATAAAACTCGCACCGAACCGTCTCTAACGTCTACCGTTTTTCCCTGCTCAGAACACACTCCCTGATCCCTTGCTTGTACTCTAGGTACCTCGTCCGTTTTTAACCCTCCCTACTTGGCGCTTGCCCACAATCTCAGAGGGTATTCCCATGATTCGTGATTCTTTGGCTAAACCACCTCCCTTAGAACATTAGGATACCCTGGAACTTTCCCACGGTTTTGGAACAATTCGTGGAATCTATAGCCTTGTCGATGTTGCACGTCAAGCGCTCTTCGGGAAATTATACAAAACAGACCTCCTTGGAAGCGCCAGAGTGTCGGGGTTTAGTCTTAAATTCCTTATCTTCTATTAATGTTATTGTTTTCAGAATCTGCATAGTATCTATAACATTATGCTAATGGATTACTGGCGACAGAGTTTCCAGAGAACGTTTGATGTGACAATAACACGTTGCTTGTACCCTTAAAATATAACACTTATTCTAACTATACAGGGTGTCCCGTAAAGACCACGTCAAACGATTACGGAATGTAGATCAGAATGTGCTCTATCTGATGTGAAAAAATCGGTCATATGAAAGTCTCACAGTTTTCGAGATATTTGATGTTTTATGAAAATGTTGAATTTTTACACTTGAAATGCTTTCTCTCTTGCGGAAGCTAAAATTGAATACATTTTTAATCAGTTTTTTTCGTAAATATTGTTGAATGATTACTTCAATTCATGCAATGAAAAATAGCATATAATATTATACAGGGATTCTGAAAAAAAAATTGAAATTCATGTTCTGAAGGAAGTGGTTTTTTGTACTGAATTCTATCTGACGTGGTATAAAAGAAGACACTTGACCTTTTCTGCATATTACATTGAAAGGTTCAACATTTTGTGAGGATTCCGAAAAGGTAAAAAAAGGTGATAACCTTCTTCACGAAAAAAGATATTCGAATGTTTATCGAAAATGGAGCATTTCTGTGAAAAACTGATTTTTTCACCTTTTCCATAATTACTTCCATTTTGCACTTCCTGCTGAAAATAATCAATCAACATATCAATAAAATGTTATTAAGATGCCAATTCACTGACTGAGTTTTTTAGTTCTTTTTCTTTGCCTAAAGAACTCTCGAACATCGATATGATGTGATGCGTTTCAATGATTCAAACTTAAGGTATCTATGGAAACGTTCATTTTCATCTAGTGGTCAATGCGTATTAGTTTACTGGGTAAAATGTCTACAGAAAATGTTTCGTATACTGCAAAAGAATACGCCGACATGCACCTTATTTATGGAGAAGTAGGTCTTAATGCTAGAGCAGCATCGAGGCTTTATTCAGAGCGGTACCCCAATCGCCGACATCCTACTTACGAAGTTTTTATCCGGACCCATAATGCAATTGTCGAAGAAAGAGTTCCTGGCAGTCGTAAAAGTAGTGGCCGGCCTTCGATCGTGGAGGATGACACCATTTTGAATGAAGTCGAAAATAATCCTTCAGTATCAACCAGAATGCTAGAGCTCATGGCAGGCATATCAAAATCAAGTGCCCATATAGATAGAATCCTGAAGAAACACAAACATCACCCCTACCATATTCAGCGAGTTCAACAACTACTACCAAGAGACTATCAAGCCCGAGTAGAATTTTGTCAACAAATGTTGCTGAAACATACTGAAAATCCCGAATTTTTCAATAATATCCTTTGAACTGATGAGTCTACCTGTACTCAAAGCGGGTATATCAATCTGCATAATCTTCATAGTTGGAACATCGAGAATCCGCACAATATAAGGCAAGATAGATCCCAATATCGATTTACGGTGAATTTATGGACTGGAATATACGATGGATAAATATTCGGTCCGACAGAATTGCCGCAATTATTAAACGGCACCAACTATTTGAATTTTCTAAGGAACAGTGTACCCTTACTCTTAGAAGATATACCACTGAAAATGCGACGTAATCTATGGTTTCAACATGTTAGGGTATATTTAAACCAAACATATCCTCACCGGTGGATCGGAAGGGGCGGTGAAATTTTGTGGCCTCCCCGTTAACCAGACTTAAATCCTCTGGATTTTTTTAACTGGGGTTTTTTAAAAAATGAAATTTATTCGAATCCCATAAGAGATGAAGCACAACTAAGGGACCGCATTCGTATTTCAGCAGCGAAAATAGCGGGGAGAAGTTTGTATGGTTTGAAAAGGTCATTTCTCAATAGATGCTGGGCATTTATTAGAGAAGGGGGGGGTCATTTTGAGCATTTGCTCTAATAATAATCCTGAATTTTTATTATTGATATTTTTATAAAGTTTCTTCACAATAGATTCGTTGATGTTGAAGGTCCTGTGCGTTATTACATTATATCATTGCAATTAATGAATTATTTCACTTTATAAATAATTTAAGGATTAGCTGACATTTTTCGAGAGAACTATTCAATATATTACAGCAGAATCTGCAAAATGAAAGCATTTGTGCAAAAGGTGACAAAATCAGTTTTTCACAGGAATGCTCCATTTTCGATAAACATTCAAATATCTTTTTTCGTGAAGAAGGTTATCACCTATATTTTACCTTTTCGGAATCCTCACAAAATGGGAAACTTTTCAACGTAATATGCAGAAAAGGTCTATATATATTTCTTATATACCACGTCAGATAGAATTCAGTGCAAAAAAAAAAATACTTCAGAACATGAATTTTAATTTTTTTTCAGAATCCCTGTATAATATTTTGTGCCATTTTTTATTGCATGAATTGAAGTAATCATTCAACAATATTTACGGAAAAAAAACTGATTCGAAAAGTGTTTAAGTGTAGCTTCCGCAAGAGAGAAAGCATTTTATGTGAAAATATTCAACATTTTCATGAAACATCAAATATCTCGAAAACTGTGAGACTTTCATATGAACGATTTTTTCGCATCAGGTAGAGCACATTCTGATCTATTTTCCGTTTTCGTTTGACGTGGTCTTTACGGGACACCCTGTATACAAGTAGAATTCTAATCATAATTGAAATCCTACATATATTATAAAAGCTGAGAAAACGGTATATACCGATGCTAAATTCGTAGTAGATTGTCCAATAAAGGTTTTTAGACGATAGAGCATGAGCGCAAAAGATTCTGACTGCACGGCAGTGCTTGAACCAATTTTTGTCTACAATTATATGATAATTCTGTATGGGTGGAAATTGTTGACAAATTTGAGACTACAAAGTGGTTTAATATATTCCTTTTACCTTTGGTTGAATTCTCCCCCCAATATGTCGATCATGTCAACCGACCAAACGCCACTGTTCATCGGGAAAAAGTTCCACGAAGCAGCATAACACAGATCATTGCAGAACCTAATACCAGCATGACATTTTCGTGCATGAAACGTACGTGACAAACTCAGGCATACCCGACCCGAACGTTTTCCAATTTTAGAGTCAATAACAGGTCAAATTCCTGAAATATATTCGACAGGCGTGACCTACGGGTTTGTAGATGTGCCGAGAACTTATGTAGGAGAAAATGCGATGGGATATTTTCTTATGGAAATGAATATCTGGTTCAATTTTCCCTTCCGCTCGGCTTAGACGTCTGGATCTGTCCTGGATAAAAAAATCTTCACATGAAATTTATGAACAGGATTGGGAGGAAGAAGACTGTGGATATATAGGGCGTGAATGATTTATGGCGGTGAAGATGTCACGAGAAGTGTATGAACGACGTTCTGGGAATCGTAATGATAAAAGCCATTAATGCAAAACTATCCATTTGTTGTTCTACGAATATGGTAGAATAGACACGGAAACGTAGTTGGCTACAATTAAGACTTGATTCCAAATTATGCTTCCAGAGTAATATATCGATGTAACCGGTTTAGATGTAGAATTAGCAGCTCCATACTACAACGAAAAACATGGCGGCGTTTAATTTATAGAATGCTAAGACCATTAAGATCAGGGTTTCTTAAACTTATGGCAGTCACGGACCCTTTTCACAAATTAAACGGATTCATTGACCCCTGTCAAAGAACATTTTTGGTAAGGAAAAAAAGAGGCCTTGTTTTATATTAAAAATGTTCACAGAATATTTAACTCAGACATATGTATTCTATTGGAATTGAAATATATAAACACTTACGCCTCAAGTAACTCCAGGATACGAAATTCCTCGAATATTAATTTGATCATCACTCTTCAAATAATCACGGAGTTTTATTGGATCAGATTGGTATATTTTGAGTTATAGAGGAAATAAGGACAAAAATTCACATGAGTATAACTCCAAAACCATTTGGCCGATTATGCCAATTAAGGAACTCAAATGTCGCAGTCAGATGCGCAACCTACCCTAAGAATTGCAAATCGCAATTTTTTTCCCGTTCTCAAGATATCGAAGGATACATAGTATTTCATATATATATTTATATTCAGGGGGTACGGTCCTCACAAAATTCTACATACGCCTTTATGTCGATATTTTACAATTAGTTACCAAGTTTCAATTTGATCGGGTCTATATTTTTTGAGTTATCAAGAAAATAATATTCCAGATGGGTATAGCTCCGAAACCCTTGGGCCGATTATGCCCAACAACGAACATAACTCTCCCATTCGGATGCGCAACCTACCCTGAAAATTGTAAGCCCCTATCTCTTTTCGAAAATTACAGATTTATAAATTCTGTTATTATACAGGGTGTTCCGTAATGCTAATATTTAAGGGGATGATTCTTCGACACATTTTAAGAAAAAAAATTCCTATGAACGTATGCCATAAAAGACTTTACTTTTGAGATACAGGGTGATACAATTTTGTTACTGCGATGTGAAGCGATTTTAATTTAATTATGTTCGAGCATCTGACAAGGAGATATATTTTTCAGATTCTCATTCATTATGGAACAAATCGACTCTCCTAATATGCTTTCACACACCGCATCAGATTTTTGAGGAATTGATCCTGAAGTAAAACTATTTTTATTTTTTAAGCGGAAACTGTAGGTTCGACAAAGAAAACCCATGAGACCAAATTTGCTTAAAAATTTAATAATAAGAATAATAATGTTTATTCAAAGAAATTCCCACATATTCAATATTCCATTTTACAGTTTAGAAGTTTTTATCCCCGAATAAACTACAATGCCTCGCAAAAGTCAGAGACTTGTGCGCGAGAATCCCAACATTGCCTGTCAAGCATACCTACAAAACTGAGTAAAGAACCCGGTTTATATACACAAATATCACCCACAACATCAATTTGTAAAAATGAAAAACTATTCTTAAAATCTCAAACAAAATTCCGCCTATTATGGAAACGACTCTAAAACTGAAGAGGTTGTTCTCCTATCCATAATTTGACCTGTCTAAGGTATGAAGGTCGCGGTACTGCTTCTTTTATGTGCGCTGGCAATTTGTTGAACAATAGGGGTGCAAGGTAAGTGAAATTTCTCTGTCCTATTGTTTTTTTCACCATTGGTAACGCCACCGCTATATTTCTCGTCTTATGACATCGCTTCTTTTCAGGTTGTTTTTTCTGATGATATAAGAGAGAGCGTGCATAGAGCTGTCGAACCGTGACGACATTGGCCAGATCGAAGAGTTCATCAGTAGGGTATGTGATTTCCTTTCCATATATAATTTTTAAAATCCACTTTTGCATTACTTCAACTGGATTACAATAACAATCCGATATTCCTCCCCACCCAAGTATACCATAATGCAGATGAGGTTCCACTAATGCATGATATGCTATTTTTAGTTCCTTTATCTCACATATCTCTCTGAGCATTCTGAATTTCGGCAGTAACATACGGATCTTTCTTACAGTGTAGTCTGCATGACAGTTCCACCTTAGATGACTATCTATCATAACCCCCAAATATTTAATCGTGTCGACTTTCTTTATTTCCAGATCTAATTTTATATGCAGTCTGTCAAACTTGGGTAAATAGTTTTTGTTGCTGGTAAACATCACAAAGTTAGTTTTTTCATAATTTACTAATAATTTCTTCATGGAAAAGTACTCTACAACCTTTGTGATTCCATCCTCTGCGGCTTTCTTCAACAGCTGCCACGTTGGAGCACTGAAAAAGAGTGCGGTATCATCTGCAAAGGCCAGAACATCACCACTAATACTCAACTGGAATAAACTATTTATGTAAATTAAGAATAGTATGGGCCCCAAAACAGTACCCTGAGGCACGCCACATGTTTCAGTTAACTTATCACTAATTTTTCCATCAATCCTCACAACTTGGCTTCTCTCCTTTAGATAGCTTTCAAATAGGCTATGGGTACCTCCTCTACATCCCAGATCTTCCAGTGTATTTAAGAGTATATCATGATCTACAGTGTCAAAGGCTTTTTTCAAGTCCACAAAAATACATATTGCTGGTATGTCCCTGTCAATTGCATCCGATATTGTGGATACCAATGTAGCTATAGCATCTTGAGCAGACCTCCCTGCTTGAAAACCGAATTGTTTTGAAGAAAATGGCGTGTATTTGTTGACGAAACTTAGTAAACGATTTTTAAGTATTTTCTCAAATATCTTCGACAGTGAAGACGTCAACGATATTGGTCTGTAATTACTTAGGTCTTTTTTGCTCGAAGATTTATGAACTGGAACAATGACAGCTGTTTTCAATATGTCAGGAAATACACCACAGTTGATGCTCTTATTTATATTGTATGTCAATGGCTTAACGATGTATGATGCAATCCTCCTCAATATTTCTGATTTAATTCCATCCAGACCGGGGATGTATTACCCTTGAGTGATTTTATTGTAGTCAGTATTTCAGCTTCATCAGTTTCAAACAATACCATCGAGCTCAAATTTACCTTTCTATGTTCGTTTACCATACATCAGTGCTGTCTCGTTCAGTTGCTTTCCTATTCGAGAGAAATACTTGTTGAACTCATTTGCAACCTTCACCACCGCATCGCCCTCTATATTCACGACTTCATTAATTTTCTTTTCATGTCTTTTAGTTTGATTTATAATCCTCCATAATCCCTTCGAGTTTTGGCCGTTTTCCTCTATAATGGTTCGGTAATACCTCTTTTTTGCCTCTCTTATTAAACAACTTAGCAAGTTTTTGTATCGTTTGAAATGGACCACTAAATCCATATTATTTGGGTTGCCTTCCATTTTCTTATATAAATTGTTTTTCACATGCGTTGCCTTTACCAGACCTTTCGTGATCCACTGTGTCCTTTTTCTATAAGTATGTTTTATTTTGATCTGCTTTGTACTGCTGTTTACTCCATTTTTCAGAACTTCCACGAACCTTTGCCAAGAACAGTTGACATCTTCGTCATATATACTATCCCAATCTACGTTGCTCAGGGTATCATTTAGCTTCTTGTAGTCGATGTAACCTCTAGTCTGCACTGTTTTATCTCGTTCCACTGTTTTCTGAATCGTATATTGTGCGAAAACCGAATAATGATCCGTTAGGGTGGTGTGTACAACAGCGGCCTTCACAATTTCAGTGTTATCCTTACTTTTCAGGAAAATGTGATCGATGCAGGACTTAGAGTGTTGCGTCACTCTTGTGTAGGAATTGACCAGCGACATGAAATTATTTTCACTCATTATGTTGAGATAATTAGCAGACTCTCTGGATTTTGTTGAAATATCAATGTTAATATCACCCATGAAAAACACAAAATCACTATTACCTTTTCTGTTGCAGGTACGGAGAAGCCCTTCCAGGTTGATATTGAAATCTGTAATGGCCAAACTTGGAGATCTATAGGATGCAATGATTTTTACATGTTTTCCTGATTTAATCATGTCCACCATCAACACTTTTGTTTGTCCAATTTCAATTATCTCAACAGTATGTTGTAAGTTTTTACTAATATAGACCATAACACCATCATTTTGATTTATTTCGCTACAATTATGGTATTCACTATACCCTTCCATCCTGTACAAGCTTAGATCACTTATCATCCATGTCTCCGACAGTATTACAGCGTCTATGTCGAGGTATATATCCGTCATTAAAATTTTGAACTCATCCAAATTTTTGGCAATACTTCTAATATTATTGTGAAGCAACCTAATTACCCCACAACTTTCATCTACCGAGAACTTATTTTTCAAGTCATTAACATTTTCCACTTCTAATGTCCTGAAAGATTCAGGATTATAGTCTCTTACAAACGGATTCATAATGAGGGAATTATTAACACATGTACCACGCAACAATATAGGTCTATTATTTCAGTTATACTAGTTAAGTGTTTTCAGCTGTTCCACTTGATTGGTGTCTTTTATCTGTATTATCCTAGAATTCTCACTCTTCCTGCACAATACCTTGCATTCTTTGGTCCACACATATTTATACCCCAAACTCCTAAGTTCTTTTGCCTTATTAAATAGATCCCGTACCTCCCTAGGTATGTCATCATTGATAAATATCCTTCTCATGACTCCTCCCAATTCCATATTCTCCGTGTTCAATGATCCGAAATTTTTACGCTTTTGCAGCACAAGATCTTTACATTTTTCATCCTCAAAAGAGACCAAAATTGGTTTTATACTACTTTGTGAAGGCAATTGCCTTGCATGCATTTTATCCTCCGACAAATCAACATCCAATTTATTGAACACCCTAATTACATCCTCCTTGTCTTTCAGTCCCATGATTATAAGATTCTTTTTCCTAATCTTAGCTTCAGCTGTTGCAGCATTCAGTGCCGCGTGTTCCCTCATTTTATTCAGCTCTCTTCTCATATCCTCCATATCCTGCTTCATCCTGTCCTGTTCCCTTCTTAAATGCTTATTTTCCTTCTTTACCTCTTCCATAACTTTCCTCATACCATCAAGTATATCACCATTGAATGATACAGCCTCCTCAAGGGTTTCGACCTTTCTCAATATTTTCTTGAGCATTTCCCCAACATCAAAACTTTCCTCTGGTTGTCCTTGTTTCTCTATGCTCTTCCTCTTTTGGATCTTTTCAGTCAGCTCTTCTAAACTATCCTCCACCAGGTGACAGTCTCGACACTGGTGGCATGACCAGTCTATATTCTTTCTACCAGTGATGTCCTCCTTCCTAATGTCAGTGCACCCCTGATGTGCTCAACCTCCGCATCCTCCCCTGCATTGAATTCTGTAGCCACTCTTTCCAATATTCCTCTTACAAACTATACATGTTATGTTACTGGCCATAGTACTTCGCCTCAATTTGAATCCCAGCTCCTTCGCCTCTCAATGTGGTGTTTACTGTTTATCTCCAGCAGATGTGTATCTTATCAGTTTTCTTATCACGTTCTACATGAAAGGGTGGAATGATCTTCAACTATTTCTTCCTATTTTATCACCTTACAGTTCAATCTTATTGCATTTCAGTTCAATCTTTTTTTTTAACCGAAAAATTTGAACTTTTAACTTCACAACAATGTAGGTTTCCACTTAAACTTCCTTAATTTTATTACGATTTATCGCGTATCTTTGCGACCATTAATCTTGACGTGTTTATACTTCGACATTCACATGCAATTTGAATTTGAATGAATGAAGATTTCAGAATTGATTTTTATTCCAAAAGAAAGCAGTGGCGTAGTATTTTTTTCTCCAAAAATATTCAATGCAAAACCCGTATGGACGCCACTGGTAGAGAAATTGAAAATTTTTGTACATCAAAAAATGCACCTTGATGCATAGAAGACATGTACCAAATTTTAGAATATGTTCACAATATTATCTCAGTTTTTATTGAAAAACTGTTTCTTTTTTTCAAAATTTTATCACTCCGTATCTCAAAAGTTAAGACTTTTAGGACATACATTCTAAGTTTTTTTCTTAAAATAAGTCACAAAATCACTCCCTTAAATATTAGCATGTCTTTAAGGAACATCCTGTACAATAATAATAATGATATAGTTTATTACGGCATAAATATTTATCGCAGAGGCTCGTGCATGTACGCAATAAACAATTTTCATTTCAATATAACAGTGGCAAATATGTTAAATTAATTCTTTCCATAAACATTAAACATGCAATAAATAAATCAAAAATTGTTCAGTATATACACACACACACACACAGAAAAAAGTCAAAACAAAGAACACAAGACCTCGAAGATTCAGATCAGTATCTTATATAAGAGACTTGTTCGTTTGAGCACAATAGTCTAGTCAACTTGTACTTTTGAGGTCAAAAATTTTTGAGTATTCTCCGAAAATTATGATTGAGGTGTCATTCTATGCCGAATGCAGCTAGTTAGTTTCTGCAAAAATTGCAATAGTTATAAACAAGTAAGTGTACAAGAGGGGTTTGGTTTTTCGCCAATATCTCAAAAACTGTTTAAGATAATTCATATATGAAAAAAGATTCATGAAGAGGAGAAAATTCCGTAAAAAAAATTCCCACTCCCGGAACTGTAGGACTAATATTTATAACATTCCCAGAGGGTTGAAAATACGCCCGAAAACGGGTACACCGGCTAGCGCAAGCCTTGCCCCCTTTGGACCTTTAATTAATAAATATTATTCAAACTTAATTATTAAATATTTAAATTAATTTAAATTAAAATATGAAAATAGAAAATTAAAAAAATTCAGGCTTCTGCAGGATAGATCAATAAACAATAATCCGTGGTCCAAAAATTTTTATCGCGATTTTTCAATTAGCTATCCATTAGTAAATTAACAATTTTTTGTAGCACGAACATTAACATTGCAAATGCGATCATTTTTAAACTATTAATCTGAGCATTTTTTCCTTTCGTGGAGCTATTTTTCAAAGGTTTTAGAATAGATTCCTGTTAAAAAAATTAAAAACTTATTAATTTTCGTTTTGTTATTAACAATTTTACCTAAGTGAAAAATTATAAAGATTGATTAAACATTACAAATAATACTTTTTTATAATATTCCTAATGATCCGTTTTCTTATGATCAGAAGCTACTTAAAAATTATTTTTAATAATTTCTATCTCATATTGTTTACAAAATTGTTATAAATAAATGCGTTGTTTATGAGATAATTTGAAAATTAATTTGATATCATAATCCTTGATGATAATTATGATTTAAAAAAACCGCTTCTTCTTCTTTGAGAAAAAATTCGATTATTGTTTAAATTTTGTTTTTAAATGAACAATTTGTTATGAACAAACTATTGATTTCTCAGAGTTAGGAATGATATCAATGGATTCTTATAATAGAACTGCATCATAAAATAAACTATTACTATATTATATCAATTGAAACTTAGACAATATTCCAGTATTGTTTTCACTGAAGATATTCTCAACCCAATTTGATAAACTTACCAGAGTATATATTTCCATCATCATATGGATTTTCCAAGGGCATATAGGGTAACGGAATTTCACCCAAAAATTATAATATAGTATAATTGGTCATTTCGAATTAAATCGTACAAATAAATTTGACATGTCTGTTATAGGTACATAAGATGACATGTATGAACAGTGAACACAGATAGAATTCGCATTCTGTGAAAACATAGAAGTATGATGTATCATTAAAATTTTTAAAAATCATATCTCCGAAAGTATTAGCTTGTTAGAGTTGAAAATTATATCATTATATTCTCATGATGAAAATGCCTCTTGAAAATTAAATTCGAAATTTGTAATTAAAAAAAATTGCTTCTTTACTCCGAAACCAACAGGCCCCAAACCTACCCTGAAAATTTCAACTGTCTAGCTCATTCCGTACGACAGTTATCATGTTAACGGGCGGCCGGGCAGAATCGATTTTGACCAGTTAGTCGGTTAGTCGAACTTAAACGTTTTAGACCATTTTCAGCCAAAAATTCGAAAATTACAGACTCTTAGGCTAATTGATAAGCACTCTGTTACGAGGAAGAATTCATTCATTATCTTCTGAAAATAATGAATATTGTGTTGTGTGACATCAGTGCAAATCTTCTGTTGATTATTCTCAACAAAGCCATCCACAGATCGTAAATTGAATGCTTATGGCAGAAGCGCTAAGAATAAATTATTCTTATTCTAGAAAAAGAACATAACAATTCTATGCCCAAGCCATCGATTGTAATGTAAGGGAGATCAATAATAGTTGAGAATTAAGTATGATATAGTCTTATGAAATCGCTGTCACAAATCTGCGAAAAACGGAGTGGGTCCAAACTTCCCCACTGGCATCAGCTAAAAAGTGCTGACTCCTGCTCATAGAATACTATTCTCCTTCAGATTTACTGGCGAAGTTCGGCAAATTTATACCTATACATTTCTACTTCCGGAAAAAATCGTATTATACCTCGGACCCAGGCTTCGCGAAAAAATCCTGTCTCACAGATTATTCCATTCGTATATGAAAGCATAATACCAATTCAATTAAAATAAATAGACCATGGCACGCAGAGATATTTCATAAACTCTAAAGTTCCCGAGTGTTGCTAAGGCGCGAATAGAATTCCGGAAAAGCTGCAGTTCATTTCATCCGGAGCGTATCAAATGAATATTTTTATCACGATCCAGACAGGCTCTCGTTATCCACGACCACCATATTATTCGAGAACGAAGCCGTTCCGACTTTTTCCCAATTTTGGACTAATTGGATACTTCGCGTACGATACAAAAACTTGGTTGCACAGTTTGTTGTATTTGTACGAGGAATGTACCGAGACCATGTTGCCTCATTAGCCGAAATTATGAGTTTCATTTTTTCAATCTTCGTTTTTATTTTTCTGGAATACACAGCGTTTTATGGATATTTCTATTGTGTCACTCTCTATATTCGCATGTGAGTAGGCCTATTAACATCATATTCTTCACGATAACGTTATTAATTGTTCTCCCGAAAATTCGAGTTATGTAGACGGATGAGATGATAATTTTCATGGGCAACTTGACCTACTCCAGAAATTTTGTCTCTCGATGGGTAATCAGCTATTCCGATGGACATTCCAACCTTCAAATAGCCATAGTTTTTTCTCCAAGTTAATCCACAAATGTGTACAATAAACCGGAACTTCAACCAACTAGTCGACCATCTAAACAATATAGTTAATTTGCTCCTTGAATTGGATTATTTGATTCAGATACGTTACTGAGATGGCATACATTTTTTTCCAAATCACCCTTTAAAACGTGCAGCTTCTATATTCCCAAATGACGGAATTGTAAGGAATCGTCTGGTCCCGAGAAAGACATTTTCTAATCTGACGGTAGTGGCCATTATTCATTGCACGGTCAAACATTAACAGTACGATAATCATTAAAAAATACTTTGGGAGGTATATTCATTACTTAATGGTTCCTTTCTGGATTTTATCTCCCAAAATCTGAAAACCATCTATAAAATGAAAAAATTAAATTTAATTTTGTGAATTACTTCTGCATTGGAACAATAACATATTTGTCAGAAGCAATGCCTAACAAACAATAGCGAAACAACGATAAGACTACTATTTCGTAATGTTTCGACTCTCTCGTCATACACCAAGCGAATATCTTCGGAATTATTTATCTAGTTTCTGAAAATCATTGAAAAAAAAATTTATATATCAGAAACAATTACACCGAAATCGCTGAAAATTTGCGAGAGCCTTTAAAACTCCACTTTACAGCCAAGTTCCAAATTTGAACACGGTCAGATCTATATTGAGTTCGTTAATAGACATAATCGGCCAAATGGTTATCCAGTTATACACATCTGAATTTATGTTGTTATTTCCTCTATTACTCAAAATATAAAAATCCGATCCAATTAAAACTCAGTAATTACTTGCGAAAATTTTCTCGGAATTTCGTGAAAATCGTATCCTGAAATTACTTGTGAAGTAAGTTTTTTCGAATGATATTAGATTTTTGAAGAATTTCAATTCCAATAGAATACATATGTTAGAAATAAAAAATTCTCTGATCATAAACGATTCCCTCATAACTCAAGCATGTCATTAAAATGGTACGAAATGTATTAATATCTTATAAAAGTTAAGGAAACAGTCTATATCGATATTAAATTCGATCAAGAGTGTCCAATAGAGGTGAATAAAACATCACTAACAGCCATTTTGTCAGTTTAAGGTTCAATTTTGATTTTTTTCCAACTACCTTGAAAAATTTTATATTCCAAAACTATGCTCGATCGACTTCGTATGGGGCATGAATAGACAACGGAACATGCGCGCAAAAGCTCCTGCCTTCAAGTCAATGCTTGAACTAATATATTTAGGTAAATGTCAATTTGTTCCCTACTGTCATTGGTCTGATTTCTGAACGTTAGATATTAAAGAAAGAAAGGGAGAGTTTTCAATAACAAGAAGAAAACTAAGGACAATTTATAACCAACCTATATCAATGTATTTTCAATTATAAGTTTAATCCGAGGGTTATTCTCCTACATTGATTTTTCAGCATAGTATGTCCGGAAAAACAACAAGTCCTATGGAAAAAAGTTAGAGGGCAAAGTTGTAGGTAATAGAAAGATCTACAACTTTTGTGTTTACGCACTTTTTTCACATAACCTCAATATTTATGTGAAAAATTCAAATAACCAAGTTTTCGGTTTTATATTTTTATCTTTTACAAAAATATAAATTTTTCACTAAATTTGGTGACAACTTACTTTTTTATGTCCCAAACAAACTGTAATTTTGTTGATTTTAAATATTTATTTTCCACCTTAATTTGACTTAATAAATACACCTTCAGAAAGTAGATATTTCAACGAACAAAAAGCCCACCGACTTTTTTTAAAAAAGCAGATATTTTGACGTGACAATTTTTGATTGAAAATTAGGCTGCCTTTTAGATATTAATTCAAAATAAGGTGAAAAAATTGGTTCAAGCACTGACGTGAAGTCAGGAGCTTTTGCGCGTATGTTCTATTGTCCATTCTCCTGGACACTCTTAATCGAATTTACCATGGTGAATTCCATTGTCTATTCTCCTGTAGTGGGCACTCCGAATTTACCATGGTAAATTCGATTAAAAATTATCCAATATAGGATAATTTTCTAGGGGTATGGTTCTTACAAAATTTTAAACACGTCTTTATATTGATTTTCTACTATTAGATACCAAGTTTCAATTCGATCGAATCTCTATTTTTTGAGTTATGAGGAAATAATATTGCAGGTGGGTATAACTCGGAAACCATTAGACCGATTATGCCCAAAAACGAACTCAACTCTCCCACTTGGATACGCAACCTACCCTGAAAATTGCAAGTCCCGATCTCCTTTCGTTCGAAAGCTATCGAGGCAACGGTCACTCATCTACTGAACTCACAAAAGGCTGCTCGAATTTCCAACAATATTTAACCGATCGTGTTAAAACTTAAAACTTTGCAGTAAAGTCTGGTTCTAAAGGCTCTTGCAAAATTTCAGCAATTTCAGACGAATAGTTACTGATATATAGATTTTTTTTTTTAATTTTCAATGATTTCTTAAACACTTTCTACAAATACTATCCTCACCAAATTTTGCAAGAATTTTTGCGTTGGTATTCTACAACTAATAGCCATGTTTGAATTCAATCGGTTTTGTATTTTTCGAGTTAATGAGGAAAAAAACAACCAATATTCAGATGGATATAACTATAAAACCGTTTGGGCGATCATACTTATAAGCAAACTCAAATGTCGCATTCAGATGCACAACCTAACCTGAAAACTTCAAGCCGCTATCTCTTTCCGTTCTCAGGTTATCGTGACAACAAAAATATTTTTTAATAATTTTCTAGCGATATGATTCTCACAAAATTTCACAAACGTGCTTAGGTTTATATTCTACAACTATTCACCAAGTTTCAATTCGATCGGATTTATATTGGTTGAAAACAAAAATGAATATTTGGAATCGAAAAAATACCAATGTCCTTGAGACATAAAGTAAGTTTTCACCAAATTTCATGAAAACAAATTTTTTTGTAACAGATAAAGATGAAAAACCAAAAAATTGGTCATTTGAATTTTTCAGATAAATTTTGAGGTTATGTTAAAAAAGTGGCAATATAAAAGTTGTAGTTCCTTTTATTAGCTACAACTTTGCAATTTAATTTTATTCCATAGGACTCGTAGTTCTGCCGGATATCGAGATAAACCGTTTTTTACCCTTAAAAACTCACCCCCTCCACCTCCGACCTCAGATCACCCCGTAAATCATCTTTCCTTTCAATTTTGTATTCTCTTCCTTTTCCAATGGCTTTCATCCTACTATTATTTTTTTTTCAAAAAATATCGACCCTGGTCTAAATTGAGAGGAATAGTTGGAAGGTCTGAAACTTCTCAACAGCTAATGAGCTCGATATTTAGCTCAGTCGCATGATGAAAATTAATGTATCCTACGGAACTGGGTCACTGTAATTTGCACTCGAAAAAAGAGATGATTTGTGGAAGTACGTCCCTATGTAATTATTTTTTGTCCTGTACCATAAACCCCGCCGTTATTGAGCACTCCCAATTGCGAGGGGGCCCCAATTCAAGTGCGCCAATTCCCACTGCGAGACCTGAACAGAAATTCAATTTCGTATCGCAAAGTTTCGTTTTTTCCAATACTCATTTCATGAAGTTTAAAGTACCCGGTGACGTTATATTACCTTCCCGAATTCCTACAAGTTCCTGGCCCTAAAGTGGAGAAAAAATATGTGATATGTTACTTTGGGATTCTCCTTAATGGGTGTGTATTCCCTTAGGATATTGCGGAAAAGCTTTTTAACTAAAAGTTTCAGAGACAAACATGTACTTTGTGATAAAGTGACAGAATCTATTGTAGAACGGGGGATGTTCTTCAAGGCGCAGTGAAATCGGCTTTTGTTGTGGAAAAAGTTGGCGAATTTTGGTTATCCAACAATAATTTGTCACTGATTCGTTTTCTAAAGGGTTCTCATTCGGCATGGGCCTTCGGAATCAAGATGTTGATGAATAATGGTTATTTATTATGGGAAAAGTTTCCTGAACGGAACGAATGAGAACCAGCATTCAGACCGCAGCGCTTTGTTTCCTAGGGTTTGTTGGCGCTGAAAGTTTAGTGACATTCGACCTCCAAGGATTGTACTTATTCGAGAAAATCAATCTATTAGGAAATAGGAAATTCTGTGATATTTTCCACAATGATATCTTACCGTATTTTTTATGTAGTACCACTATTCGCATCTCGGAAATGGTATATGTTGCATAAAGATTTTGCTCGCAACGTTCGCGCACAGAAAACAATTTCCAGAAATTAAGTAAAAATAAAATATTCAACAGTTTAACACATTATGGCAAACCGAGTCAACGAATTGAAATGTTTCTTCAAAGCCAACATGTAGGTTACTCATTCTGCTCGAACAATAGTCTAGCAAATCTCAGGTAAGTCTGGTAAATTGCAGTAGTTGTGCTGTGATAAATAAGATATATAGGAAAAACAGGTAGAGATTCTGGAATAAGAATTTAATAACACAGCTACCAACAATAATTGCAGTTTCAAGATTGCCATCCTGTATATATTTAAAATGGACATACAACAATGAAGCGCCAGATTTAAGACTGAAATGTTCATGTAGTCCTCAAGATATATTCCAAGGCTAGAGGTAAAGATGTTCCATTTGTTTATCAATCCAGAAGATTCCCAACTTATTCCATAATAGAACAAGATCGACGAAATCACACTCTTTCTATAAAAATATAAATTAAAGGCTAGTGTCACAGAATTGAATATATATTATTTCATAGAATAATTTATTACCAGTAAATTTTTCTTCTGTTCAATCATTTTAATATGTAAAATTCTACTGTATGTGTTCGAATTCCTCCTAAAGGACGAGACTGATTCTGTTGAAATTTTGTGTGTATTATTGAGTGGGTTATTGTATGGTTTAGAGTCGTAATGAGTCCATTCCAGCACTGAAACCAGTGCTGGAATGAACTCATTCCCGCATTGTTCCTAGTTATATTTTTCTCGCTCCTTCGTCCCTCGTTTTCGAATTTCGCATTCGTTTTTTAATAGGAGTCCATTCTGGAACTTGTTTTAGAATATACTATTCCAATATTAAATATGCTGCTATTTTTCCAAACGAATTTATTCCCCCACATTGGGTACTACATGCTCCTTATCTATACTGGACAAAAAAACACCTGCGTGGAGTATTTTGTTTCCTCAAATTCGCATATTTATGATAGAGCTGCTAATGATATCCATGATTCTTTTCATTGGAAATAACAAATATTCTTGATGAATTTCAATCAAAATCAAATTTCCTTTGTCCTCGATTTGGACAATCATTATTTTGCAGAGTTCATTGCGCTCGCAGGCATCAACCAACCTGATAATGGTATGTAAATTTCATCGTTGCGCCTCACTCCATCGAAGAATCATTGCAACGAAAGTTCACTGAATCGAAAGTTCACTGCATCGAAGGTTTACTCTATCGACAATGACGCCCACTTACTCCTGATTCGCCGAACGTGAAAGCTCCTATATCGATCGTCGTCGTCCGTAGTTCGGCTGAATGAGAGATAAGATGTTTCATTGAGTGTACGTCTACAAAGCGGACTCTGTATAACCCAGGGGTAGGCGGCTGTTTGGTTATGAAGCTGCGGCTCTTTAGTTCCATACGCAAATATTATTTATTCTAATGAATAAATAGATCAGTTTTTTTTTTATCAAAAAGCTTTATTTTTGAAAGTACTAGTTATTGTTGGTAAGAATAATTATTCTTGCTCTTTGAAAACTTTGATTTTGTAAACTGTTATGTCTTACCCTTCTGACTTAAAAGGTTGCCGACTCCTGGTCTAACCTAAAATATTAAAGAATTGAATGTGGTCGACAATTTTCAATTAGTGAACCATTATGAAAAATCTTGGTACGTATGCGTTATAAGTTGAGTTTTGTAACGTGTAAAAATTTGTCAATAAGAAAACATCCACCAGTGATATTCCTAATGAAAATATCACGATCAATACTTGATAATCAAGCAGGACTATGGCATTTTCCGTGAATTGGAATGCTGATACCAAGGTTTAACATTGGGAAAAGAGGTTACTGTACAGCGATTGTTCACGATTTTTTATTCAACTGACTTGCATTTTCTATTAACATCAGAGGCAGTTGATACAGTATGTCCATCTTTCAGAGGAAAATTACTGCTGGGCTTGGAACTAAAGAAAACTATTTCATTGATTCACACAATATTATCCATTACCTATAGAACTCATATTATGTAAGAATCTATTTTACTGGAGTATCATATCCTGATTAGAAATAAAATTGAAATCAAAATAGGAAATTTGCCAAGAAGAAAACAGCATCGAGATAAATTGGTTTGGTGCGAAACCCGTTCAACTCCAATTTTCTTCGAATTTTAGTTATTGACTTTGAGAACAAATAAAAACAACTTATTGATTTAAGAATTTAAATATCCTTTTCATTGTGCACGTTAAGAATTTTCCCCTTGCCAAAGTGGAAACACTTAACAGGAATTGAGAACTTTTAAATTGATTTATACTTATATTTCTGACTTTTTTTGGAAAGAATTGAATTTAAAATAAAAATATATTAATAAACCTATATTTTTCCTTCATTCCGGGCATCCTGCCATCGTTATGGTAATATATTTCTAACTCAGTATAAAAATGTTATATCTTTAAACAAATTTCTTTATTACGAATGAGAAGTAATACAGAAACCAATTAAACATAAATAAAGTTCTAGAGTGTAACAAAATATCCTACTCTTTTCCTTGATGAACATTTCAACTTGCTTCAATAGATTTACTAAAATGATATTTTTCCGTCCTCAGATTAAAAGTGTCGTGCGATTGGCTCAGTGGTAGAGTAATTGACTTGGGAGCGGAAGCCCCAAGTTCAATTCCGAGGCTAGGAAAGAAATTTTCTGGTCACGGTAATCACCACCATTCGCTGTTGGGTCAAAAATTAACAGTGCTGTGCCTAAGGTGGCGTAAGGACACAGTAACAAAGCCTACACAGAACACAACTGGTTCTCCTAACTCAGGGCAAGCTCTTAGAGCTTATGAGGGGTCTCCTTGTGGAAGACCCAGGAGGATCAGTATAATAATAATAATAATAATAATAATAATAATAATACAGCATATTATTTAGATTTCAATTTCATTTCGAATCAGGATACCTATGATACTCGAGTAAATATTATACAAGTTTCAAGTTTTAATACGATCGGTTAAATATTGTTGGAGATTCGAGCATTCTTGTGTGAGTTAGGTAGATGGGTGACCGTTGCCTCGATAACTTTCGAACGAAACGAGATAGGGACTTGCAAGTTTCAGGGTAGGTTGCGTATCCGAAAGGGAGAGTTGAGTTCGTTTTTGGGCATAATCAGTCAAACGGTTTCCGAGTTATACCCACCTGGAATATTATTTCCTTAATAACTCAAAAAATAAATATTCGATCGAAATGGCGCTTTGTAACTAGTAGTAGAAAATCAACATAAAGACGTGTTTAAAATTTTGTAAGAACCGTACCCCTAGAAAATTTTAAAAAAATTACGAAAAAAAAAATTTTAAGAATCGTACCCCTAGAAAATTTTAAAAAAATCACGAAAAAAAAAATTGGTTCAAGCACTGACGTGAAGTCAGAAGCTTTTGCGCGTATGTTCTATTGTCCATTCTTCTGTATTGGACACCCTTAATCGAATTTACCATGGTAAATTATGTTGTCCATTCTCCTGTATTGGACACTCTCAATTCGAATTTACTATGGTAAATTCGAATTGAGTGTCTCAAATCTAAGTTAATATTCAAGTACACTTTTCAACATGGAATATTTGCTCCATAGTATACTGGGCTGGTATTTCTTCTTCGAATGTAAAGAGTATGCTGACAATACTTCCCCATTGAGGCTTGTTGTCCCTTTACTGTCAGTTTTCAAAATTCTGATATTCTGCTTCATACTTGACTTTTGATTTTGCAGGTAATAAAATCAAAATGGCTCCATTAGCCGCCTGCAATATGGAATGTGGAAGATCTATAAAAGAACTGTTCATTTCAACAGTGATTACAGCGTTTGTGTAGGAGAGAAAAGCTTAGGTATTACACAATCCGAGAAAAATTCATATATAATCATGTCAAAATCTACAAGTCTTGTTGCTTGATAATATTGTTCCTGGGAATTTATCATGAATATGTATTTGTTCAAGCTGTACTGCAAATATCGGGAACAATAATTGAAAAGTGGGATTCTGCAAGAGTCTCACCTTGAATAAATAATACACCAGTTTCTAAAATATTCATGAAAATGAACAACAACAATTTTGATCAGTTTGAAATGTCCGTGCTGCAAATTATGTTTTCCGCACGATGTGTATTGTGTTACTTTGGAAACCTAAATGCGTGCGGAAAAGTACTACTTACTTTGCGCACGCTCGTAGGAAATAGAATATTCTAAAACAAGTTGCAGAATGTGCTCCTATTCAAACACGAATACGAAATTCGAAAACGAGCGACGAAGAAGCGAGTTTTCGAACGCATGAGTGTTGGAATTGCATTCTACAACGAATATTAGACGATATTTTCTCTATTTCAGGCAAGTTTTGTAAAATACTGTTGAAATTCAATGAAAAATTCGGATTATACATCCCAGTGACATTTGTATTATACCACAAAACGAAAAATATAACTAGAAACAATGCGGGAATGAGTTCGTTACAGCACTGTTTTTAGGATTTAACATCCCAGTGACTCTTGTATTATATTTTGGCAGTTGGTGTGACTGTTACGAAAGTTGACAGATTACGGAGTTTCAATTTGAATCGTTCCTAGGGCATGGAGATTAGATTTAAAACAGTTTCCTAATAGCATGAATGATTCAAAATAAGCAAGAAGTAAATCTCTACTACCTTATTTTTAACGAAAATGAAACTTTTTCTCTCAACAATTTCACTATATCCAGATTATATTACATTGACAATTGACGTGTGTTGAAATTTGATAGGATCGAATGTCAGTGCTGACTACCACAAAACGAAAAATATAACTAGAAACAATGCGGGTATGAGTTCATTACAGCATTGTTTTTAGTGCTGTAATGAACTCATTACGATACTGAAATAAAGAAAATAATAATAAAATAAATAATAATATTCATATTTACGAATTTATATGAAACAGACCTATTTTCGATGTTGTCTTAAAATATATTCAATTTGAGCTTCCATGTTTTCAACAGTGGATATCCCCCTACAGTAAACAAGAAAATTTAGAGCTCCATTCTCATACCGACATCCAGAAATTCGCCTTTCCTCAGGCACTCTCCCTAAACGCTGAGTTATCTTGTTAATGCAACGAAATATGGGAGTGTGCAATTAACATATCCAACCGCCGGGTTAGCCACCCGTCTTCATAGTAGAAGATGGTTTAGCTCTTAACGAGGTGCGGTAAGAGGTTCATTTACCTTTGAAATATTCGTTTGTGATGCCGCCTGGGTACTTCCAAGTTTTCTTTTTACTTTCGATACGATGGAGTAGGTATCTTTATGCACCTACAAAAACAGATCAGAATGAAATGTTTATTATTTCAACTTCAGCTGACTGCTTTGTTAATACAAGATGCCTTGTGCAGCAGGCATATCCTTTCACCCTTTTCGCGAATCAGCTCAGTATAAATTTCAGCATAGTGAAAATATTTGAATTGGGCACTTAATTAAGGTTCAATCTACGGAGAAAGTGGAATAATTAGGTAATGAATATTCCACGCAAAGGTTCATTGTTTTCTCAACTTAATACACCGATTCTCTTCATTATTTGTAAACAGGGTGTTTGCGAATTTAAACATTTATTTTCTTTCAACATAGATACGATTCGTTCTCGTTCAGCAGTGATATAAATATTTAAAATTCTATTTTCATGCTTGAAATGAAAGTAAGATGACCAACTAAAATAACGGTTGATATGACAACTTGTGTTGATGGCGTTCTTGTTCATCGGAAAAGAGTGCTTATCAATTTACCCAAATGTCTGTAGTTTTCGAATTTTTGTAATAAAATGGTCTTAAACAATTTGGTTTGACTCACTGATCAAGAATCCGTGGTCAAAATCGATTCTGTCTGGCCGGCAGGTCCGGCAGGCGTAGACACGATAACTCTCGAACGGAATGAGCTAAACAGTTGAAATTTTCAGAGTAGGTTTGGGAGATAAATATCTCAGTTAAGTTTGTTATTGGGCAAAATCAGCTTAATGGTTTCGTCATAAGAATGCATTAATATCACCTTCAACTCTAACAAATTAATACTTTCGGAGATATGATTTTTCAAAATTGCAATTACTCTATGATTTCACAGAATGCTGTAATCGAAAATAATGTCTGTATCTATGAATTTCATGATCTGTGCTCATATATGTCACCATTTTCATCTCATCTATAGATAAGAGACATACCAATCAAAGTATATATAATTGAATGCAAAGTGAACAATGAAATAACCTCATGAATGATAATCCATATGATGATGGAAATATATACTTAGGTAAGTTAATCAAATTGGGTTCCGTATATCTCCAGTAAAAACGAAACTGGAATATTGGCTAAGTAATTGATATAATATGATTATTTTCATAGTAGATTGGAGGAATGAATATCTCGGATATATCAGAAGTTCGTTATTGGGTAGAATCAGTCCGGTTGTTCCGGATTAATAATATTTGGCACTCTTGTTGAATTTAATTTCTTTTATGATGTTTGAATTTAATTTATTTTATGATGCAGTTCTATCATAAGAATCCTCCCCAACTCTGAGAAACCAATACTTTCGGAGATATGATTTGTCAAAGGTTGAACAAGAGCGCAAAAGCTTCTGTCCACAGGACTTTCCCACTTTTTGGCGCTCTTGTTCCTCGGAACAAGAACAGCTATTAGAGATTGTCAATTCATAGATGTTATTTTCTCTTGGAAAGCAAGTATTCAATTCTTGAATTCGTGAATATATACAAGAATGTTTTGATGTAGATTATGGAGGAAATAGGAAAGAAGAACATAATAGAATCATCAAAAGAAATTACTGTTCGTTGACCACTGAGGTTAATATTACCTTTTACTTCCTTAAGTAGTGAGACATGTTCCTATATACAGTATTTTCATAATGTTGCTAGCAAAAAAAAACTGAAATATGGATCTACATTTGTGTATTAATCATTTTTTCTTTAGCTAAGGTTCATAACACAGAAAAGAATGTGTTAGTGGTATGAATTATAAAATTTTAAATTATGAAAAGAGAATAATATTTTGTTAATATATTTTGAACTATTAAAATAATTTGTTCGTAATCCACTACCTACTCAAATATCAGGAATATATGGATAATCTGCTATGATTGTCTCCAACCTTGCTCTAGACATTTCGATGATGACTTTCCTTAGGTATTTCGAGTTGTGAAAACTATGCACAGAGTGTAAGTTGCAACAACCCATTCCACGAGGTTGAATCATTTCAGATTGCTCATTCAATCTTGATAAATAAATTTAATGACAATTTTTGAAGCATTAAGGCATTGAAGCATTGTAGAAGGCTCTTTTTGGCGCACTTGTTTTTTAAAAGATAATTTTTGAAGCAGTTTTTTAAACGACACTTTTTCAAATTCAATTTCTTTCATCGTGCAGTTCTATCATAGGAATCTATTGTTATAATTCCCAGCTCTGAAAAATCAATACTTTCGGAGATATAATTTGTCTGTTTGAACAACAGCGTCAAAAAGCTCCTGTCCACAGGGCTTGAACTAATTTTTTAACTATTCATTTGACACTTAGCGTATTTTCTGAATAAACAGTGGATTCTTCGAGTATCCATATATTGTGTTTGTATATTGGTATTCTAACGAAAACTCCAGAAAAGCAGTTCGAGAATACCGAAGGGAATTTCCAAATAGATACCAACCTCACACAGAATTTATTGGATTATTCCGAATACTTCGGGATACAGGTGATCCTACTCCAAGAGAAGCCATTCGCCCAACGAAAGTGCATGTAGAAAATGAATAAAATTAAATAGACGCTGTTCTTCGCAACTCTACAATTAGTATTCGGCGTACATCTGCTAGTCTTCATTTATCACCGAATTTTGTTTGTGTGTCTTAAACATTTTATAGACAAAGTGTACGATCCTTACATGCTGGAAAGTCCCACAATGGTTATAATTTTGTAGATTGTTACTTCAACAACATACACACAATAGATTAATTTTGCTTGTCATGTAGTCTAACAAGGGTTGTTTTACAAGGGACACTATGAACAACAATAATAACGAAAATGGATAATCAGACAAGAAGTTGCTTGGTTAAATGAACATTTCCCGAATAGATGGATAGGTCAAGGGTGACCAATAGCTTGGCCAACTGGCTCGCAGGATCTCATCAACAATTACCTGATAGATTTCAAGATGCACTTAACCAGATAAAGAACTCACTCAACCATTTTTGGCCAGCTGAAAGAGCCAGACGATGGCTCAAATTCTCCAGGTAAGACCAGGGCCGTAGCTAGAGATGAATTTAAGGTAGGGCAATGGAGGTCACAGGTAGGGCAGAAGTAAAAAAATTTACTTGATGTGATCTGAATAATCAATTTTCATCGTACCTACTTTTGAGTGAAATAGGTAGTTAATATTAAAATACTTAGTTCTTCAGGTTTATTTTATTCCTTTTAACATATTGGGGTTATTATAACGTTTATAAAAATCTTCCTCTAAACCCCTGAATCCTTCGATTTGCCATATTATTAAATATGCGAAGTACTTCATTCAGATCAACTGAATCAGTTCTTCTCTTTTCAAAGGCCAGAAATACCATAATAATTAAATGAGACTTCATTATTAAATGGTTTCTTTCTGGGTTTTCTATCCCAAACTCGGAAAATACCTATCCATAAAATAAATAAAAAATAATTTTGTGAAATGCTTCTGCGTAAGAAACACAAGATAGTTGTCAGAAGCAATCAATTGAACCAGGTTGCCTAACAAACAATAACGAAAACAACAACGATGAAACAACTATTTCCTAACGTTTCGGAGTCTATAGTAGACTCTTTCGTCAGACACTTAACGATAATCTTATTTTTGCGCGTATGTTCTGGGGAACATCGCGTTATCATTTTGCCCAAATGTCTGTAATTTTCGAATTTTTTGCTGAAAATGGTCTGAAACGATTGGGTTCGACTCCCTGATGAAGAATTCGAGTTCAAATTTGATTCTGTCCGGCCGGCTGGCCGTCCGTTGGTAACTTGAGAGCGGAAAGAGATAGCGACTTGAAATTTTCAGTATAGGTGGCGCATCCCAATACGACGGACAAGTTCGATAATGGGCATAATCGGCCCAATGGTTTCCGAGTAATGATTTTGTTTTCAACCAATACAAATCCGATCGAATTGAAACTTACTGAGTAGTTGTAGAATACAAACCTACGGACGCTTGTGAAATTTTGTGAGAATCGTATCACTAAAACATTTAAAAAAATATATTAAAAATATTATTTATGTCAGGATAAACTGAGAACAGAAAGAGATAGCGACTTGAAACGTTCGGGTTAGGTTGTGCATCAAAATGGGACATTTAAGGTTTGTTCATAGGCATAATTGGCCAAACGGTTTTGGAGTCATACCCATCTATACAAAAGCGATCCAATTCACACATGGTTCTCAGTTGTAGAATGCCAGCGCAAAAATTTTTGCGAAATTTCGTGAGGATCGTATCACAACAACATTTTTAAAAAATCATTGAATTAATTCTATATATCAAAAACTATTCGTCCGACATCGCTGAAATTTTACGAGAGCCTCAGAACCTAACTCTACTGCAAAGTTCCAAGTTTGAACATGATCGGATCTATATTGCTGGAGATCCGAGCAGCCTTGTGTGAGTTCAGTAGCTGGATGGGTGACCGTTGCCTCGATAACATTCGAACGATAGGAGATAGGGACTTGCAATTTTCAGGGTAGGAATTAGTACATGAGGTGCTTCTTAAAATGTAGCATGTGGTTAATTCGGAATTGTTTTGCAAGTAATAATTTTTTTCCTCACGTCACATTATGGAAACACATTTTCCTAAGCATATTATTTAATTTGTTACTATTTTTTAAGGTAGGGCATTGGAAATTAAAGGTAGGGCATTGCCCCATTATGCCCCCCCCTAGCTACGGCCCCGGGTAAGACCTAAGAGTTTTAACAGCTATGTACACGGCTCACTTGGAACTCAGAAAACACCTAAGCTGGGGTTGGTTCAGGACTCTGAATCCAGACTATGCCTGGAGGACTGGGACAGGGAATCCACCACCCAAGTTCCTAAGAAAATGCTATTAAATGGTACACATATGGTTCAAAAACCAATATAGGAGCTGGCACTGGAGTATATGGGGAAGGCACCAAATGCTCACTATCTCTAGGCTTCTATCCGAGCATCCTTCAGACAGAAATACTTGCAATCGAAAGATGCGTGGAAATGAACCTGGAAAGGAACTATCAGAGGTGTGATTTAGCAATCCATTCTGACAGTCTAGCTGCAATTAAAGCTCTGAGCTCCCATGTTATCGGGTCTCAGCTAATATGGGAGTACCGAAGAAAATTCAATGAAGTAAGAACAACAGGGTCTCCTTGGTCTGGGTTCCTGGTCACTGTGGAATTAAAGGAAATGAGGAGGCCAACACCATTACCAAGAAAGGACCACTCACACCTTTCATTGGCCTGGAACCCTTCGGTGGGGTAGGTAGATACACCTACAAAACTTAATTTCAGATGAAAGGAGAAACTGAAGGCGGTATACTCTGGAGATCTCTCCCAGGAATATATGACTGCAAAAAGTTCCTCCGGAACTTTGAAACTGTCAGATCCAAGAAGTATACAGCAAAAATACTCTGAACCTCCTCACTGGTTTTCTCACAAGGCACTGCTATCTTAAGGAGCAATATGTTGAGATTAGGGCTAGCAGAAATTGACGAATGCAGATTCCGTTGGGAAGAGCATGAAACTCCTTATCACCTCAAACCAACGCAAGAAAAAAAAAATTATTGTGCACCCCCCATCAGAGCTGTCGATGTCATCACCATCTACAGCTCGCCTTCCAGTTCCAGAGTTCTGATGAACTCCAGCATCTGGAATGGCTTCAAGGAGGCTATATACAGAAAGGTGTAAGACAGGGTTATATCTCCACTAGTGTTCAACTTGTATTCCGAGGAAATTCTCGCGAATGCCCTCCAGGACGCAAAGGAAGGCATTAAGGCATTAAGGTTAATGGAAAAAGAGTAAATAACATTCGATATGCTGATGATACCGTACTGATTGCTGATAGTGAACAAGATCTGGAAAACTTATTCGACACAATCGTATACGATTGTGTCTAATAACTTGTAAAAATAATAATTATAATAATAATAATAATATCTCTCCTTCACGTATAAGTCAAGTGAATAAGAAGAAAACAAAAATAATTTTGGTCTGCGAAAACAATACCTCCAGAACGAATATATCGATAGGCATGTTGAACAAGTTGAGAAATGTAAGTACCTTGGATGTCTGGTGAACGATATATTGGATCCAGATCAAAAAATAAAGAGCAGAATAGAACAAGCCAGAAACGTATTCTTGAAAATGAGACATTTTTGGCGCTCTTGTTCCTCGGAACAGAGTGCTTATCAATTTGCCCAAATGTCAGTTTTTTCGAATTTTTGTATGAAAATGGTCTTAAACGATTTGCTCGCTTGGGATTGTTATTGGACAAAATCGGTTCAATGGTTTCGAAGTAACGAAAAAAAAAATTTTTTCTACACTACAAATTTCGCTACAATTTCGTTTTTAAGATGCAATTTCACGATAAACATCCATTGATATCATTTTCAACTCTAAGAAGCTAGTACTTTCGCAGATATGAATTTTCAAAATTTCAATAATAAATCGTTCTTCTATGTTTCCACAGAATCCTGTACTTAATTATTCTATCTATGAATTATAATATGATCTGTGTTCTTACATGTCATCTTATTTTCCTATGAGAGATTAATGTCAATATTCTTTCTGGTTCGTTATTCTTTATATAAATTGCACCTCTCCTGTTCTAGAAAACAAAGTATGATTGAATGCAAAATGACCAAATAACCTCAGCTATCGTAGAATTATGAGGATGATATGATATTATACTTTCAAGGTGATAATATAATGCCCGTGGATAATCCATATGATGATGAAAATATATACTTTGGTAAGATACATAATCAAATTGGGTTCAGAATATCTCCAGTAAAAACAAAACTGCAATATTGTGTAAGTTTCAATTGATATAATATAATTTTCAGCGTAGATTTGAGGAATGAATATCTCGGATAAGTTCGTTATTGGGGGAATCGGTCTATTTGAATTTAATTTCTTTCATGATGCAGTTCTATCGTAAGAATCCATTTATATCATTCCCAGAAACCAATGTGTACAGGGCTCGAATCAATTCTTTTTTCGAGAAACCTCAGCCTCGACCTCCGCCGATGCAACTAGTTCCATTTATGATGCGACGCGATTGTCGCAAATTAAAATGAGTCAAACGTACATAAATCAACCTGCACGCACTTGCGACAATTCAATCGTGATTAAGATGCTGCCGAAGTCGAGTTGGGAATGATATTAATGGATTCATGTGAAAAAACTGCATCATAAAAGGAATCAAATTCAAACAAGGGTGCCAAAAATTGTTAATCCGTAAATACCAGACCGATTCTACCCTATCATGAACTCATCCGAGATATTCATTCATCAAATTTACTCTGAAAATTATATTGAATTCTAGTGTTGTTTTTACTGGAGATATTCTGAATCCTTTTTGATTAACTTACCTGGATTATCCAAGAGCATTATATTATAACCCAAAAATTACAATATCCTATAATTCTATGATATTTATTTCATTGGTTATTTCATTGGTCATTTTGCATTCAATCATACTCTTTTTTCTAGAACAGGAGGTATTTTATATCATGAGTCTATAGCTCATTCCGTTCGAAAATTATTGTGTTAATGGACGGACAGACTTAATTGATTTTGACCCGCATTCTTGATCATTGATTCGAACCACAACGTGTATGATCATTTTCAGCCAAAAATTCGAAAATTACAAACATTTGCGCTAAGTGATAAGCCCTCTGTTCCGAGGAACAAGATCGCCAAAAAATGTCCGATAACGAATCTCGCGCTGAGGATGACCTAGTAAATAGTGTTTTAGACACAGATAAAATCATTGCAGAAATGGGAAAGAGGCCTGCTCTTTATAATAAGCAATTGAAAGAGTATATCGACCGGAATGTAAAAGAAAAGCAATGGGGTGAAGTTCATCCAATAGTATTGATAAAATTTAGTAGGATGGTTTCTTAAGTCGGTATGAATATTGTAGAATTGCCCTTTTAACAGCCTTTGACTTATAACTGGATGCATCCAGTACTGCTTTTTACGCTGTTTCCTTGATTTGGCTCGTAAAAAAGGGTATTCCAATAAGAGGTGTTATTTTGAATAACCCGCTATTTCGGTAGATGTCACTTTTGAAGCTGTAATTTTTCGACATTTGACAAGTAGAAACTACGCCATTAATAAAAACGAAACGATATACGCTTCAAGAACGCATTGAAATTATTAAATTTCACTATAAAAATGGTGAAAATTTGGCAGAGACGGTTCGTAAAACTCGAGAGTTTTTGGGTCGTCGTGAAGCACCTTGTCGGACCGCAATGAAGAAATAGTTGGAAAAATTCGAGCTGTTGGGACAAGTTAGTTATGTGGAGAATAAAACCCGTGCACGTCGCTCAAGAACAGCCGAGAATATTGCTGCTGTAGCCGAAAGTGTTGAAGAAAACCCAGGTTTGTCTATTCTTCGTCGTTCTTTGGAATAAGGCATTCCACAAACGTCATTACACCGTATTTTGCATACAGATTTGGGGGTCTTAAGGCTTATAAAGTTCAGTTAACACAAGAACTCAAGCCGGTCGATCATCAACAACGTCGTGTCTTTGCTGATTGGGTCGTTGAAATGCATGAAAATGATCCAGAATTCCTTTGAAAAATCATCTTGAGTGATGAGGACCATTTCCACCTCGGTGGCTTCGTCAACAAGCAAAATTGTCGCATCTGGGGCTTGGAAAACCCAAGAGTTATTGTTGAAAAGCCTCTCTATCCTCAACGTGTGACTGTTTGTTGCGGTTTATGGTCCGGCGGAGTCATTGGACCTTACTTTTTTGAAAATGAGGCTGGAGCAACAATTACGGTGAATGGATTGCGCTATCAAGAGATGATAAATGATTTTTTATGGCCGAAATTGGATGGTATTGATCTGGACAACGTATACTTTCAACAAGACGGTGCTACGTGCCACTCAAGCAACGAAACCATTGATCTTTTGCGGGAAAAGTTTCCGGACCGTGTTATCTCTCGAAGAGGTGATCACAATTGGCCACCGAGATCTTGTGATTTAACACCTTGCGACTTCTTCCTTTGGGGCCACGTGAAAGAGAAGGTCTACGCCAATAGCCCAGCGTCGATTCAAGACCTCGAAGATGGAATTCGTGAGGTTATCGAGGACATAGGGCAGCCACTTTGCGATTTGGTTATGGAAAATTTCATTGAAAGGATATGGTCCTGTGAGCATGGTCGTGGTGGTCATTTGCCTGATGTTATTTTCCACAATTAATGACATAGCTCCTTCTTTATAATGAAATAAACATCCAATCATTTATATTGAAAAATGGCATTTTTCTTTGAATATCAAACTAACACCTCTTATTGGAAAACCCTTTAGTATATAGCTACCACGCAAACGGTTTCAGTAAAATCCATGTTTTTGCTGAATGAAATTTCGATTAATTTGTCGCATTGCGATTATTCAGTCGTGCGACAAGAAATCGCATGTGCGCGCCTAGCCTCATACGGCCTGGACGCCTGGACATTGAAGGTGAATACTTTACACCGATTGGAGAACTTCGACGCATGCCAAGAATTCCGTGGACTGATCACATTAGAAAGAAGAGGTTCTGAGAAGAATGAACATGGATCGGGAACTACTGGAAATAATAAAGAAGCGAAAAAAAGCATACCTTGGGCACGTTGAAAGATATAGCTTCCTACAACTTATAATGGAAGGAAAGATTGAAGGCAAACGGGGATCTGGTAGGTGACAAATGACACGGTTGAGGAACATAATAGAGTGGACTTGCCTAGATTTTTAGTCACTGAGAAGCAAGGCACAATCTATAGAGAAATTTGGAGCCTTATACGGCCTGGACGCCTGGACCTTGAAGGTAAATACTTTACCCCGATTGGAGAACTTCGACGCATGCTGAGAATTTCGTGGACAGATCATTTTAGAAAGAAGAGGTTCTGAGAAGAATGAACATGGATCGGGAACTACTGGAAATAATACAGAAGCGAAAAAAAGCATACCTTGGGCACGTTGAAGGATATAGCTTCCTACAGTTTATAATGGAAGGAAAGATTGAAGGCAAACGGGCACCTGGTAGGTGAAAAATGACAAGGTTGAGGAACATAAAAGAGTGGACTAGCCTAGATTTTTAGTCACTGAGAAGCAAGGCGCAATCTAGAGATAAATTTGGAGGAGTCATCGCCAACATTCGTTGGAAGACGGCTCCTAAAAAGAAGAAATTAAACTCCTTTCAAAGTCGTCCATGAAGCTGAACTGAAGGACCTTTATCTTCAAACACTTATTCTTGGTGAGATGTGTTAGAATGAATTCAGGAAAAAATTTAAAATGGTTGCCAAATCTTTAGCCTGGATGCGCCACTGGCGCCACTCGTATAACCACGTCTCTGCGAAAAATTCCATTATACGACTGGCACTCCGCATTTACAGTAACTGTCTTCCTGTCGAAACTGAATTCAATCGACGAATACACACCATCAGCTTCGGCGATTGACTTGCTCTGATCGTTCCCTTTCCGGCAATATATCCGCACTGAATGTAAAGTGCATTGCAGAAGGATATGTATTAGTTGCATTAAGGCGGCGTTTGTTGAATGAATTGGCCCTTACCATTACCAGTATTTTGAATATAAGTTCAACTGAGACATTGCTTCTCGTAGGAGATATCCTTCATACGCCCCAAAATAGGGTCATTACTCTTCATGTTAACCCCGTAGAATAAGGACCCTAAGCAATTCCGAATAGCACCTGTGAATAAATATATAAAATAGTTATCTGCAAAGATGAAGAATGACAATAAATAGTGTTCAATTTCTGCGAGTTTATTTATTCGCGAACACAATTGTTTTGGCAGACAGTGGCTTCTTCTGGCTATACATTTAAACTAATTCAATATGAGGATTGAGAAACATAGGGCTTCATACGAGACGAGAGTAGGCGAGAGTATAAAAAATCTCGTCTCAGTCTCGCTAATTCCCAAAAAATTAAGTCTCGTTTGAGTCTCGTTCTCGTCTCGTCTCGCTTAATTCTCAATAACGATAATAAATATCATAATATATATACGAAATTGCATATAATAATGAATAATTTTGTAAATTGTATATTTATACGGTCTTATACAAAAATATTTGTACATGTACATGTACATATTATTTTTAATTTTGAACACTGATAATTTCAACTTTTAAATTACTCGATGACCAAGAATTCAAACATAATCACGCTTGCATCACATCATTTTTCAATGATGTACGTGTTTTTGCCATGATCATACCAGCTGTGGAAAATAATCTTTCAACAGGTACATAAGCCAATAATTAATCATCGGCCATCTTGGAAAGTGCAGGAAGAACTTTTTTATCACTCTCCACCACTGTAAAATATTTTTTTATTTTGATTCCTATTTGCTTTTTCAAACAGCAAATATTCTTCAAACTCAGCTTTCCAATATTTCGAAAGTTTTGTTGATGTTTTAAATAGGCTATCGATGTCAATATATTTTTTAATAGAATTGAACAATTTGGTATAGTTTTCCAAGAATACCTTCCCTGTGTGTAGATCATTGAGGGTGTTTTTGGCGTATTCCTCATAACACTTTTCGAAACATTGAATAGCTTCATTTCTTTACCAGTTTTATTATACGTTGTTCCACAGGTGTATACAATAATTGTTCAAATCTTCACTACAAGGAGCACAAAAGAATAATTTTCTCCAGATGTTCAGATAGAGACGAAATTTTCAAAGCATTGGGGTTTAGGGGCAATAAAAGTTGTCAGCAAATTATTGAATTTATAACGGTGTCCGTTTTTATGGTTGTGAATTCTATTTTTTCTTGAAAAATAATCTCAATTATCGCAAGGTCATAACAAATTAATAATCTCCTAAAAAATCGTGTATTTCTAGAACGATCGATGCATAATATAGACAAAATATATCGGTAATTATAGTGAAAACTCTTCAAATTCAATTGTTTTCTGTGGGTGTTGAAATAAGTCGAGTCATATATAAAACTTCATACAAAAAAATTAACAAGATCAAAAACGAGACTCTCGTGTTGCACTGTATGTGGTCTCGGTATCGCCTATAATATTTTTGAGATGGTCTCGTCTCGTCTCGTCTCGCTTTTACGAGACGAGACGAGAAAAATCACGCTCTCGCGTGAAGCCCTAAGAAACACTTACACTAAAGGTAGGTACTGGAGACAACATGCTGAAGTAATAAAAAGATTTGGGGATGGCAGCATAGTTTCAATTTCACAAAAATCACATTGATCCAAACCTTTTGAATTTTAATTACTATTTCTCTTCATGGCACGTTACCATTGAGTTTATGATTGAAGTTTATCATTTTTGAATTTTTCTAGTTTATTTTTGGTGCTCTTGTTCCTCGAGAGTGCTTATCAATTTGCCCAAATGTTTGTAATTTTTTTAATTTTTGGCTGAAAATGGTCTTAAACGTTTTGGTCCGACCCACTGATCAAGAATCCGTGGTCGAAATCGATCCTGTCCAGCCGTCCGTCTGGCCGTGGTTTCGGAGTAACGATTAAAATTTTTTTTTAGATTAGAAATTTCGAATTTTTTCAAGATGCGGTTTCATCGTAACAATCCATTGATATCTTTTTCAACTCTAACAAGCTAACACTTTCGGAGATGTGATTTTTCAAAATTTCAATAATACATCATACTTCTATGTTTCCACAAAAAGCGAATTCTATCTGTCTGTGTTCTATCTTTGTCCACTGTCTTTAAATGTCATGTTATCTAGATAGTAGGGGATCTCAAATTTATTTTTGTTCTAGTTTGTTTATAATTCGTACTTTGAAAATATTTTATGTTTGAAAACAAGTATCCGAATTTTGAATTTGCGAATATATAACTGACTGTTTTGATACCGAAATTAATATTGACTTGTTGCATATTGAATAATTTATGTACAAATATTGGGGATGATGTTTCAGAAGATGCACAATTGGGTCATTTTAATGATGTATTTTATGAAGGCAATAGGAAAGAACAACATAATGGAATCATCAAAAGAAATCACTGTTCCGTTGACCACTGAGGTTAATATTACCTTTTACTTCCTTAAGAAGTGAGACATGTTGCATATATACAGTATTTTCATAATGTTGCTAGCAAAAAAATGCTGAAATATGGCTCTACATTTGTGTATCAAATATTTATTCTTGAGTTAAGGTTCATAATTCTGAATGAATGTGTTAGTGGTATGAACTTTTAAATTATGAAAAGAGGATGGTATTTTATTAATATATTTTGTCGTATAATGATATAAGTTTTAAAATAACGAAAAACAAGAATATAAAATACATATTTAAACTTTCAAATGAATGAAATGAACCATTAAAATAATTTGTTTTTCAGCCTATACCTATTCAAATATCAAGAATAAATGTGCAATCTGCTATGATTGTCTCCAACCTTGCTCTAGACATTCGGAAGATCCTTAGGTATTTCGAGTTGTGAAAACTATGCACCGAGTGTAAGTTGCAACGAACCATTCCACGAGGGTAAATCATTGCAGATTGCTCATTTAATCTTGACAAATAAACTATTATTTGCATTTAATTCCTTTTCTGATGCAGTTCTATCGTAAGAATCACTTGATATCATTCCCAACCCTAAGAAACCAATACTTTCGGAGCTATGATTTGTCAAGGTCTTGAACAAGAGCGCCAAAGCTCCTGTCCACAGGGCTTTCCAATTTTTTTCCTATTGTTTTATCATTTTTGAATCAATCCAGTTTATTTTTTTTTCTTATGGTTCAAAGAACATAAAACTCAAAAAAAGGTTGGATAATACTGATTTAAAAGAATCTTTCGAAAGTTATATTTATTTATTACGAGTATTTCCAAATATGTTAGTTTGGATAAAGGATCGTTTTTCTCCACATGAATGAGTTCATAGTTGTAATTGTAATTTATTAAATCCTGATTATTTTAAATGATTTGGATATGTCGAATATGAATTTAATTAAAGGATGAAGGCTGTTAAAAAAAAATGTGAAGGTGTTAAATTGTTTGTTGGTACCTTTAAAGCAATAGATGATGTAATCCAGGTATATGAATCTATAAAAAAATATTTGTTCATCGAGTGCAAATGTTCTTTCACTTCTAAATCATCCGTATCCGGCCTTAATTGGACTAAGAGGATTTCCAATGATAAGACCTCCATCGGAGATAAAATACGTTCAGTTGAATTGAAAATAGTTTTGCAGGAGACATAACTATTTCAAGACAATTCAGAAAATCATTAATTTTAGGGTTGATAATATTTTTAAACTATAACTGTTCAGCAAAAACTGTTCAACAACAACTGCTTCAATAACTGTTTAACCATTTGTACTGTTGCGAATGGGCATTTGAATAGAATTAATATTGTCTAAGAGTTGGAATTTTTCATAAGCTTGAAATTTTGTTTCCGTTTAGATCAATCCGAAAACTCGTTTAAAAACCGTCAATAACTCATAGAAAATGGAATAGAAATATTTCCTTCATAGGTTCAGGTAAGTTTCGATAACTTCCACACCAAATGAACAACCAATATATTCGATAAAACTCAGGATATGATATTGAAAGCGGTTATATTAAATTAAATGCGAATTGCAACATGTGCTACTTCGAGCAAATAACCAAAAATATTCTGCCATGGCATAAAGAGCACATGGAAGATATTTGAAAAAACAACGTCGATAAATCTGCTGTTCCAAATTGTTGAAAAATTCTACTCTCTGAAGCATAAATTAAATCCGAAAATATTCAAGAGTATGTAGGTCTATGTAGCTGTTCTGGGGTAACTATTGAGTAGAATCATGTTTGCGTATTTATATAATCATTCCAAATGGATGAGGGTGTAATTTTTTAATTCAGCGAGTAAAATATCGAAATTTCTGAAATGATCGAATTTTTGTGTTCCGGGTATCCCATTTAGGGCAACCTTGTGCAGGCTACCTCCCTTATTCTTGGAGATACAAGGTTGCGGTTCTCGCGACAGTATATTATGTCATATATTTATTAATCAAAAAGTGAACTCTTAAAAATATTATACAGGAGATAACCTATTCGTTGCCAGTACGACAAAGGGATTCATTTTCAATGTCCAATGCTAAATTCATGTTTCGATACGTTCAATATGACGCTGCACAACTTCATCATTATATTTAATGGATAAATGGAACTTCTACCGCACCACATCAAAGTCCCTAATTAGGACATTTAATGTCGAAAAGAGTATTACTAAATAAAGTCCACAATACTGTAAAGTAAAGCATTGTTTGGCGTACACGCACCACCACTCAACATATGGATTCACCCTTTTCTGCCTTTATAACAGCCAACAGGCCGACAAACCAATTTAGCTTAACTAAGAGTTCATTCCAGTATAAAATGGCGCGTTTTGATAACATTTCATGAAATTACTGGATTTTTTTGTTGAATATTCATCTAATTCACGTCGGGTGTTACACGTGATTTATCTGTCTGGAATATGATCCGTTTACCTCTAATAAAATACTAATTTTCAATTATTCTCGGCTAATGAAGTTAACGATTCGTACATGAAAAAAAATTAAATAGCCAATGACGCCTGCAGCACATATTCTGAAAATAATAATATAAAAGTTCAAACACTAACGTGAAGTCAGGAGCTTTTGCGCGTATGTTCTACTGTCCATTCTCCTGTATTGGACACTTTTAATCGAATTTACCATCGTGAATTAGATTGTCCGTTCTCCTGTATTGGATACTCTTAATCGAATTTGCCATGGTAAATTCTATTGACCAAGCTTCAATTCGATTGAGTCTATTTTTTTTATTGTCCATTCTACGGTATTGGACTCCATTAATAGAATTTACCATGGTGAATTCTATTGACCAAGCTTCAATTCAATCAAATCTATTTTTTTTTTAGTTATCGAGGAAATAAATAATATTCCAGGTGGATATAACTCCGAAACCGTTAGACCGATTATGCTCAAAAACGAACTTAACCCTCCCATTCAGATGCACAACCTACCATGAAAATTGCTAGTCCCTATCTCCCTTCGTTCGAAAGTTATCGAGGCAATGGTCACCCATCCAGCTACTGAATTCACACATGGCTGCTCGCATATCCAAAAATATACATCCGATCGTGTTCAAACTTGGAACTTTGTTGTAGAGTTAGGTTCTGAAGGCTCTCGCAAAATTTCAGTGATGTCGGACGAATATATAGAATTTGTTCCAATGATATTTAAGGAATTTTTAAAAATTTTCTAGGGATACAATCCTCACGAAATTTTGCAAGAATTTTCGCGTTAGCATTCCACAACTAATAATCATGCTTGAATTGGATCGGCTCTGAATTTTTCGCGTTATTGAGGAAATAACAACCAAATTTCAGATGAGTATAACTCCAAATCCGTTCAACCGATTATGCCTATGGATGAACTCAAATGTCACATTCAGATGCACAACCTGACCTGAAAATTTCAAGTAACTTTCTCTTTCTGTTCGCAGGTTATCGTGACATAAATAATATGTTTTAATGATCTTTCTGAAGTTTCACAAAATTTCACAAACTTCCTAAGGTTTGTATTCTACAACTATTCATCAAGTTCCAATGCGATCAGATTAGTAATGGTTGAAAACAAAATTATTATCCGGAAACCGTTGAGCCGATTATGCCCATTAATGAACTTGTCCGTCGTATTGGGATGCGCCACCTACCCTGAAAATTTAAAGTCGCTATCTGTTTCCGTTCTCAAGTTATCGTGGCAACGGCCAGCCGGACAGAATCCAATTTGACCTCAAATTCTACATCAGTGAGTTGAACCTAGTCGTTTGAGACCATTCTCGGTAAAAATTTGAAAATTACAGATAACGGGCAAAATTTTAACGCTACGTTACCCAAAACATAAGTTCAAAAAAGGACTGATATGAAGTGAGTACTCTTTGAGCGCTTGTTCACGTTGGCTAATTTGAATTGAATGATGAGTGTTTCACGCTGTGGATAGAGCGAGCCGGAGATCTACTCAGAGGGTACCACCATTTACTGTTGGGTCAAAAATAAACAGTGATGTGCCTAAGCTGGCGTAATGATACCGTAACAAAGTTGACAAAGAATACAACTGACCCTCCTTAGTCGCACAAGCTCCTAGGAGCTTCGGAATGATCTTCTTGGGGAAGACCTCAGAGGGCCAGTATATAATCTTGATCATGTACATAGCAAGCGCGCCAAAGCCGGTTGATCCAACGTCAATGATTTTTTAGTGTTTTTGATTTCTTTCACTCATTCTATCCCTTAAAAGTTGGCCCCAGGTCCACGGCACAGAAACTTTAACTCGGAATCAACGCTATTTTTGCGCGTATGTTCTGGGGAACATCGCGTTATCATTTTGCCCAAATGTCTGTAACTTTCGAATTTTCTTACGAAAATGGTCTCAAACGATTTGGTTCGACTCCCCGATGAAGAATTTGAGGTCAAATTTGATTTTGTCCGGCCGGCCGTCCAGCCGTCTGGCCGTTGCCACGATAACTTGAGAACGGAAAGAGCTTGTGACTTGAAATTTTCAGGGTAGGTGGCGCATCACAATACGACGTACAATTTCGTTAATGGGTATAATCGGCCCAATGGTTTCCGAGTAATGATTTTGTTTTCAACCAATATGAATCCGATCGAATTGAAACTTGGTGAATAGTAGTAAAATATAAACCTAAGCACGTTTGCGGAATTTTGTGAGGATCATACCGCAAGAAAATTTCAAAAAAATTATTGATACGCGATAACCTGAGAACGGAAAGAAAAAGCGATTTGACATTTTCAGGTTAGGTTGTACATCTGAATGCAACATTTGAATTTGTTTATAAGCATAATCGGCCAAACGGTTTTGGAGTTATACCCATCTGTAATTTGGTTGTTATTTCCTCAATAACTCGAAACATATAGAAGCGATCCAATTCAAACATGGTTATTAGATGTAGAATGCCAACGCGAAAGTTCCTGCAAAATTTCGTGAGGATCGTATTACTAGAAAATTCTTAACAAATCATTGAAAATTATTGAACAAAATTCTATATATCAAAAACTATTCATCCAATATCGCTGAAATTTTGCGAGGGCCTTCAGAATCTAACTCGACTGCCAAGTTCTAAGTTTGAACACGATCAGATATATCTTGTTGGAGATATACCTATTGTTTGAGTTCTGCTGCATTGGACAATCTTAATCGAATTTACCATGGTAATTTCGATTAAGAGAGTGTCTAATACAGGAGAACGGACAATATAATTCACCATGGTAAATTCGATTAAGAGTGTCCAATACAGGAGAATGGACAATAGAACGCGCAAAAGCTCCTGACTTCACGTCAGTGCTTGAACCAATTTTTCGAAATTGTCATAATTTTTTTTTTAAAAACTGCACAATATCGTCTCAACACCAAATCTATAACCGCTAGTCATAAACCTTCGTAAAACTCCGTATGCATAATAATCATATAAGTCAGGAGCATTTGCGCGCATATTCTATTATCTATTCACGCTTCACACACCTCTACACTGAGATAAATGTTAAGGTTAATGATTAATTATCCTTTATTTGGGGAGTTTTATTTGTCATAAATAAATTTTAGTAATTATTCAAAAATATTATTAATAATTAGAAAAACTTGATTTCAACCTTATTCCTCAGAAATATTTCATTTGTTTGGGCAATATGTATCGATAATAAGAATTTTTTTTTGGATTTTTTTTTAATTTTCTTGGAGTACTGTTCTCAAAAAAAAATTCACACACGTCTTTATGTCAATATTCTACAGCTAATTACCAAGCTTCAGTTCGATCGAGTCTATATTTTTTGAGATATCGTGGAAATAATATTCCAGGTGGGTATAACCCACAAACCGTTGGACCAATTTTGCGCAAAAATGAACGCAACTCTCCTATTTGGATACGCAACCTACCCTGAAAATTCCGAGTCCCTATCTCCTTTCATTCGGACGTTATCAAGGCAACGGTAACCCATCCAGATGCTGAACTCACACAAGGCTGCTCGGATCTCCAACAATATAGATCGTGTTCAAACTTGAAACTTGGTAGCAGAGTTAGGTTCTTAAGGCTCTTACAAAATTTCAGCGATGTCGGACTAATAGTTTCTGATACATAGAATTTGTTTCAACGATTTTCAATGATTTTTTTTTAAATTTTTTAGTGAGACGATCCTCACGAAATTTTGCAAGAATCTTGACATTGACATTCTACTATTATATGTATATACTATTATAGACATTATTTAGGCCAAGTAAATATTCATTATGCGATACATGAATAGGTGGCCCAAATTTATTATACCTATATGAATAAACTGCTCAGTAGGATCCATATTTTTGAAAATACTCCTTACATCTGAACCAATTAGAGGGGTTGTTGCAATTCTGAGATTTACATGTATTGAAATTTCAGGAGAAGATACTGGTCCAAAATCTCATTTTCACAATATCTTAAAAAAAATTCTCGTTCCTCCTTACCTGATTTCTTCTATCGATTCTTCGCATTAAAAAAGAGCTGAGGTATCGAGCATCATAACCACGATTAAAAGTAGCTTTTCACTTTCTATGCATGAAATTTTTCACAGAGGTAGAGTTCGAAATCACAAATCCTATTGGACGACTTGCATGTCTCATCCTGAGTCAGCTTTGAGGTTGAGATTATCCTTCAAGATACGAAGTTTCCAATAACACTCTCACGAAGTTGTTGAAACTTCACGTAACCGTATTCCAGATCAGATATTAGTTAAGTGATAGGTGGTATCTTATGATTCGATTAATATCCCTTTCGAAAATGCATGCGGAATTTGATTTCGCGGCGAACATACTTGTACCTCACGGTGGAACTTCTCAGGAGTGATCGATAATTCAATTAGAGACCCATCAAGTTAACTTAGTGTACTTGCTTTAATGAACTGACTGGTCCTCATCCGATTTGATGGTGTGAAATTCATGTGAATTTCTGCGAAGTGACCAATCATGGTTATAATGTTATTCAATTATTCATGGCTCTAATGATGCTCGTGTGAGAAAGGTCATATAATATGTGGAGTGATACTCTATGGGGCTTACAACAGGTGATTCAATTAGTGCTTTAGGATTATGAAGGACATTAAACACGAACATTCCTGCTTGGTTTGAATATTTTCACTGTATTCGAAATATCAGCAGTTTACAATTAATATATTCAACAATTATATCTTTTTAATGTGCACTTGAAAGGCAAGGGGTGAATAAAACCATTATATATTGGATGTAGGAGCTGTTGTCGATGAGGATATCCGAGACTCAGGTGGGTAATTAAACCACTTCTGTCGAAGCCACTCGTGGAACAACTCAAGGGCTAGTAACATCTCTCCTTCTTGGAGCCTAGTGGTGGATGAGCTCCTCCACAGGCTAACGGATGTTGGTTTCGGGTGTATAGGTTATGCCGAAGACATAGTCCTAATGGTCAGAAGTAAATTTGAGGGCGCCTTGTACGACCTACTACAGGAGGGCCTTACAATTATCAAGCAGTGGTGCTTGTCAGTGGGGCTGAGAATAAACTCGAAGAAGACCACAGTCATTCCGTTTATTCAGAGAAGGAAACTTCCAGCTATGAGTTCCTTCTTTTTGAACGGAAATATTATAGAATGCAAGTCTGAAATTAAATCTCTAGGGGTAACACTAGATAGAACACTTCTCTGGAATAAGTATGTTGAAATCATTGCTAGAAAAGCAATAAAGGCGGTGTGCAAAAATCTAGCCGGTAAGACTTGGGGCTGCTACCCCAAGATACTGTGATGGATATGCGTCATGATTGTGAGACCTTCAATCACGTATGGGGCAGTAGTCTGGTATACAAAAATAAGCCAGAAGGGTACGAGCAAAACCCTCGACAAATTACAAAGGCATGCATGTGTATGTATCACTGGAGCTATACTAACCTGTCCTACCAGGGCACTTGAGATTATCACAAATCTCACACCCCTTCATCTAGTGATAGACATAATAGCCCATGAAGCTTTTCTCAGAATATCTAAGCAAGGAACAGGTAATGAGCGTATTAAAAACCAGAGAGCCTGGAAATGATTAAGAATGTAAGCATCAAACCAAACTTCACTGCGATGCTAGGTAGGAAGAAAGACTGGGACATGGAATCCACCACCGAAAACACCACTCAAAAAAATCCTATTAAATGGTACACAGACGGTTAAAAAACCAATATAGGTGCTGGAGCTGGAGTATATGGGGCAAGCACCAAATGCCCACTATCGCTAGGCTTCTATCTACAAGGTGCTACATTTGAACTACTTTGATAAATTTATTGGAAAACATAACCTAAAACCGTAGAGATATTTTGAATTTGAAGGTATTTGCGTAGAGTATCACTTATCATCCTAATATATTTTATTAGGGTTTTGTTTGATTGCAGCTTTACTATTGTTAAGAGATGAAGGAAGGAAATGAAATATGCAATATGAAATGAGATATATTGATTTATAACATGTGTTTACGAATAAATAGTCCGTATTACTTGAAAGAAATAACCATATGAAAAACTAAAATGTATAAACCAATTTTCATTCTCCAAAAATACTACCCACCATACATATATTATAGAAAGAGGGATAATACCTTTGCCGCTACTGCAATATGGCATTAGCATTTCTTGTTTGTCGGACCGGTTCTAAAGTATTCACTAAAACCAAATTGCAATGTTTTTTTATTCAATCTGAAATTCTGAAGATGCTGATTAATTGATCATCCGGAATTACAAATTAATCCATTTGATCACTTAACCGTTTTCTCTCAATTCTCAACAAGTTTCTATCATAATAAAAATGAATGTCAAGTCATGTGGAATTACGTACAGTTAGTTGGATACGAGTTATGAATATTCTTTGATCAGTTGGATTCATCTTGGGATACATCGAATATCGACCCTAGAATACGGAGTCCTTTATCGAAATATGTTGATTTTCGGTTGAACGCCTTCCAAATAGAGCGAACGCAAAATTACCGCGAGTAACAGCGGGAAATAGTAATTAGTTTGCATTTCCTCGTCTCGTTTGTAGCACGTTCACCTCGTTACCAGCCATATAATCGACGCTTAAGGACCTAGAAAAAGTCAGATAGAGCGCTGTAGAATCAACCATGGTGATTTTCCGCTCTCCGCTTCTATTGCACTCGAGAATATTTGCATTCCTGAAGGATAGGTAAGTTAAAACGGGTAAACTTTAGGCTGAATGCATGCAGGTTCAGTTGGATCACGATTTGTTGGCAGTGTTTGACTTTAAATCACTAACGAACTCGTGTTCATTTTGGTCAAACATGAACAATATTCAACTACACAGAAAAGTGGAATAAATTCTACGAATTGTAGATTGCTTTGCTCAGAAACAATAGGCTTATCGACTGATTTCTGATGAACATCTTGATCATCTGCTTTTTGTGTTATATTCAACAATGATCTATCCTATTAGTTACAAATGGCAACTAGTATCAGCGTGCACAAAAATAAAATTACAAAATTGGTTCAAGCACTAACGTGAAGTCAGGAGATTTTGCGCGTATGTTCTATTGTCCAGTCACCTCTATTGGACACTCTTAATCGAATTTACTGCAAAACTGCCTCGTTGATTATGTCTTTTAGCGAACTCAAATGTCACAAAGGGCACAACCTACCCTAAAAATTGCAACTCTTCCCGCACTTAAGTAATCGTGAGATACATAATACGTTTTAATAATTTTATTAAAATTTTCTAGTTACACGTTCCTCACAAAATTTCACGAACTTCCTTGCGTCGGTTTTCTGCAACTACTTATCAAGGTTAAATTCGTTTCGATCTACACTTTTTGAGTTATCAAGAGAACAATATTCCAGATTGGTATAACTCTTAAACCGTTTGGCCGATTATACCCAACAATGAATATAACTGTCCCATTCGAATGCGTAACCTACCATGAAAATTGCAAGTCACTATCTCTTTCCATTCAAAAGTTATAGTGGCAGCGGTCACCCATCCAGCAACTGAACTCACTCAATGCTGCTCAGATCTCCAAGAATATGAATCCGATCCTGCTCAAATTTTGCCTTCCGCAAAATTTCAGCCATATCAGAAGGATGGTTTCTGATGATTTTTTAAAAATTTTCAAGTGATACGATCCTCACGAAATCTCATTAAAATTTGCGCGTCCGTATACAGATACGTATAACACCAGAGCCGTTTGGCCGATTATGCCTACTAACGAACTCAAATGTTACATTCGGATGCTCAACCTACCCTGAAAATTGCAAGTCGCTATCTCTTTCCGTTCTCAAGTTACCATGAGATGAATAATATTTTTTAATATATTTTTCTAAATTTTCTAGGGATACGATTCTCAAAAAATTGCACATACGTTATAAGGTCTATATTCTATAACTACTTACCAAGTTTCAATTTGATGTTCCCCAGAACATGCGCACAAAAAAAATGTCGAAATCTACAAGACGTTATTACAAGGACAATTTTCGTGTTTTCTTTTATGAAGACCATGCCAGTATATATACGGGGTGACTCTTCAAGTTGTACATCAAATTTGCAGAGATTACTGTCATCAAATATAACACGTTCTTGTAGTTGTAAACTCGCCGATTCATAAAACAATAAGAAATTAGCATAAAGAAAGCAATTTAAAGTTTAATTCATTATGAAACGCACCCTAATTGAGATAGTCAACGTTGAACAGTTTCAGGTGAAAATTTATTTTTAGTATTTAAAAAAAATTTAGTTCCTTAGAGTATTTCTTCCTCGAACATCAACCACAGTCTGACAATGCTTTTGCATATTTTCGATCAGACTGTTGAAGTAGCTTTGATAAATTTATTTCCAGAGTTGAGTTAAAAGCCATGGATTTCTAGAGCTTCATCGATAATTCTGAGTCGATATAAGAAATTTGGCCCAATAGCAGTTTGAAACAAAGGAATAATATTGTCAATGAATGGCTCTATGTAAATCTTCGCATTCATGGTTGCGTCAAACACCAACAATTCTTTACCTCCATTGAAACAAATGGCCCCCAAACAATAACTGTACCACCTCTAAACGGATGAACTTCCTGACCGATCTGCGATTTCTGGGCACCTGGGTCCATATCTCGACTCTAATGTGAACAATACTGACCTCCATTGATCGTTCCAATTCACGTGGTCATTGGCCCATTCTAATCGTTCCATATGATTTTGAGTTAGTGGAATCATTCTCAAAAATCGTCGAGAAGGTAGATTAACTTCTAGAACTCTTCGACGAACTATTTCAATTGAAGCCAAATCATCAGTACTGTTCAAAAAGCACTGTTGCATGCTTCAACAAGTACTCAAAGGCTCTCTAGGGGTAGACACAGTCAGAAACCGATCTTGTGCTGGAATGATAGATCTTGGGCGTCCACTTCTCGGTCAAGTTTCCAGTTTCTCGATATCAATGTACGGGTCAGGAAACTACTCTTTCACTAACTTGAAAGAAATTCGTTTTTCTGATTACGTCCCGCCTCGAACATACCAATTATTGGCTTCACCCGCACTGAGTTTACGTGTAGGCATTATTGCAAAACAAAATTTCAGATTTTGAATTGAAGTTGATTGTAAGAACGTAAAACAAAGTGATCCAAAATTCTCAGAAACGCAAACGACAAGAACCTGCCTGAAAAAAACATTCAGATATGAGATATAAGAGGCAACTTCGGAAATGGTCACAAAATTTCTTAACTTCTATACCAAAGATGACAATGACTTTAAAGTTGTCATCCAATTATTACTCTTTTCTCTTGATAGCCCATTTTTATGCCTATCATCAGCATAATCATTGGATATGTATCTTGTACAGTTCTAATTAGTAGATACAGTGTCCAGTTTTACAAAATTTCTTGGGCCACTTTTTGCTGATCTTCACTTTCACATTCCAATATTATGCCACCACTCAAATTAATGGATTTTATACCCAAAATAAAGATAGTCATAGTATAGGCACCAGAAGAAACCCTGAAGGTAACGGAATCATTGACACACCATCAAGTTCGGAAAGAACTCATTTTCCGGATATTGCAGTTCAATTGAAAAACTGTCAGGTGCAAAGACCACAGCGAAGTTTTTTTGCAACTCATGCAACACTTTTTTCAGTATAAATGGGAACATAAACTGCTTCATTGAGTTACAAAACAAATAACTTTCAGTTTGTATCAGGCAACTGAATTTTTTGAATGAACCAAACTTGAAACAGATATAATAGATACCCATATAAAACAAATATACCCAGTGTCCATTTCAATGGGCATCATTTATTTCTGAAACTATAAAAGAAATTGAAAATGTTGGAAGCAAAAAATGTTTATTTATGTATTCTCTGTTAGCTGTCTATGTCCCAGGAACCCAGAATTTCGAGACAAAAATCTCCAACGATTCCAGTTGACTTGTTGATTAAGAATTTGTAATCAAATTCAACGCTGTCCGTCCAACAGTAAGAATTAGAGTGAATGGCAACATTCTTGAGAAAAAATCAATATCTCGGAAAGTTGTCTCCGAAATTCTCAGAAATTATGGATGCGCATGAAGGGTAGGTGATGATGAAGGGACTCATTTGAAATATCAACTTGGTAGATAATGAAATATAGAACGTATATTAACTACTGAGGGACATTAAGAAACATTTCAGGGACGGAGTGGTTGATTGGAGTTTCTGACATTTCAATTTATTTTCTATTTTTGGCTAACCTATGGTTCTTTATTTTTTTTTTAACTATTATTCATCTTTTTTCTTTTAGTCATAAAATGAAGATAATTTCGTAGCATCGAATAATAGACTTTTTGGTGTAGGTATCATATATGAAAACAGGTTACCAAGTTGTTTTATGACTGATTTCCTAATATAATAATTTCATCTAATCAATGCATCACAGTTACATGGCACTTTTCCTTTCAACTTTTAGCCATTTCTTCTATTCGAATACCTTCCAGAAACCCTCTGTGACTCTGTGCTACATTACCTTGGTGCAAAATGGCGAAAGCGCCTGTGTACAAAATGGCGAACGGTGCAAAAGCGTGTTGAAATCGCTAATCCTGAAGATCCTGGTATAGGACAAACTATTTGAATTATTGCATTATCATTGATCCCTGATAAGTGTGTAACGTTTAAAATTAATCCGACGTTTTGAAAGGGGTATAGTCACGTTGAAAGATTTCGTTACCCACATACATACTTCCCCAGCTAATATACAGGGTGTATCTGAATAACACCGAAAAAATGTAAAGGATGATTATGTGATGAAAATTAAGTTGGGTAGTCGGTATAAATTTTGAAAAATCTCCCCCCGGAAAAGTTACACCCCTCCGAAAATTAACCAAAAAAAATGTTTCTCTATTTTCCCTGTATGTCAAAAGTCTTCATGAAAGGTAATAGAATAGGTGATGAAGAAAATGAAGGAGAAACTTGTAGAATATATGAACTATAAACATATAGATAAGGTTTTTTCTCGTAAATGCTTAAGATTTCGAAAAAACTTGTAGAGACAAAAAGCTTTTTAGGCATGTTTTTTTAAATGGAAAATTTTCATCCAAACAAAGTTCTAAGAAAAATATCTAAGGGGCTGAATATTTCAATTATAGATTATTATATATTACCTATATATATATATATATTAAAATATTTAACTAATGTTACTGAGAATTTCAATTGATTCACTATGAATTAAAGCATTATTCGGAGATTCACAAGTCCGTGTTTATTCTGAATTGAAAATTCCAAATATTCAATGGCTAATAAAATATTGATTCGAAGTGTGCCATTTTTGCCAAGAGGCTTGTTTGAAAGAGTACACACCACACAATTATTTTAGATTCTGAGAGAAATTTCACTTCTTGAAAATATTATGTACAGGTTGTTTCACAAGATGTGGAATAAAGAAAATAATAATCGCAGTCCGGACCTACGCTATCAACAAGCCATCGTGAGCGAATATTAGGCATAGGCCTATACTCAATGCCTGAAATTTTCATGAAGATCCATGCATAATTTCAAGAGTTATGCCGATTGAAAGTTTTTGATGAAATACATAAAACTTCCTGTATCTCTTGAACGAATATAGTTAGGACATATTTTGAACACCGTTTTAGACTCACCAAAATGTCCTGCCTCTTCACTGTAAGCCTGTATAATCATTCGTGAAACACCCTGTATAGGAGTATTCGGCTATCAGTAAGTATTTCCATTTATTCAATTCAATTGACAAATATGCAAGAGATAACTTCTACATTAGTATGGCATGTTCAATTATTCAGGTTGAAAAATGGACATAATGCACTCATAAAAACAAATTTTCACCATTCGTTTCCATATGGAATGAGAGCATCGCCATTTCTGCGAACGATTATCCTTCGGGAATACTGACATTTATGGAATATATCATACATATGTTCGTTAACCATTTGCAAAATGGTTATTCCGCCAACACTAACACAGTGATAGGTACTAGTATGTTTTTAAACATCATTTTTAATTTTGAAGTTATTTTGATGTACTCATGTTCACAAAATTATTGATATATGGAGTTTTAAATAATAGGTTTTCTTTATCCATTCAATATTTCATTTAAAATTAACGAACACAATATTCTGTGATATTCTTTATAATACCATTCTTTAGAAATAATAAGGTACATAGTTTCTATAAATAACAAATCAAAATTTAGTTTTAAATATAATACTTGCGGCTTTTTTGTGTTGCAAATCCATATTAACCCAATGAACAATTATATACGATTTACACTAATTTATTTAATATTGTGACGCATTTCGTCGACACAGCGACTTCAACAGACTATACTCCATTCAGATTTATAAAGTCTCCCAGTTGGCCATGAAATTTTGACACATTTTATTATTATTATTATTATTATTATTACAGAAGGTATGAGCAGAGGAAATTCTATAAAGCTCATTAACAAAAATATACATACAGAAAAAAAAAAACAATATCAGCAACAACTGAAAAAAAAAATACAAATAAAGTTTATTCTCGCAAAAACATATCCAGTCTAGCCTTGAACAAATTGACATTTCCCGACGTGACTACCTCTCCAGGCAAATGATTCCAGTGGTGAAACATTCTATTCGGTAGCAAATACTCTCGGCAGGTGCTTCTGGTCATCTCCCTTTTCAGCTTGAGCTCGTGTCCCCTAAGACGATCTTCGTTAGCTAACGAAAAAAGGTGCTTGGTAGAAGTTGAGTTGCCATGCAGTGCCTTATAAGTTGTGATAAGGTCACCTCTCAACTGTCTTTGGCTTACTGACGGTATTTTCATCAGGCGAAGACGCTCCCCGTAACAGGGGCGAGTACGACCGAAGGAGATCCGAGTTGCTCTACGCTGTACGGCCTCTAATATATTTCCGTCTCTAATGAGAACAGGATACCAAACACTGTTCGCGAACTCGAGAGTTGGGCGCACATATGACTTGTACAGCCTACACTATGTGGCCGGATCAGGTCTTTGAAAAGTTTTACTCATAAGGTACAGACAAATATACGCTTTCTTCACCTGACTGGTGATATGGTCACTCCACGATAGTTTCGAATTCACTAGCACTCCGAGATCACTGTGTTGGTCGACCTTGCGCAAACTCTCGCCGTCAAGATGGTAATTCAAGGGCGGGTTATTTCTACCGATATGATGAACCACACACTTCTCCAAATTAAGAGGAAGAAGCCAGTCCTGTGTACACCTGAATATGCTGTTCAGATCTTCCTGTACGCTTAGAGGATTCTTGAGTGGATCGTCGTTGATCTTTGCATCGTACGCGAAGAAGGAGCAGAAGGATCTAATACAGCATGGAATGTCCGAGATGTAAGCCAAAAATAATAATGGTCCAAGCATAGAACTCTGCGGCACTCCACTGAGAACTGGCTTGCTGCTACTAGATGAAGAAACCACCCTCACGCTAAACTCAAACTCACATAGAAAAGAGGAAATCCACCGCAGCAGAGCTCAACGGATACCAATATGTTACAGCCTATGAAGAAGACGTCTCCGGGGTACCTTGTCAAAAGCACCGCAAAAATCCAAATAAACAAATAAACAACCGTGTATATTTTGAAAATGTTTTCACAATGTGAATTTTTCTTGGGAAAAATAAAGAATTTGAGAAGATATTATGTGAATTCAACAATTCCAAAGACCTGGCGAATGTTGAAGAATATTTTTCCTCTGTTGTTACTGGAAATATTTTACGTATATAAACTGGTTGGAAGATTCAGTTGTGCTATTTTCTTGTACGGAAATCAAGAATTGGATTATGCGCATTAACGAACTTGTCCGTCGAATTGTTACTACCCTGGAAATTTCAAGTCGCTATCTCTGTCCGTTACCAAGTTATCGAGGCAACAGCCGGACATAATCAAATTTGAACTCGAATCCATCATCAGTGATTCGAACCAAATCGTTTGAGATGCAAAAAATTACAGAAAAAAAGTTACAGACATTTGGACAAAATGATAGCACGCTGTTACCCGAAAAAAAAACTCCTGATTGGAGAATATGTGTCATCACTATAGAAAACTTCACACCAAAGCACATTTGATTCTGAATGTCCAAGTCGAAGCTGCAAAAGAATTGAATAATTTTATTCTGCAATTGCAAGAACCTGTAAGAAGAATTCAGTTGCGTATAACCGAAACTCATAGACTGTTGGATCCTGATTGTTTTATCAGGATGTTATGGTTCGAAGGATCATATGTTGAGTCCTGATTCTTTCATCGGGATATTATGTTAATTCGAAGGACCAGAATTATACACTCTGATTGTTTTATCAGGGGAATGAGTAAACGGGTATATTTAACTCTAAGCACCCAGTACTAATCTCGTTGATTACTGCGTAAGTTGTTACTTGCAATAAGATAACAATTACGAGGATAGGAAGTGGTGAAATATTCGAACGCACTTTAAACACAACAATAAACTGTATTTTCTCGTTACCGACAATGTGATAACAAGCACGAAATTTAATGCGTGTGGCTTTTACTTGATGCAAATTGATATTAACTCAATGAAAAATTATATACGATTTACACTAATTTATACAATATTGTGACGCGTCTCGTCGACACAGCGACTTCATCAGACTACTACATACTGTATGATATGTAGTCTGATGAAGTCGCTGTGTCGACGAAACGCGTCACAATATTGAATAAATTAGTGTAAATCGTATATAATTTTTCATTGAGTCACGAAGTGATTGTACAAAAGTAATATTTAGTAAAACATAAGAACTTCTTCCTATATGAAAATGTATATCAAGGAAGAAGTGACTACATATTTGGAAGGAGAACTAAATGAATATTAGTTTCGCGACCGAACAAAATATAATTGATGTCTCAGGCACTAACAGATGTAGTGGTAGTAGTGAATTATTTCAGTGTAAAATGTATAGAAAAGACCAGATATTAGAAAAATAGGAGGTACCTTCATCTGGGAAAATCTGGGTGAATATTGACAATGATTGGGGTTTCGTACTTAAAATCACCCCTGATATGTCACAACAATACTCTCATTTGTCGTTTACGAAAAATATTGGGACTGCATCCAATGAGTGAAATTCTAGGATGTTTCAATCTTAGGAATTCCAAATCTCGAATTTCTCCCACTATCGGACTAATTTTACTTGCTTTCTGCATATAATCTATCAGCAAAAGCTGATAAATAACTTTCACAGACTAGATGTTTTCAAATCGTCTAGACAAAAAAAAAACACTGACGTGAAGTCAGTACTCTTTGGCGCGCGTGTTCACGGTGGCTAATTTGAATTGAATGATAGGTACTTCAAGCTCAGTGGATAGAGCGAGCCGAAGATCTACCCAAAGGATAGTGGACACCATTCATTGTCGGTTCAAAAATTAACAGTGCTGTATCTAAGCTGCCATCAGGATAGAGTAACAAAGTTGGAAAAGAACACAACTGACTCTCCTTAGTCGCACAAGCTCCTAGAAGATTTGGGAGGGTCAGTATAATCCTAATCATGTCTATAGCACGCGCGCCAAAGCAGATTGACTTTTTACACTTTTTCTTTCATTGTTAAGTCACTCTGCTTTTGCGCGCGTGCTTTAGACATGATTAGGATTATACTGACCCTCCCAAATCTTCTAGGAGCTTGTGCGACTAAGGAGAGTCAGTTGTGTTCTTTTCCAACTTTGTTACTGTATCCTGATGGCAGCTTAGATACAGCACTGTTAATTTTTGAACCGACAGTGAATGGTGTCCACTATCCTTTGGGTAGATCTTCGGCTCGCTCTATCCACTGAGCTTGAAGTACTCATCATTCAATTCAAATTAGCCACCGTGAACACGCACGCCAAAGAGTACTGACTTCACGTCAGTGCTTTTTTTTTTTCAAGTTCCTTTAACAAATATAGCTATCAATACAGTTTGGCTGTTAGCTTTACTGTAGATCAAAAAAAAATTCGGTTGTGGGACCTCCGTTAGGAAAGCAATTGCCTCTTCTCCAAATCCGAACGTATTTTAATATAGATCTACCGAATATAGTTATTTATAAATTTGCCTCAGGTCTACCATACAGACATTTCAACTCGGAAACAACGCTATTTCCCGCAAACTGACTTCTGTCCGTGCACTGAATTGACATGAATATTCTTTTAAAACCTCACAATATCGGCTCATTACTCCCAACATAACCCAAACAACCCAAAACCATTCACTTCTCGTTGCGCATGCGCAATGTACTCGTGGCTGCAAGTCCTCCTAAAATTACACACCTCACAAAAAACTCCAATTCTCCAACACTAGTGGTTCAGGAGATATCGCTTCTTGAATCCACGCATGCGCGAACCCTCACCAGGGGATTCTATAGAGGAATAGCATTCCCCACCCCAAAATCCCAATCCTCTCTGACGAAAGCACCAGCAGTTAAATCACTGATGGTCTGCTCATGCGCATAACGAAAAATGCCTGTAAGGGGTACATCAATTTCGAAATTAGCCCCAGGGCCACGGTACGGACACTTTAACTCGGAAACAACGCTACATCCCCCAAACTGACTTGTCCTTGCACTGAATTGCCATGAATATTCTTTTGAAACCTCACAATATCGGCTCAGCACTCCCAACATAACCCATCCAATTAAAAAACAGTCACTTCCCTTCTGCTCATGCGCAATCTACTCGCGGCTAAAAGTCCTCTCAAAATAACACACCTTAAAAAAACTCCGATTCTCCAACACTAGTGGTTCGGGAGATATCGCATCTTTAATCTACGCATGCGCAGACCCTCATCACGGATCTGGATTCTATGGAGGAAATGCATCCGCCACCCCAAAACCCCAATCCTCTCTGACGAAAACTACAGCAGTTAAATGACTTCTCATCTGCGCATGCGCACAACGAAAAATGCCCGGAAAAGGAAGCATGAACCTCAAAAAAATTGGTTCAAGCCCTGTGGACAGGAGCTATTGGGCGCATGTTCATCTTCCTTGTGGCCCGTACTGACCAGTAAAGAAAAAAAGCAGTATCATGTTGAATACCTTAATATTATTCTGGAACACAAATTTTCCATTACAATAATCTTCATCTAGCTTCTATTTAGTATCAATTCCTGTAGAACGTGATCATAATAAGTGTTTTCCATATAATAAAATGTGTTTGAACTTGGTATGTAGAAAATCTGACATCAATTATTGGAATTAATTGACTTGACAAACAGCCGTCAAATGAGGTAAATAGATTTTTGTGACGATTTTCTGTGACCATAGAACGTCAAAACACGCTGGAATGTGAATTTTAAGCAATATCTTCTGGAATTGAGATCGTACCGAACTGAAATTTTGCACACTCGTGTAGAATGCTTGATTTAACGTCGGTACAAATTTTTTTATTAAAAAATTTTCCAACTGCCCGATCCCAACAATACTTAGATAATATTATATCCATAAATTAAGCATTTCATTATTGCATTTCTTGAAATAGGTACCTTTTCAAGTCGATCAACATCGTCCTTCTTTCGACGTCTAAACTATGACTTGATTCTTTATGTTTATGTCTTTGAATTTGTTTTCGGTGGAATTCAAAGAGTTCATAGAATAATCGATGAAAATACTGAGAGAGACCCAGGAAATTTGACACATTTTGTCTTATATCTCCAGAAATTGAAATCGTATAGAGCCAAAATTTTGCACAATGTTGCAAAATACTACAATTGACGTTAGTACAAGTTTTTGTTGCAATCTGATGAATAGTTCACGAAAAAAAAAATTTTTTTTCGAAAAAATTAAAAGAAATATTTTTTTAAAAATTACCAACATTTCGATCATAACAGAATTTTGCCAAAAGTTGCGCGTTTATATCCTCGAACTGACTACCAAGTTTCGATTCAACATCTTCTTTAGTTCCTGAAATATCAGGGAAATAACCTCAAAATTTTAAATGTCTATAACTCCTAAACCGTCCGGCCGATTTTGCCCGTTAACGAACTTAACCGTCGCATTTTGATCAGAAGCCTACCCTGAAAGTTTGAAGTCGATAGGACCTTCGGTGCTCCTGTTATCGTGCCTACGGCCGGAAGTACGGCCGGCCGGCCGGCCGGCCATACGGCACCCAAAATTCTGACACCGGATTCGTGATCAGGGAGTCCGAATTAGTCTATTAGCCAATTTTCAGCTCGAAATTCGAAAATTACAGACATTTGGACGAAATGATAGGACGATGTTCCCCTAGAACATGCGCCCAAAAATAGGTTTCGGCATTTTAAGCAGAGTATTCCGCAAAATGGTAGTAATTTTTTGATTTTTTTCATGTCACGTGATCTTCACGAAATTTTGCAAAAGTGTTAGCAATGGTCTTTTGCATCTAACTACTGAGTTTCAATTTAATCAGATCAGTATTTTTCGAGTTATCGTGAAAACAAAATTTTAAAATTTTTGAAATTTTTTTTTGCCACTTTACGGCCGTCCGGTCATAACAAAACTTCGCAGGCATATAAAGGTCATGATTCTACAATTTGATGCCAAATTTCAGAAAGATCGAGTGATCGGTTCCGGAAATATTCATAAAAAACGTTTTGACTAAAAACGGCCTTAACTCCGAAACCGCTCAGTGGATTTCGCCTGTTAACGAACTTGTCCGAGATATTTACGCTACAAAACTACCCTGCAAATTTCAACGCTCTAAGTCGTTCCGTTCGAGAGTTATCGTGCTAACGGCCGGCCGGACCGGCCGGCCGGAATTGAATTTTACCTCGAATTCTTCATCAGGGAGTCGAACCCAATCGTTTGAGACCATTTTCGAAAAAAAATTCGAAAAATACAGACATTGTGACGAATAGCACGATAGCACGCTGTTCCTTGCGGAACACGCGCGCAAAAAGATTAGCAGCACTGGCAATGTGGTAGAAACTGATACGTTTTCTTACCACTTCAGTTGTCGAATGCATTTCATCATTCTTTTACAGGAAATAGGCAATAAATAGTTCTACAAGGCTCGAAGCCTTACAAGATATTCTACTCGCCTTTATCTTTTCGTAAAAGTATTATTTTACAGAGTTAGACCACACATGGTACACTAAAACTCATTTAACTCAATAGACAATTATTCACGCGATCTCCTTTGTTTAGAAAAACAAATCTGCGTTTTCCAAAATGTGACGTCATGAGACGTAACATAGACTTTATTGATTGCTCTTAAATGAACTGAAGATAATTATCTCGAAAGAACTTGAATTCAATTTTGATGAGTTTAATTTGAAATCAGATAGGGTTATATCACGAACCATTCTGAAGCTTAATTTCTCCTGAAAAATATTGCAGCTCCAACGGTCCCAGAACGGCGTTTTAATTATGGGCTTCCTAGCTCAATAGTCTGATGAAGCATCTACTCGGCGGAAATATCTTCTCAGGAGGAATTTGTAAATGTCACTGATTCGTTTAATACTCAATAATTAGGGTAGATGAAGTTGGAATGAAATCCAACGTTCTGTCTAAGGAATATGCCATAATATTTTAGTGTTCCTAGCAGAAGTTTGAATTCCTTAATGAAATTTCGCTGGGGAGTTTAATTTAGGAATCTAAGGAAATATTTCTTGCTGAATTGAATAAGCTCCATTTTCTGATTAAGTTTTCAAAAGCTCCAAACCTGTTTTCGTTCTGCTCAGTGAATGGATAACCATCTTTATTTCTCGAATGATGATTTCCGCTCGAGCGAAGAACCAATAAGAGCGACCTATTAATTTCTATTTAAATAGACTTAAGAATACGTCAAATGATGAGTCTGCCTTTGAATAATACTATCTTTCCCACGCGGCTACGCCCGCGTCCCTTATATCGTCAATACAGTCGAGTTTTTTGTCAGTCAAGAGTAGACTCCATTGAAGGAGAATTTTATTAAGGTTGTTATTTACTTTTTTTTGCGGGCAAGTTCTGGGGTACATCGCGTTATCATTTTGTCCAAAAGTCTGTTATTTTCGAATTTTTTGGCGAAAATGGTGTCAAACGATTGGGTTCGAGTCCCTGATGAAGAATTTGAGGTCAAATTTAATTCTGTCCGGCCGTTGCCACGATAACTTGAGAACGGAAATAGATAGCGACAATACGACGGACAAGTTTTTTAATGGGCATAATTGGCCAAACGGTTTTCGAGTAATAATTTTGTTTTCGAACAATGTAGTTGTAGAATACAGACTTAAAGACGTATGTGCAATTTTGTGGGAATCGTTTCACTGGAAAATAAAAAAAAAATTATTAAAAAATATTATTCATCTCACGATAACTTCAGAACGGAAAGAGATAGCGAATTGCAATTTTCAGGGTAGGTTGAGCATCCGAATGTAACATTTGAGTTTGTAGGCATAATCGGAAAAACAGCTCCGGATTTATCAATATCTGAAATTTTGTTTTTATTTCTTCCTTCCAATTCAATTCAAACATGGTAATTAGTTGTAGAATGTAGACGAGCACATTTTCACGGAATTTCATGAGGATCGTATCACTAGAAAATTAAAAAAAAAACATTTGAAAAACTTTGAAAAAAATTCTATATCTCAAAAACAATCTGTTTGATATCGCTGAAATTTTGCGGAAGACTTCAAAAAATTACAACCAAAGTTAATTTTGAACATGATCGGAACTATATTGTTCGAGATCTGAACAGTATTGCATGAGTTCGGTAGCTGGATGGATAACCGTTGCCACGATCATTTTCGAATGGAGAGAGATAGCGATTTGCAGTTTTCAGGGTAGGTTGCGCATCCGAATGGGACTGTTAGGTTCATTGTTGAGAATAATTGGCCCATCACGCGGTTACTGAGTTATATACCCATCTGGAATCTTTTTCTCGATAACTCAAAAAATGCACATCTGATCGAATTGAAACTTGGTAACTTGTAGAATACCGATGCAAAGAATTGTGTGAAATTTCATGAGGATGGTTTCATTACAAAATTTTTGAAAAATATTATGTATCTCACGTTTACTTGAGAGCGGAAGAACATAGTGACTTTCAATTTTTAGGGTAGGTTGTGTATCCTGATGTGACAATTGAGTTCGTTAATTGGCCAAACGGTTTTGGAGTTATATCACTCTGAAATTTGGTTGTTATTTTCTGAATAACTCAAAAAATACGATGCTGATTCAATTCAAGCATGGTAATTAGTTCTAGAATGCCGACGCAAAAATATTTGCTAAATTTTGTGAAAATCATAGTACTAGAAAATTTTAAAGAAATCTGTGAAAAAATTCTATATACCAAGAAGTATTCGTCTGACATCGCTGAAACTTTTCGAGAACCCTCAATACGTAACCCTACAACCAAGTTGCAAGTTTGAACATGATGGGAACTCTATTGTTAGAGATCCGAGCAGACTTGTGTGAGTTCCGATATTTTAGAAGGAATTTAAATCTAATACTCAGTTGAATAAATACGGCAAGTGCATTTATGCAGGTTTTTTTCGTATATTAATAGATACTTAATGAATGTCAATTCTGATATACAGAATATATGACAGAATTTAAAATTCTTTGAACCTAGACGATTCTCTCATTACTCAAGTCCTTAAAATGATGCGAAATGTATTCATATCTTATAAAATCTGAGGAAACCATGTATATTGACGGTAAATTCATCAAAGAGTGTCCAATAGAGGAGAATGGAGAAGATGCATGCAAAAGCTCCTGACTTAGGCATGAACCTATTTATCATTCCACATTTAGATTTCACTTCGAAATTCAAGGTCTGGTTATTGAACAATATCCAAGGCCTAATTTGATCGTTTTGGAGATTTTTGCATTTAAAAAAAATTAACTATGACAAAAGACCCGGAATCTTTCATTGGAGATAATGATAGCTACATTATCGACCCCTGATCGATAGGAGATACCGAGCAGAAACTTCCCGTCTATAGATGGCGCCACCATATCGAAACTCAATATTCTCTACAAAAAATTTGAGCCTGCGACAACTTTGATCTCCCACTCGCAATAAATTAACGGTAAACTTCGATCCTCCGAAATAGAATATACCAGTGAAACCAACCACTTAATATATCCATAAGGACCCTATGCGCAAAAGGTCGAAGGATCGTTCCTATTCATTCAGTCCAAAGACGGAGCATCACTTCATTAACCTTCTCCGGTCACCATAGTCGAAATAATAATTCCGAAAAACCACGGGGGTAGCAAGTGTGTCGATTAATAATTAGCCCCATGAAAATGACATACCCCCATCTCAATCTCCGCCCAAACTGTCGTAACCGATTCAGAAAGTCATGTTGGCTCTGTATTGCGGCTTTGATGTAATTACTTTAATGGATACACAACAGTCGAGTATCCGTGGGGGAAGGGGGGCCGTCATCGGGGTAATTTCAGCGCCGCCGAGACTTTTATGCGCCAATGAAAATATAAGATGCCTCCGAATCCACAACGATAGCTTTGATTCTTTATGTTTTTATGACTCCGCGGGAATTTAATTTTTGAGTTATGATTTCGCCGACTTCGTGGTTTTATTGCTATAGCCTTTTAGTCTGAGCGAAAAGGATTCAGAGTTGGATTGAACGATTTCAATTTAAATCAATTTAGGTTGCCTCAACGAAAATTCTCGGAGATCGGTGAGTTTGAAACGTCGACATCAACGCTTCATAATTATATTCATAATTACAAAAGTATTAACGGGACATCAATGTGATACTCAGCAAATTGTGTACTTGGCAGAACCCCCGCAAGGGGAATTTTCAAGGATGAGTTTTTCTATCCTTCAGATAGAACGTTTCTTGTTAAATTCAGGGGCGGCTAGTGAGGGAGGGCTGCGAGGTGCCGCTAGTTCCACGCAGTTTTCAAATGTACGGTTGATATACGACCATAGACAACATATCATACGACGATTCGCATCCAGCTACCGAACTCACAAAAGGCTGCTCGGTTCTCCAACAATATGTATCCGATCGTGTTCAAACTTGGAACTCTGCAGTAGAGTTAGGTTTTGAAGGCTCTTCCAAAATTTCAGCCATGCCGGACGAATAGTTTATGATATATAGAAGTTTTTTCAATTATTTTCAATAATTTTTTTGAAATTTTCTAGTTATACCATCCTCACGAAATTCCGCCAGAATTTTCGCGTTGGCATTCTACAATTAATAACCATGTTTGAATAATATCGGATTCGTATTTTCTGATTTATTGAGGAAATAACAACCAAATTTCAGATAGGTATAATTCCAAAACTGTTTGGTCGATTATACCTATAGACAAATTCAAATGTCGCATTCAGATGCACAACCTAACCTGAAAATTTCAAGCCGCTATCTCCGTCCGTTCTCAGGTTATCGTGTCATAAATAATATTTTTTAATATTTTTTTTTAAATTTTCTAGTGACACGATTCTCACAAAATTTCACAAACGTGCTTAGGTTTATATTCTACAACTATTCACCAAGTTTAAATTTGATCGGATTTATTTTGGTTGAAAACAAAATTATTACTCGGAAACCATTGGGCCGATTATACCCATTAACGAACTTGTCCGTCGTATTGGGATGCGCCACCTACCACTAAAATTTCAAGTTGCTAGCTGTTTCCGTTCTCAAGCTATCGTGGCAACGGCCGGACGGCACCACAGAATTATATTTCACATTTGGGCAAAATGATAACGCGATGTTCCCCAGAACATACGCGCAAAATCACCAAAAATCGGCTAAACATATTATCGTTCATATGTTTGGCCGATTTTTCGTGTTTTTTTTATCTTTTATATTATTGTAAGCTTCCATCTATTAGGTACAACTAATATCGCTTCTGGATTGAGTAGTACATATGTCGAAAACATTCGTAATCACAATAAAATGGTATCAAAAAACCGTTACGTCCTGTCAATAATTATCGATAGCCTGAAAGTTGTTTGGCAAATGGCAAATCTTGCACTACGTGGTCATAAGGAGTCAGAAAACTCGATTAATAATACATAATGCACATACGTACTTTTAATATTTTAATATCGATACCAATGACAGCCGCAGAAACTGAAAGATGTTTCTCTACTTTAAAATTGATCAAGACGTTTCTAACAAATACGTCATAAGGATTGAGTTTAATTTTTAGAAGTAGGCATTTGGTAATTACTTTTGAAAATATATATACTTTTTTTGTATTCTTGGATCAGCGCCCCCTGAACAAAATTATCACCAGCCGCTACTGGTAACATTCCTTTGTTCTCAATAGTGAGATGGAATAAAATGGTGTAGAAATCTTATATAACAGTTTGTGTGTTTTATTTGTGAAAATATTCGTCAAGATTGGCGGTGAGTAACTTTTAAATATGTTTTTGGCGCTCTTGTCCCTCGGAACAGAGTGCTTATCAATTTGCCCTAATGTCTGTAATTTCCGAATTTTTGGCTGAAAATGGTATCAAACGATTTGGTTCGACTCACTGATCAAGAATCCGTGGTCGCAATCAATTCTGTCCATCAAGCGGTTTTGGAGTTATGGCCGTTTTTATTAAAAACATTTTTTATGAATATTTCCGAAACCGATCACTCGATCTATCTGAAATTTAGCATTAAATTGTGGAATAATGACCTTTATATGCTTGCGAAGTTTTGTAGTGATCGAGTGGCTGTAAAATGTAAAAAAAAATAAAAAATTTCAAATTTTGTTTCTACAACAACTCTCGAACATAATGAGCTAGGCACTTGAAATTTACAGAGTAGATTTGGGAGATAAATATCTTGGTTAAATTCGTTATTGGGTGGAATCGCCCCTGATGGCTTCAGAGTAACGAAAAAAATTTTTTTTTTACATTAAAAATTTCAAATTCAATATTTTCTAGGATGTAGTTCCACCATAAAAATCCATTGATATCATTTTCAACTTCAACAAGCTAATACTTTCGCAGGAATCTTACTTCTATGTTTTCACAGAATACTTAATTTTTCTATCTATGAATTATTATATGATCTGTGTTCTTACATGCCATCTTATTTTCCTATGAAAGATAAATGTTAAAATTATTTCTGGTTCGTTATTTTGATATAAAATATCCTTCCTGTTCTATAAAACAAAGTATGATTGAATGCAAAATGACCATTGAAATAACCTCAGCTAGCGTACTGTTGAGGTGATACTCTAATGCCCGTGGATAATCCATATGATGATGGAAATATATTCTTTGGTAAGATACATACTCAAATTGGGTTCAGAATATCTCCAGTAAAAACAAAACTGCAATATTGTCTAAGTTTTAATTGATATAATATAATTTTCAGAGTAGATTTGAGGAATGAATATCTCGGATAGGTTCGTTATTGGGAAGAACAGGTCTGTTTGAATTTAATTTCTTTCATGATGCAGTTCTATCGTAAGAATCAATTTATATCATTGCCAGGGACCAATAATTTCGGAGATATGATTTGTCAAAGTTTGAACAAGAGCGCCAAAGCTCCTGTCCACAGGGCTTGAACCAATTTTTTCTTCATTTCTATCGATAATAACGTTGATGAAGAGTGCATCTACTAAATTCAAGTCGATCTTTCAATAAAATTACTTGAGACGTGAGATTCTTCCTATATTTATAGATATATTTAATGAATTTCAATTCCGATAGGATACATATATCAGAATTGAAAAATCTGTGATCTTAGATGATTCTCTCATTACTTAAGTCAAAAAATGCTATGGAATGTATTGATTCCAGGTGAGATAACGGTCTATATCGATGGTAAATTCAATTAAGAGTGCCCGATAGAGGTGCCTTCACGTCAGTGCTCGAAACAATTTTCAAAGATTCCTTCCGTGAAACTCCGCTCGGTGTATACATTTCATATTCTCTGTTTTCACCTCGTCAACGGTGGGGCTGTCATTTCAGGATATTGGAGGCGTTATCTTCCATCTCGGAAGTTCAACAAGTTCGCTCCCTTCTTTTTCCGCTCCGTCGCGATGAAGTTTGTGTGTGCAGAAAATAATCGAAAGAAAACACCAAAGTTCCTGAATAGATCGAGGCTTCTAGCTTCAGATTACTCCGATAAATAGGACGAAACGGCATGTGGGAAAACAAATATATAGATTCTACGTTTTTTGGTAGATGTTGTTGACACTGCATCCACATCTTATCTATTTCCTGCGGTTGGATGGCACGAATGATGAACTGTGAATTGATCTGGCTGATGGAGGTTCGATGTACGGTTGATATTTCCGAGTGGTGGTTTTTATAAGATAATGGAACATTGTGCTGGTTTGCCAGCAGATAACGAATCCAGCCCGAAGTGCTAGACTGTTGAGGGTAGAATGAGCTTGGAGGGAGTTTGAAAGTGTTCTGCTGGAGAATAAGGCGGTGCACCAAAAATTTCAATTAAAAATTGGTTCAAGCCTCTTGTTCAAACAGACAAATTATATCTCCGAAAGTATTGGTTTCTCAGAGTTGGGAATTATATCAATGGATTCTTATGGTAGAACTGCACCATGAAAGAAATTAAATTTAAAAAAATTATATCTCCGAAAGTATTGGTTTCTCAGAGTTGGGAATTTTATCAATGTATCTTATGATAGAACTGCATCATAAATGGAAATTCAATTCAAATAATAATTTATTTATCAAGCTTAAAAGAGCGAACTGCGAATAAGAACTGCACCATGGAAGAAATTAAAGTAAAATAGCTGAACTGAATTTGACTCTCTCTTATAGAACAGGATGAAATGTACGAGTATGAACACAGATCATATAATAAAGCTTTGATAGAATAATTATAGCATTCTGTGAAAACATAGAAGTATGATTCATTATTGAAATTTAGAAAAATCATACCTCCGAAAGTATTAGCTTGTTGGAGTTGAAAATGATATCGATGGATTTCAATGGTGAAACTGTATCTTAAATAAAAATTGAATTTGAAATTTGTTGCTTAAAAAAATTTTTTTTTTTTCGTTACTCCGAAACCATGTGGCCTATTTTGCCCAATAACCTACTCTGAGAATTTCAGCTGCCTAGCTCATTCCGTTCGAGAGTTATTGTAGAAACATTTTTTTAAAATTTTGAAAAATTGTTTTGGCACTTTGCGGTAACCTGGTCAATACAAAACTTCACATGCGTATGAAGGTCATGATTCTACAATTTGATGCTAAATTTCAGATAGATATAGTGATCGGTTTCGGATATATTAATAAAAAATTTGTGTTTTACTAAAATCGGCCATAACTCCGAAACCGCTTGATGGACACTCTTAATTCGAATTTATCACGGTAAATTCGAATTAAGTGTCCAATACAGGAGAATGGACAACATAATTCACCATGGTAAATTCGATCAAGGGTGTCCAATACAGAAGAATGGACAAAAGAACATACGCGCAAAAGCTTCTGACTTCACGTCAGTGCTTGAACCAATTTTTTTTTTCGTAATTTTTTTCAGATTTTCTAGGGGTACGGTTCTTACAAAATTTTAAACACGTCTTTATGTTGATTTTCTACTTCTAGTTACCAAGCTTCAATTCGATCGAATATTAATATTTTGAGTTATCAAGGAAATAATATTCCAGGTGGGTATAACTCGGAAACCGTTGGACCGATTATGCCCAAAAATGAACTCAACTCTCCCTATCGGATACGCAACCTACCCTGAAAATTGCAAGTCCCTATCTCCTTTCGTTCGAAAGTTATCGAGGCAACAGTCACCCATCTACTGAACTCACACAAGAATGCTCGAATCTCCAACAATATTCAACCGATCGTATTAAAACTTGAAACTTGGCAGAATAGTTAGGTTATGAAGGCTCTTGCAAAATTTCAGCAATTTCAAACGAATAGTTACTGATATATAGAATTTTTTTTTACAATTTTCAATGATTTTTTAAGAATTTTCTACGAATACTATCCTCACGAAATTTTGCAAGAATTTTCGCGTTGGCATTCTACAACTAATTACCATGTTTGAATTCAATCGGTTTAGTATTTTTCGAGTTGATGAGGAACAAAAAACAACCAAATGTCAGATGGCTATAACTCTGAAACCGTTTGGCCGATTATGCTCATAAACAAACTGAAATGTCGCGTTCGGGTGCACATCCTAACCTGAAAACTTCAAGCCGCTATCTCTTTCCGTTCTAAAGTTATCGTGCCGGAGGTCGCGGGTTCGAATCCCGCTCAGGGCATGGATGTGGTGGAGGTGTGATTGTCTGGTATGAATGTGGTTAGGCTAATGACCATAGCAGTCGATGCCTATATAAAAAAAAAAAAAAAAAAAAAAAAAAAAACAACACAAATATTTTTTAATAATTTTTGACTAATTTTCTAGCCATACGATTCGCACAAAATTTCACAATCGTGCTTAGGTTCATATTCTACAACTACTCACCAAGTTTCAATTCGATCGGATTGATATTGGTTGAAAACAAAATTATTACTCGGAAACCATTGGGCCAATTATGCCCATTAACGAACTTGTCCATCGTATTGGGATGCGCCACCCACCCAGAAAATTTCAAGTCGCTAGCTCTTTTCGTTCTCAAGTTATCGTGGCAACGGCCGGACAGAATTAAATTTTACCTCGTATTCTTCATTGGGGAGTCGAACTAAATCGTTTGAGACCATTTTCGTCAAATTATTCGAAAGTTACAGACATTTGGGCAAAATGATAACGCGATGTTCCCCAGAACATACGCGCAAAAAGCTGTACAACTCCATTGAAAACATGGCTAGTGTTATGCGATAATCTCAAAATTTAAACTATCCCAAAAATTGTCATGTTCTATTTGTCAGAAAAAGATCAGTTCAACTAGTGACATCAGAACTGATTCTGGATCAGTTGGGAAGGCAAATAGAGTAGTATCTATTATTATTATTAACCAAAAATAAATTGAAATACATTTGGAGGTTCCTCTAAAACTTTGGGGCAAAATATTTCTATATTTTTGCAGAAAACAGACTACTTCCTTGGCTGTATAATTATAGATAAAAAATATATAAATTCTTGCTAAGATATATAATATATCAAAATGGTTTAGTACCTACCCGAGTTCAAAATCCATTTTTTGCATCTTTCAGTATCATTGGTTGGAAATTTATAAAATCTCAGGCATTTATCCTTTTTACTGGACATGCCACAATTGTGAAATTGACACTTATTGCCGGACATACTAAAAATCGAAACATTTTTGAGAAGGTTGAATTTAATCAATTAGTTCAGGCAGAAAAACGATCAAAACAAGCATAATTTTTGGAGGAAAATTCAAATGAGCAAGGGTTTTTCCAAAACTAAAATCATTCGACAAAATTCAATATTTTTTCATTGAACACAAACTCAAGGTTTTTTATGTACGTTAACTAGGGTTATTTTTCGGTTGAATGTGGGTTATATCCAATTTTTTTTAATTTGCAGCCAACTATATATAATTATTCCAATTTATTTGAGTTGAATTGAACCCCAGCTGAATAGAAGTAAAAAAAACAGACAAATTATATCTCCGAAAGTATTGGTTTCTCAGAGTTGGGAATTATATCAATGTATTCATATGATAGAACTGCATCCTAAAGAAAATTCAATTCAAATAATAGTTTATTTATCAAGATTAAATGAGCAATCATGAGAATGAGAACTGCACCATGGAAGAAATAAAATTAAATCTGGCCAATTTTGCCCAATAACGAACTTAACCGAGATATTCATCTCCCTAAACTACTCTGAAAATTTCAACTACCTACGTCATTCCGTTCGAGAGTTATATCTATGTCTATGGATGAACAGCAGTATCACTACTCTCAGATCTCTTACTTCATGTTCCGTTCCGAAATGTAAGAATTTTCTGAGAAAACCTAATTTCGGAGCAAACAACTGAGATTTTTCTCACTTCGCTCACAATTCTTCGATTGATTAGATAATGTCATGTCTCAGGAACATCATTTGACATTATGACAATTCATACATAGAATAATATCATTCTGTGACAACGTTGACATACGATTTATTATTGAAATTTTGAAAAATCATATCTCCGAAAGTATTAGTTTGTTAGAGTTAAAAATGATAAATTTGGATTCTTATGGTAATACAGCTTATTGGAAAAAATTTGGAATTTGCCTTGTAGAAAAAAATTTTTTTTTTGTTTCTCCGAAACCATCAACTGTCTAGCTCATTTCGTTCGAGAGTTATGGTGCCTACGGCCGGCCAGACGGCCGGACAGAATGAATTTCGACCACGAATTCTTGATCAGTGAGTCGAACCAAATCGTTTAAGACCATTTTCATCGAAAAATTCGAAAATTACAGACATTTGGGCAAATTGATAAGCACTCAGTTCCGAGGAACTAGAGCGCCAAAAAATCGCGAAAAGACGATTGTGGCAAAAGGAGCAAAATTGTGGAAAGGAATTCGGAGGAACGGTGGCGTTCGGGACGACGGTATTTGCAGGAACGCGAAGACGAGATTCGAAATTAGTCCGTAACGGATCCCTTTCTTCGATCTTCTCTTTCGTTTTCCCGGTAGAACGATAGGAAAATGTTACTTTTCGCAAAAATCGACAAAATTCTGACGTTTCACCTATTTCTGTGGCGAATTTTGACGCGGCTCTTTCAAGGTCGACGTTTACGGTCTGAACAAGCGACGAGAAATGTTAAATCGAATTTGGATTTCGAACGGAATTACTCGAAAATCGTGGAATCGTCTAGAAAAACTGCGAGAAATATGAACGAGTAACCGATTTCGATCGATCGCTTGACAGGATTGACGATATTCTGAAAACCGCAAGACGGAAATCATCCGAGTACCAAAAATCTTTATTTGGTACATAATCGGAGTTGATGCACGTAGGCAACGTGGCCGACTGAGCTGAGGCGTTGGATTGGGAATTTATAGCTCCCGAGCCTTCCGAGACTCGCGGGTCGCGTATTGGCATTGTTTACTATGCTGCAACACATACATGTTGTTGCAACGCGGTAAAGAATGACTGAAATAATACTCGCTCACCAAGACATATCTTACCACGACTCAGCACAGGCAAGTGCTCAGACGTAGTAACTATTGTATTATTGATACGATGCCATTCTCAAGACATTGTTTACCGCGATGCAGTCCCAACCACGTTCAAATTTGCTTTTTTTTGCAATATTGCAGTTCGCGTTCATAAAAATAACAATAATGTACCTACTATCGCCAAAAATATTTTATCACCCATACTAAAATGCAAAAAAATAATATATAGTAAATAATACAAAACACATAAAATAATAATAGTATATAATGTAGTTAGTATAAAAACAGTTTATTAAACCACAATAAAATACAAAAAACAATATTAAATGCAAAATCCACTGAAGTATAATTCTATAGTGAGCATTTACATGATTTATTTGCATTTGGTCTATTAAGATAAATATTTTCCTTTAGAGATCTTTGCCTTCAGGATTGTTTGGCGTTTATTTCTTGGATGGCCCACCAGCTTGACACGTTTTGCGCCGCACGATAAGACATGTCTAATTTTTCATCAGCTCACTGATGTTGGCTGAACAGATGTTCTTCTTTAGTAAGATATTTTTGGATACATGAATAAAATCAAACAAGTCAGAGGGTGTCATAATTTTGTATTATTAAATTTTTTCATGGCATTAACCATATCAACCGTTATTTTTGGATGTTATTTTACTAATGCGTTCAAAATTTTCTGATAGCTGTGTTACAGCTGCGGAATGTGCTTCGCCTTATTTGTTTTATTTGCATTCTCGACAGTGTTTATTGTTTCGATAGAAAAAGTATCCTGTTGCATAAAAACATTGCTTTGTTGCTCTGTACTATACATTTTCTATACCCACATCAGTTGACATGTTTTCATAAAATTCTGCTAATACTTTTCTGTCATCGGTGTTTATTTGCACACAGGTTCCAAACTAATTTTGTATGGTGCAAAGTTGTTCATATTACCTTCCACCCTGTCCACAAATGCAGTGTCGGTCCCCGAAGAAAAAAAAAGTATCTTTGTCGATTCTTTGAACAGAGACATTAGCAGAAGGCGACATTTTTCTAAACATCATTTCTTTTTAGCTAATGACAGCAAGTGTCGTCTTTGATAGGGCTCGAAAACATATTGGCGACGAAATCCACCAAGTCACGCCAAATGTTGAGTTGAAACGCGGTAAACAATGTCTTGAGAATGGCAGCGTATCAATAATACAATGTTATCTATGAATACAATAGTTACTACGTCTGGGGGTCTATTCTCGACATCATTCGCAACTACACGCATACGCATGGCTGCGAATGGTCGATTTGCGCATACGTTCGAAAAATGGTATTCTTGACAACCCTTCGCAATCCCATGCGAACGGTATCACTCGCAGCTTCAAATATACCTGGCAACATTGCAAATAATGGGAATGGTAGTTCAAAAGGGTCTTAAATTTAACAGTTGACAGTCCTAGCGCGAGTTTTGAATGATCGGCTAGCTAGGTTATTGTATTTGGTTCGTTGGTGTGTGCTATTAGTTTGGTATTGTGAGATTATAATTCGTTATTATGGAGAAAATTTTCCAACAATTTCACTATGAAGGATGCTCAAACACTCTGGTGTGAAATAACCAACATGCTGAATAGTTGTGGAGGTGGTCGACTTCGTGAAGCAATAGTGCTACAAAGGCAAAATTTCCAAAGTCACCAAGAAAATCACTAATCAATATACAGTAGAGACATTTAGAATAACTTTACAGCAAAAAAACAGTTGAAGGCTGATTACTATCGGAACAAACTTGAAATTCTTAGTCGATCCTAAATAATAATAATGATAGTTAATAAAGTTATTCCAAATGAATAAAGACAATTTCTATCATTGAATGGTTTCTTTCTGGGTTACCTCTCCCAAACTCTGAAAAATATCTATGAAATAAAAAATGTATTATTTTGCTTCTGCGTAAAAAACACAGATTTGTCAGAAACAATCAATCGAACAAAGTTGCCTAGCAAACAATAACGAAACAACATCAACGATGAAAGAATAATTATATCTTAATGTTTCAGAGTGTATATTAGACTTCTTCGTCAGACACTTAACGAAAATCTCCATTTAATAATGAATATACCTCTCATAGTATCCTTTAATGATTACAATTTCTGTTATTAGCAGAAACACAAGAAAGTTTTTTCCAAAAATTTATTCAATAGGTAATTTTACAAATGCTAATATCTATTTTCTTACATCCGTCAGCTAATATAGCTCTGACCTTGAGTCATCATCATAATTATACTGATTACATTTTTATCTACTCTCAAAATCAAAACATTTGGTAAGAACAATGGGCAGGGAAAGAAAGACATTTAATTATTTTGAGTTTTATTCATATTAAAATATTTAGATGAGAATTTAAATGAGATCATAGCAATCTAGTCTAGGTATTCCTATAAATGGTATTAATTAAGTTAGTTCTAACACTTCTTCCTGCAGCAAGTCCGAGATTGACTCCAGCTACTGCATTTTGGACGTTATTATCATAATTTTCGGTAAAAATTATTCCCAACTCAATACCGTCCTCCACCTCTGGCATTGGAGTATTATATTCGATGCACATATTATGAATAACAACACAGGCATTAATTATTCTACATGCTACAGCAGGTTTATAATGTAATGATCGATGCTTGAGGAGACACCTAAATCTCATCTTAAGAATGCCATTGCATCTCTCAATTAAACCACTAGTTTTCTTATGCGCCATATTGTAGTTAAATTCAGGGGTATTCCTGATAGGTTCAGCTTCCAGTGGTGTCAAAAGCCACGTTCTAAGCGGATATCGGGAATCACCTAATAGAAAAGAATGTATTAAATATATAAAGAATTTCAATCCGATGAATATTTTTTCCCAGAAGATAGTAATTTCTATGTCCTCTGTCATGTAAGTTTGTGAGTACATTTAAAATATTGGAATTGACCCAAATGAATGCATCATGTGTGCTCCCTGGGTATCGGGCATTCACATTTGTTATCCTCAACGTACTATCACATATCTAAAACTAATAATAATGAAAGTCAAAATGTAGAGTATTGAGTTTTTCAAGTATGTACTAACCAGTTGGATATTGATCGAATGATATCCTTTTCGATATACATAAACATGCTCTGGGCTTTGGTCATCTTCAATCTTCGAAGAAGGAAAAATGGCTACATGTGTAAAATCTACACAGCCAACAACTCCAGGAAAATTAAATTTTTCATAGAATCTGAAAGATTATTATCATTAGTTACTCAGACGAACAATCATGGTTATCACAAAAATATTTGGAATTTAAATGAATACATACCCCAGTCTTACTATATTGAGTTCTTCAATATTTCTTGGAAAATGAACCCATCTATTGAAAACTTGGGGTTCATTCAGAGCAATGCTCACTTCTTCTATTGACCTGGATACAGAAGATTGCGACACCGACATAAATGAATTCCTCCCAATATCCATTTGATAACTTCCAGACCCAAACCTAGCACAACCTGTAAAATTAATATTCAGAATAATACATACTATGTAAAGAACGAGTTCAACTCACTCTGGTGGTTATATCTAGATCAGTAGATCTTTTCTGGGCACGCATAAAAGGGCTTAATGTCTCTATTAAAAATCTAAAGAGGTCCTTAGATAGGCGATAAATTTGTAAAAACTGATGATCACTCAATACTGTGAAAGGATCAATATTCTTAAAATGATTTCTTCTTTCACTCGGTTGTTCAGCGATTTCCAGTGATTCCAAATTGGCTAAGTATTGCAAATCGTCCATTTCTAAATTGTTCACCCTTCTTCTCACACAACATTCACAACAAATCAAACTTTAATGTAGATTTCAAATTTAGAAATGGCCATAGAATTCCCGAAATTTGATCAACTCTATGGTTGCAGCCGTCGCAAACCTTCTGCATGTTATCTATGACCTTCTGCGAGTACCCAGCACCACTCGTTGTAATATACGAACGTTCGCACGCTGTGCGCACGGTCAAGAATACCTACATCACTCGCAAAGGTGGCAGATGCGAACGATCGTGCAAATTGCGAATGGTCGAGAATACTTGCCTGTGCTGAGTCGTGGTAAGATATGTCTGGGTAGAGAGAGTATTATTTCAGTCATTCTTTACCGCGTAGCAACATTATGTATGCGTTGCAGCATAGTAAACAATGCCAATACGCTCGCGGGTCGGCGGAATCGAATCTCGGAGTATCCGAAATAGCTTTCTCTTAAATGTTTACCCAATGAAAAACTTGAAGGAGCGTTACTCCAGTGAACGTATCTTGGGGTTTGGATATTTTCGTTAAGTTACGAAATCTATAATGAATATCCGTTCGATCAGACGGATCAACCGGTCCACACGATTTTTTGGTCTGGCAAATTTTGGTTTCATGTACGTCATTAATGAGGTCAAAAATAGTTGATTTGATCAAAGTTTGCTTATACCAAACCAGAACCACAGCAACTTTTCGAAGTTTAAGCGAAATGGCCAATATTTTAGAGTTTTAATATATTAAAAACAAACAAATGTTTACTGTGGGACTAAGACTTGTTTATTTTAGAAATTAAACTGTAGGATTGCAGCCTAGGGGTTGAAGGAAAATATAACATTTTATCGCCAAAAAATGCAGACAATTAGAAATCGATTCATTGGTTTCAGCGTTTTTGGTTGAATCAATATGAATTTTATTCCATACTCAACCTTTTAGAACAGAATTATATTCTTATCGATGATGTTTGTGCGGCATTAATTATTGCTCTATCTACCATAATTAAGGTAAAGATTCAGTAAGATCGAAAAACTTTGTCACCCTCATTTGGAAACACCCAATTGATATACGGTACTTACCCAAGGGTTGGCAATCAATTCGCACTCAAAATATACGTCAGCACCTTCTTTGATATCACTAGCGTCAAGTCCGTGACCTAATTTCATTGTCACTTTGGGCGGATAAAATACGCGTAACATCCACGTCCTCTGTTGTTCGCTGAAGGGTATCCGATGATTTGAGGCCTTGCAACTGAGCACGAGGCCGTTGTCTGCAGATGTAGGTGTGAACGAAAGGGTGCTGGTTGTGGTGTTGCCATCGGCGGAGACGCTAACAGTGCCACCCTCCAACGATAATCCATCCTGAAACAATGAAATATTTATTTAAATTTATTTGGAACTAGCGGTCCGACAGACGTCTTCTGGCTCGAACGTTTATTTGACTGCTATTGGTGGGTTCAGCAAAGTTTTTTTCATTTTATTCGAATTTCCGTTCAGCTATAAAGGGCTTTTGGTAATTCGACGTGATACTTCAAAGTGAATATACTTGACGTCATTTGCAACGAATTGAGTCGAGTGGACCATGGTCCGAAAATCTATGGTTACGAAGATATGGCGATTTTTCAACTTTTTGGAAATTTCAGGCTTTGTTATCGAAAATAATTGATTTTGTAAAAACTACTTTACTCCAAATAATCAATGAATTTTTTTTAAAGCTGAAGAGATGGTTAGCATTTCATGCGAAAAAGTATTTACTAAAAATTTAGATAACCTGAGATATAAGGAATCATAAATGGCATCAACTGTTTTCCTCATAAAATCTTGATGAAAGACTTGAGAATTACTCGAAAAAGGTTTTATGAACTTGGTGTACAAATTCAGGAAAAAACTTCCTTGTTTCATTAGCTTTTCAGAAAGGTACATGTATCTATAATTCCTTCACGAAATCGAAAAATATGACAGGAAGACCACTCCCATGGGGCGTATTTTATTCCAGGGACAGAACCGATAACACAATGAAATATCAGCATTTTCTCTTTTTGAGACTTATTATCCCAAAATTGAAATTCTTTAGAGTTACTCTCAATTAATTGAGGATTATTTCAATTTTAATTCGAGAAAAACTATGAATTTTTTTTATTCGTACTAGTCCTACTCGTAACAAGCAACTAATAATCACATTAATCATAAGAAAAGGAGATGATAGAGGGATAACCAAGTATCAAAAAAGTCTTTTACTTGCCCAGATTTCCGGCTATATTTTTTGATCTCGTAGGAAAATTTATTACATATACGCCATTTTGGAAAGTTCATCAATCACTTATTTGTACGCCAAGTTACTTATAAGGTTTTCGAGAAATACGCAATTGTTTCACGAAAAATTAATGAGAAAAACAATTGATGCCACTTCAGACTCTGTATTTTTCAGGTTATTCGAATTCTTGGTGAATGATTTCTTCTGGAAATGATCCTCATCTCATCAGCTTTCAAAAGACCTTACTTCTATATTCAGTGTTCAGTAGTTTCAGCAAACTTAATTTTTGTTTACGATGGTATGTCGAAAAACTTTCAAAAAGTCGAAATATCAATATACCTCAGTAACCATAGATTTTTGGAGCATGGTTCACTGAACTCGAATCGTTGCAAATAATGTCTAGTATAACCTCATTAAAAGAACACGTCGAATTAACAAACACCATGTATACAGGTTATTACAAAAAAGTTGGTGTCTTTGCTAGGGGAGGTAGAGCACTGAAAAATAAGGGAGGTTTATTATCCAGAAAAATTTATTTATGAGAGCAGTATTCAAGATATAAGTAATAATAATAATATACAGGGTAACTGGCAACCAAACGTTAATTGTAGTTAGGAGACCTCTAAACTGATTCAAAACAGGCCATCGAATGTTCTGTTGACGTTTCGTCTTGCAGATACAGGCTGTTTTTCGAAATATGTGAAAATTTTGGAGCGCTATATCTTTCGAACCGCTGTAGGTTTTGAATAGGTTTTTTGGCGCAGAATGTACTATGTCAACCTTAATCCGTAAGTAATAATGAAAATTGGAGAAACAACCAGCGGCCGAGCAAGAATAATCCTCTAATTTTTGGATGAAAATGGTCTTAAACGATATGGTTCGACTCACTGATCATGAATCCGTGGCCAAAATATCTGTTCGGCCGGTCCGGCCGGTCGTTAAGACGATAACTCTCGAACGGAACCAGATTAACAGTTGAAATTTTCAGAGTAGATTTGGGAGATGTCTCGGTTGAGTTCATTATTGGGCAAAATCGGCTTGATGGTCATATTTGTTTCTGGTTCTATTCAAAATTGATATAAAATACCTCCTGTTCTAGAAAACAAAGTATGATTGAAAGCAAAATGACCAATTAAATAACCTCAGCTATCGTAGAATAAAGAGGATTATAGGATATTATAATTTTTGGGTGATAATATAATGCCCTCGGATAATCCATATGATTATGGAACTATATACTTTGGTAAATTAATCAAATTGAGTTCAGAATATCTCCAGTAAAAACAAAACTGGAATATTGGCTAAGTTTCAACTGATATAATATAATTTTCAGAGTAGATTTAGTAGATTTGAGGAATGAATATCTCGGATATGTTCGTTATCGTTAGAATCGGTCTGGTGGTTTCGGATTAATAATTTTTGGCACTCTTGTTATTTTTTAAATAACATTTTTATGATGCAGTCATATCATAAGAATCCGTTGATATAATTCCCAACTCTGAGATACCAATACAATCACATATTTTTGTGAATGTAACCATATCTGTAATGTAAGTAAACAAGTTTCCGGAATTTATTCTCCTTAATTACAAAATTCTGCCAAGGTTTCGAGGATTTGAATGTCCTCTTTTACAAGGCTATAGAAACAATAAATTATCCAAACAATACAACGACGAAGACAATCACAATAGACTCATCGAATTCATTTACCTTCAATTGTTTTCTTTAACGCAGACTATAAATCATCATCAAAGTCAACAAACCTACATCAAAAGGGCTCAAGATTACAAAATAATTCTTGTCACAAATATAATGGTATAGAACATAATTCAAACATATCTGTAATGTTCACAATTCAATAGATTTGAATGTTTAATTAAGGCTGCATATTACAAATACAGTGATATCAATATATCATTCAATGAATGAGTGCAACAAAGCTCCGGACGCTACATCAGTGCTTTCATATTTTTGGCGCTCTATAGTTCCTCGGAACTGAGTGCTTATCGATTTGCCCAAATGTCTGTAATTTTAGAATTTTTCGATGAAAATGGTCTTAAACGATTTGGTTCGGCTCACTGATCAAGAATCCGTGGTCGAAATTCATTCTGTCCGGCCGGTCCGGCCGTAGGCACGATAACTCTTGAACGGAATGAGCTAGAGAGTTGAAATATTCAGAATAGGTTTGGCAGATAAATATCTCAGCTAAGTTCGTTATTGGGCAAAATCAGACAGATGGTTTCGGAGTAACAAAAAAAATTTTTTTTTTCACAAAACAAATTCCAAATTAAATTTTTTCAATAAGCAGTTTTATCATAAGAATCCAATGATATCATTTTTAACTCTAACAAGCTAATATTTTCGGAAATATGATTTTTCAAAATTTAAATAATAAATCGTATTTGTACGTTTTCACAGAATTATATAATTATTCTATGTATGAATTGTCATAATGTTAATAGTTGGTTCGAGAAACGTCAAAATTGACTTAGAGAGACAAGGGTAAAAAACCGTCAAATAAACCCCCATGTGGCGATGTCAGTGCTTGAAACAATTTTTTTCTTCGTATTTTTTAGGGGTACGGTTCTCACAAAATTTTTACACAATCTTTATGTCGAGATTCTACAACTAGTTACCGAGCTTCAATTCGATCGAGTCTTAATTTTTTGAGTTATCGAAGAAATAATATTCCATGTGGATATAACTCTGAAACCGTTACATCAATTTTGCTCAAAAACGAACCTGACCCTTCCAATCGGACGCGCAACCTACCCTGAAAATTGCAAGTCCCCTTCTCCTTTCGTTCGAAAGTTACCAAGGCAACGGTCACCCACCCTGCTACTGAATAAATCGTATTTGTACGTTTTCACAGAATTATGTAATTATTCTATGTATGAATTGTCATAATGTTAATAGTTGGTTCGAGAAACGTCAAAATCGACTTAGAGAGACAAGGGTAAAAAACCGTCAAATAAACCCCCATGTGGCGATTTTATGTCGAAAAGTGAAAATTAAGAATATATATCCCAGGTAAGTACCGACGTTTTATTCTAATACCGGAGATCGACAAGATCGTACAAGGAGCCCGATAGCCGGTGTCTACGCTGTCGGGTTTTCGGTTTCGGAACGAGAGAAGGCGGGACTTTTTGGCCTTCTAGTTCCTCGGAACTGAGTGCTTATCAATTTGCCCAAATGTTTGTAATTTTTATTTAAGATGCAGTTTCATCATTAAAATCCATCGATATTATTTTCAACTCCAACAAGCTAATACTTTCGGAAATATGATTTTTCTAAATTTCAATAATGAATCGTACGTACTTCTATGTTTTCACAGAATGCTATAATTATTCTATCTAAGCTTTATTATATGATCTTAGTTCATAGTCGTACATTTCATCCTGTTCCATAAGAAGGAGTCAAATTCATTTCAGCTATTTTAATTTCATTTCTTCCATGGTGCAGTTCTCATTCTCAGATTGCTCATTTAATCTTGATAAATAAACTGTTATTTGAATTTAATTTCCTTTATGATGCAGTTCTTTCATAAGGATACATTGATTTAATTCCCAACTCTGAGAAACCAATACTTTCGGAGATATCATTTCGGAGATATAATATAGAGCGCCAGAAAGCTCCAATCCACAGGGCTTGAGCCAATTTTTTCAACTTGTGCTCATTGAGTAAAATAGTTGGAGGAATACACGAAATCGACTTGAGGGAAAGCAGAAGAAACCGCAAAGCGAAGGTATTTGACATTGTTACTAGCAGTCGTTCTGGGAAAGCAAATCAACATAAAAAGGATTATCTTACTTTTCTCTTATGCTGCAATATTTCAACGAAGATGAATGGCTCTCAAATAAGACTAACCCATCGATCATTCCATTCTTTCCTTAGGCATTCCTTTCCCCCTATTTCAAATATTTTTCATTATTTTCCCACAGAATTCCGAGTTTGCGAATGAGATTGGTAATTCCCATTCGTATATGATATTTGATATTGTGAATAAATGACACCTGAATTCCACCTCATTTTATCCATCTTGAAAATAAGTATACCCTAGGGTGGAAAACTCGTATCTCAGTTACTTTATTATGATATGTTGGGCAGAATAGTACTGTCTATCCGGCCGTCAGCACGATTACTCTCGAACGCAATGAGTTAGAGGGTTGAAATTTTCAAGGTACCTATTTTTGGCCTCCAAATGCGCTAGTTAATGTCTAAAATCTTTCTTAAAGCTTGGTAGTTATTTTAAAAATACCGACACGAAGATGTATGCAAAACTTCGCGAGGATCGTATCACTATTGAAAAAATTTACAGGGGTGAGTCTTTAAGTTGCACATAAATATTAACCATAGATTCCTCTAATCAAACAAATTTTTTTTTCTTTTACCATTTTCCCAAATTCAGTACAGGAAAAAAGGTACAGGCTGTTGAAATTTCAAAACATAATCAGTTTTCTTTTTGCAGCTTTGACATGGTTAATCGGAATGGAACGAATTTTGAACTATGAGAAATAAGCATAATGAAATCAGATGAAGGTTACATCAAGTCATTTCAAGAATACTCAATTAGTTTAGAAAATTAAATTATTCTTCATCAATTCTCCTAAAACGTACTGTTTTCATTCTTCATCGAATGTCATAAAATATGATAAATATGATAAAATCCAAAACTGGTATAGGATAACAGATAATCTGTGCTCGAATGAAGACATAGTCTGAGTATTGATCTCAAAGTTAACACTTATAGGAAAGATATGTAGCTAGTATATCCTCTATATATCGTCGTTGCGCCTTCAAAACGAGACATGTGCATATATTGTGCAAAATGCGTTAAGTGTATATTTCGATTAAGAACTGCGCAAGCTGGATATTTCGTTAAAAGCTGCCATGTGAATATTACACTAGTTTCGGTTCCAGTTGGATTTGATCGAAAAGCGACAAGTACGAAATCGAAAATATGCTCCTGCAAAACACGCAAGTGTATGAATGCACAATTTATCAAAAGTCACATGTCGCATTTTGAAGGCGCAACGACGATATCACATAATATTATGTTTATGCATTTCAATAAATTCATGATAAAACCCAAAGGCAATCATTATTCAACTTGAATCTTATAGTACGAGAGCTAGCAACGTTGGGAAAACAAGAATTTCAGGTTGGCCAGTTTTTAGATATGCTATTCCTCTCACTCTCCCGGACGTTATACGGGCAGTCTGGCTGGCGGTAGTGCTTGCGTTCATCAGTGCGCAGCGTACCTGTACAGGTAAAATATCGATTTTTCAAAGAATTTTAGGAAGGTTTTTAGTTTTTTAATTGTTTTTATTGAATGTTTTGACACATGAATATATTATTGCCAGATATTTTATTGTTGTTTTAACTGTGCCAGACGCCAATTTTGTATTGAAAAAAATATTTTTTTTTCAAATTATTTTAGTACTGCTGATATTTTGATATGATGTCATTTAATTATCTACAGACCCAAAATTAAATTGCCAAACAATAATTCAATTGTTAAACCTTCAGCCAGACCGTTCTAAAATTGAAAAGTTGTGGGGTATCATTTTGCTTGGTCTAGAAATAGTTGTAAAATAAATTTGAAAGAAAGGATTGAAAACCATTGAATTGAGTGGTGAATTAATACGGTATCAAAATAATTATTTATTGTTATATAAAATTAAAATAATTATCAATCTATAGTATTAAAATAGACAAAAGTTCGGATGGTTACATAAAAATTATGGTTAGAGTTTTTAATCCATAATCGTATCATAAAAAACAGTGGCATTTCGGTTATCCTCATCATCTTCATCACTGAATTTTGAAGTATTATAATTTTGTAATATGGTACTATCTGTAATGGAATGGAAAATTTAATGTATAATCAATCGGCAAAGAAATTTATTAGTATTTTATTCATAATTTTAACCTTCAATAATAATATCGTCAACTAATGATGGTAATTTCTTTCCAATGAACCACACAAAATCATATTCATCGTCTTTTATGGTCCAGCCGGAAGCTTGAGTTGACAGAGATGTTGGGTGTTTTAATTGAGCACTTCTCCAAAACTTTTTAACGAAACGAACTCGTAGTAAATATTGATACAATTCAGCTTTGCATAGTGGTAAGCTTGATGGGTCAAAATTACGGAATCTTTTCTCAAAGTTATCGTCTGATTTTTTAGACCGGTAAGTGTTTGAAAAAAGCTGGAACCGAACGCCATTGACGTTCTAAGAAACACCAGCTCCGTAGATATGGCAAATTAATTTTTTCAAGATCTCAAATGTCTTATCCAGCAATTCTTCATCCTCTGTTATAATATTTTGACAGGCTGACTGATACTGAACTGATTGCTCTAACAGTTTAAGAGGTCGAAGTTTACCTTTCCGTAATAAAGCTAGTGTATAGTCGAATCCTGTGAGTGCGTGAAAGCACGGTCGAGCTTTCGGTAAAAAATTCCCTACAATTTCGTATACTTGATTTACGCTTATAAATCACTCATTATTCCACACACCCAGATTTTTAGTGATGCATTCAAATGATCCATGTTACCAAGAAGAATTACTAAAATGTCTGTGTCTGAGCAGCGTACCATAACTTCGGCATCGACATTTATTAGGCATATGTGACATATTATTCGAGAATCGGCTTCTTAGTGTTCTTCAAAAGATAATGAATATTCAACAGTTCTGATAACTTTATTACTTTCAACCCGGTATGAGTAGCACTTCTTGAAGTTCAGATAAATAATTTTGTAAGTGAACTTAAAAATATATATAACAAAGAAGCCCTTGTTAATATATTTATTGACCATTGGGCTGGTGATGAAATGGCTCCCTTCGTTGGTAATAAAATTATTTATCCGAACTTCAACAAGTGCTACTCATACCGGGTTGAAAGTAATAAAGTTATTAGAACTGTTGAAGATTCGTTATCTTTTGAAGAACACGAAGAAGTCGATTCTCGAATAATATATCACATTTGCCAGATAAATGTCGATGCCGAAGTTGTGGTAAAAATTATGAATAAAATACTAATAAATTTCTTTGCCGAAAGATTATACATTAAATTTTCCATTCCATTACAGATACTACCATATCACAAAATGATAATACTTTAAAAGACAGTTATGAAGCTGATGATGATTACCAAAATGCCTCTGTTTTTTATGATACGATTATGGACTAAAAACTCGCACTTTTGTCTATTTAAATACTATAGATTGATAAATATTTTAATTTTATATAACAATAAATAATTATTTTGATACCGTATTAATTCACCACTCAATTCAATGGTTTTCAATCCTTTCTTTCAAATTTATTTCACAACTATTTCTAGATCAAGCAAAATGATAACCCACATCTTTTCACTTTTAGAACTGAAGGATTAACAATTGAATTATTGTTTGGCAATTTAATTTTGGGTCTGTAGATAATTAAATGACATCATATCAAAATTTCAGCAGTACTAAAATAATTCGAAAATAAAATTTTTTTTCAATACAAAATTGACGTCTGGCACAGTTAAAACAACAATAAGAATATCTGGCAATAATATATTCATGTGTCAAAACATTCAATAAAAACAATTAAAAAACTAAAAACCTTCCTAAAATTCTTTGAAAAATCGATATTTTACTTGTACAGGTACGCTGCGCACTGATGAACGCAAGCACTACCGCCAGCCAGATTGCCCGTATAACGTCCGGGAGAGTGAGAGGAATTGCATATCTAAAAACTGGCCTACCTGAAATTCTCTCTCTTAGACTATTATGGGAGATAGATGAATAGCCTCGCCATGATCAATCATTGAATTTTTCTGTATTTATCCCCAATCGTGAATATAAAACGGATGTCTTCATAGTGTTAAAAATGTTAAATATCAAATATAAGTATCCTCCCATATATTCCCAATTCCAATTATTATTAACTAGAATTATTAACTAGAAATTCTTAATCCGAATCTACGGAATTATGTAAACAATAAACATATACGAACGGACGCAGGTCGTTGAATTCATCGAAAGATATATTCTGTGGCTAACCTAATATTCTAATTACATTTCTGAGCCTGCATCTGTCAGTATAAAAATATTATTATACTATGTGTATAGGAAAGTGTCACTTGTGAGGTTGTTTCGAGAATTCGACGGTTTTGATCAAGGTCGAATTTATCATGGTAAATTCGTTTAAGAGTGTCCAATACATGAGAATAAACAATAGAAAATACGCGCAGAAGCTCCTGAATTCATGTCAGTGCTTGAAACATTTTTTTTCTTCGTATTTTTTAGGAGTACGGTTCTCACAAAATTTTTACACAATCTTTATGTCGAGATTCTACTACTAGTTACCGAGCTTCAATTCGATCGAGTCTTAATTTTTTGAGTTATCGAAGAAATAATATTCCAGGTGGATATAACTCTGAAACCATTACATCAATTTTGCTCAAAAACGAACCTGACCCTTCCATTCGGACTCGCAACCTACCCTGAAAATTGCAAGTCCCCTTCTCCTTTCGTTCGAAAGTTACCAAGGCAACGGTCACCCACCCTGCTACTGAACTCACACATGGCTGCTCGGATCTCCAACAATATATATCCGATCGTGTTCAAGCTTGGAACTTGGCAATAGGTTCTGAAAGCTCTCGCAAAATTTGAGCGATGTCGGACGAATGGTTTTTTCAATGATTTTAAATGATTTTTTAAAAATTTTCTAGTTATACGATCCTCACGAAATTTCGCAAGAATTTTTGCATTGGCATTCTACAACTAATAATCATGCTCGAATTGGATCGGATTTGTATTTTTCGATTTATTGAGGAAATACCAACCAAATTTCAGATGGGTATAACTCCAAAATCGTTTGGCTGATTACACCTATAAACAAACTCCAATGTCGCACTCAGATATACAACGTAACCTGAAAATTTCAAGCCGATATCCGTTTTCCTTCTTAGGTTATCACGACATAAATAAAAAAAAATGGTCCAAGCACTGACGTTAAGTCAGGAGCTTTTGCGCGTATGTTCTATTGTCCATTCTCCTGTATTGGACACTCTTAATCGAATTTACTATGGTGAATTCTATTGTCTCTTCTCCTGTATTGGACACTCTTAATCGAATTTACCATGGTGAATTCTATTGTCTGTTCTCCTGTATTGGACACTCTTAATCGAATTCACCATGGTAAATTTAATTAAGTATTGAATAATATAATAATAATAATAATAACGTTTATTCGTGTAAGAAGCAATACAATGATCCAATAAAAACACAATAAACATGACAATATCCACAGAAGTATTATACACACTTGTTCACGGAATACAAAACAATACAAAGAATAATTATAAATAACTAGAATTTTAACTTAATATCAAATGTATATAACAAATTAGAGATAATATAAATAAACATTTTAATTACTGTAAAACACATACAAATACAATATGAGCAATCATTACAAGAGTAGAATCCAATGATTTTCTATGATATAAAATAGATAGGTACGAGTTCATAACAAGACATTTTAGATGGTAGCCTATCTCAACAATACAACACAATATAAACAATTAAAATAATCAAAATAATCAGTGAAACTTAATATAAAATGTACACAACAAATTTGAGACACCACAAACAAATATGGATAAATATTCCAACATCTAGAAGAGTAAAATAACACAGTGACACAATGATTGATCAATTTTTTTTTTTAATGGTTCATGCTTCAATCAATTTGTGAATATCCATTCTGTAATTTTTCTTTAAAAATGATATGAGCTACAGCTACAGGAGAACAGACAATAGAATTCACCATAGTAAATTCGATTAAGAGTGTCCAATACAGTAGAATGGACAAGAGAACATACGGGGTAAATCTCCTGACTTCAGCTCAGTGCTTAAACCAATTTTTTTTTCGTAATTTTGTATGAATTTTCTAGTGGTACGGTCCTCACAAAATTTTACACACGCCTCCATGTCGATCTTCTTCAACTAGTTACCATGCTTCAATTCGATCGAGTCTATTTTTTTTTTGAGTTATCGAGGAAATAATATTCCAGGTGGGTATAACTCCGAAACCCTTAGACCAATTATGCTCAAAACTTAACCCTCCCATTCGGATGCGCAACCTACCCTGAAAATTGCAAGTCCTTATCTCCTTTCGTTCGAAAGTTATCGAGGCAACGGTCACCCATACAGCTACTGAACTCACACAAGGCTGCTCGGATATCCAAAAACATAGATCCGATCGTTTTCAAACTTGGAACTTGGTAGTAGAGTTAGGTTCTGAAGGCTCTCGCAAAATTTCAGTGATGTAGGACGGATAGTTTCTGAGATATAACATTTTTTTCAATGATTTTTTCAAAATTTTCTGGTGATCTGGTCCTCACGAAATTTTGCAAGAATTTTCGCGTTGGTATTACACTAGAACTAGTAACGATGTTTGAATTGGATCGGTTTCGAATTTTTTGAGCTATTGAGGAAATAACAACCAAATTTCAGATGGGTATAACTCCAAAACCATTTGGCCGATTATAACTATAAACGAACTCAAATGTCACATTCAGATGCACAATCTAACCTGAAAATTTGAAGTCACTATCTCTTTCCGTTCTCAGGTTATCGTGACATAAATAATATTTTTTAATAATTTTTTTAAAATTCTCTAGCAATACGATTCTCACAAAATTTCACAAGTGTTCTTCGGTTTGTATTCTACAACTACTTACCAATTTTCAATGCGATCAGATTAGTAATGGTTGAAAACAAAATTATTACTCGGAAACCGTTGGGCCGATTATTCCCATTAATGAACGGACGTGTTGTCCATCGTATTGGAATGCACCTACTCTGAAAATTTCAAGTTGCTATCTCTTTCCGTTCTCAAGTTATCGTGGCAACGGACGGCCATAAATCCATGCCATAAATCGTTAAATATTGAGTGTTCCACGATGAGCTTTGGATATGTTGTCGAGAATGGGGTAAATACAAAGATGTAGTATACTCATCGTGGAACACTCAATACTTCTCGAGTTATGGCATTATGTATCGAATTTGACCTCAAATTCTTCATCAGTGAGACATTTGGGCAAAATGATAACGTAATGTTCCCCAGAACATACGCGCAAAAACATTATTTGTATCTTATGCGGGAAATAAATAAAAAGCGCCATATGATATGAATATGAGAAACGTCTTTTCATTATTTTTGTCCTGGATTCCTGACACTGATGTCTTATGCTTAAAATTAGTATTATTCATGGTGAATTGCCAAATCGTTTTCAGTTTTTTTTGTTTTAAAGTTTATTGTTCTTCGATTTCTCAGATCATTAGCACTACGGAACATTGACATTTATAAATTATATTATTTAACGATTGGATAGTATTTCAGATTGAATTGATTAAGGTGGTGTTTTGTACAAATTTTCAGTTGTTATGAAAACTTTTGCCAATAGAAAATTAACCCTGAAATGAAAAAAAATTGGTTCAAGCACTGACGTGAAGTCAGGAGCTTTTGCGCGTATGTTCTAGTGTCCATTCTCCTGTATTGGACTCTCTTAATAAAAATTACCATGGTGACACTCTCTTAATCGAATTTACCATGGTAAATTCGATTAAGAGTCTCCAATACAGGAGAACGGACAATAGAATTCACCATGGTATATTAGATTAAGAGTGTCCAATACAGCAGAATGGACATTAATACATACGCGCAAAAGCTCCTGACTTCACGGCTTTGCTTGAACTAATTCTTCTTTTCGTATTTTTTTAAAATTTTCTAGCGTTACGGCTCTCACAAAATTTTACACACGTCTTTATGTTGATATTCTACAACTAGTTAGCAACCTCCAATTTCATCGGGTCTATATTTTTTGAGTCATCAAGGAAACAATATTCCAGATGGCTATAACTGCGAAACTGTTGGGCCGATTATGGCCAACAGCGAACTTTCCCATTTAGATGCGCAACCTACCCTGAAAATTGCAAGTCCCTATCTCCTTTCGTTCGGGAGTTATCGAGGCAACGGTCACCCATCCAGCTACTGAACTCACACAAGGCTGCTCAGATCTCCAGCAATATAGATCCGATCGTGTTCAAACTTGGAACCTGTCAGTAAAGTTAGGTTCTGAAGGCTCTCGCAATGTCTGCCATGTCGGATGAATAGTTTCTGATATATTGAATTTTTTTCAATGATTTTTCAAAAAATTTCTAGCGATACGATCCTCACAAAATTTCGCAAGAATTTCCGTGTTGGCATTCTTCAACTAATAACCATATTTAAATTGGATCGGTTTAGTATTTTTCGAGTTATCAAGGAAATATCAACCAAATTACAGATGGCGATAACTCCAAAACCGTTTTGCCGATTATGCTTATAAACAAAATTCAAATGTCACATTCAGATGCACAACCTAACCTGAAAATTTCAAGGCCTCTTTCCGTTCTCAGGTTATCGAGACATAAAAAATATTTTTTTATAATTTTTTTTAAATTTTCTAGTGATACGATTCTCAAAAAATTTCACAAACGTGCATAGTTTTATATTCTACAACTATTCACCAAGTTTCAATTCGATCGGATTCATATTGGTTGAAAACAAAATTATTACTCGGAAACCATTGGGCCGATTATGCCCCTTAACGAACTTGTACGTCGTATTCTAATGCGCCACCTACCCTGAAAATTTCAAGTCGCTAGCTCTTTCCGTTCTCAAGTTATCGTGGCAACGGCCGTACGGCCGCCCGGACGGACATAATCAAATTTGACCTCGAATTCTTCATCAGGGAGTCGAACCCAATTGTTTGAGACCATTTTCGGCTAAAAATTCGAAAATTACAGACATTTGGGCAAAATGATGACGCGATGTTCGCCAGAATATACGCGCAAAAATGAATACAAATATTCTGCTATTCAATAATGGCTGAAAATGTTGTGAACTCCGGAAAAATCGAAAGTGGAACGCTATGAAAACAACCTCGAAAGTGTCTATCCATTCTCCGGCATCTTATTCCATTATGTGGTGTGAATAGTACAAAAACCACCATGGCCATTAGGTTCGACGTTTCCACTCTCGAGTTCGCTATTCAGCGACTGCTTATGTTCGATAACCCGCATTTCTTTTTTGAGGGCTTAGTTCGTGATTTCAATACACACTGCCGGTTTCTCTACACTTCTTTCATTACCAGTTTGTTAAACTGACTCTCTTCATGGGGGATGATTTGTTTCACACCTCTTCGTTTGGTTCGTTATTGCTTTTTTGCGAGCTCCTCTAGCTTATGTGTGCATTTTTCTCCTAATCAAACAAACCTATATACAAAATGAGATCTGTTTGAGAACAGTGTTTTTGGCGCTCTAGTTCCTCGGAACTGAGTGCTTATCAATTTGCCCAAATGTCTGTAATTTTCGAATATTTCGATGAAAATGGTCTTAAACGATTTGGTTCGACTCACTGATCAAGAATCCGTGGTCGAAATTCATTCTGTCCGGCCGGTCCGGCCGTAGGCACGATAACTCTCGAACGGAATGAGCTAGAGAGTTGAAATTTTCAGAGTAGGTTTGGGGGATGAATATCTCGGCTAAGTTTGTTACTGGGCAAAATCGGACAGAAAGTTTCGGAGTAATAAAAAAAAAATTTTTTTTTTACAAAACAAATTCCAAATTAAATTTTTTTTAATAAGTAGTTTTATCATAAGAATCAATTCATATCTTTTTCAACTCTAACAAGCTAATACTTTCGGAGATATGATTTTTCAAAATTTCAAAGTAAATCGTATTTCACAGATTGATATAATTATTCTATGTATATTCTATGTATGAATTGTCATAAAGTCAACTTGACAGAAGGGAATATTGTAACTTCAAAAATATTGGGGTTGAAATACTCGTATTTTAGCGATGCAACGGGGACCTCACCAGAAAATGTTTGAAAATATTACGTAAATATTGAAAGCATAATTCTGTAGTTCGAGAGAGGAGTAAATTTGGTGAACGTAGATCAGGAAATTTTTGATCGATTACAAGGTAATTTATTATTACTTATCTTTTTTTTATACATGTTTTATGGAATACCTACTATTTGTAGGTACTTTAAACCTGTTTTGGGCAATTGTCATACGAAACTTGTTTTTTTGGTGCTCTAGTTCCTCGGAACAGAGTGCTTATCAATTTGCCCAAGTGTCTGTAATTTTGGAATTTTTGGCTGAAAATGGTCTCAAATGATTTGGTTCGACTCACTGATCAAGAATCCGAGTGCGAAATCGATTCTGTCCGGCCGGCCGACCGGCCGTAGGCACGATAACTGTCGAACGAAAGGAGTTAGCGGATGGAAAATTGCAAGGTGGTTTTGGAGCGTAAATATCTCGGACAAGTTCGTTTATGGGCGAAAACCATCAAGGGGTTTCGGAGTTATGGCCGATTTTAGTAAAAATATTTTTTATGAATATTTCCGAAACCGATCACTCGATCTATCTGAAATTTAGCACCAAATTGTAGAATCATGACTTTTATACGCATGTGAAGTTTTGTATTGACCAGATTACCGCAAAGTGTCAAAAAAAAAAATTTGAAAATGTGGTGCAGTTCTCATTCTCATGATTGCTCATTTAATCTTGATAAATAAACTATTATTTGAATTGAATTTCCTTTATGATGCAGTTCTATCATATGAATACATTGATATAATTCCCAACTCTGAGAAACCAATACCAGATATAATTTGTCTGTTTGAACTAGAGCGCCAGAAAGCTCCTGTCCACAGGGCTTGAACCCATTTTTTTCTAAAATATTGGAAATATTACGAATTATGACTTGAAGGAAAATAGACCGTTATGTGAGCGTAATAAATAACTTGTTCCATCGGAAGACATATACAGTCACAAATGTAATATTCGAATCTTTGGCTGAAAATGGTCGATTTGGTTCGACTCACTGGTCAAGAATCCATGGCCAAAATCGATTCTGTCCGGCCGTTAACACGATAACTCTTGAACGGAATGAGCTAGACAGTTGAAATTTTCAGAGTAGGTTCAGGAGATATCTCGGTTGAGATCGTTACTTGGCAAAATTGGCCAGGTGGTTTCGGCGTAACAAAAAGAATAAATATTTTTTACAATACAAATTTTGTTTTCAATTTTTTTTACATGCAGTTTCATCATAAGAATCCATTGATGTCATTCCAAATTCTAACAAACTGATACTTTCGGAGATTTTTCAAAATTTCAATAATTATTTTCAATTCTATTAATTTCATAGAATACTATAATTTTAATTTCCTGATGTATATAAATCAACATGAAATGAGTCATAGACCTACGTTTCGAATTTAATTACGAAAAATCTTGAGAATTGACGCCCAGAAGCCAAATTGAAAAAGCGGGAAAGCCCAAACTTTGGCAAATCCCAAAGTATTGGTTTCTCTGAGTTGGGAATGCTTTCAATGGATTCTTATTTAATTTATTTTATTTTATGATATAGTTCTATCATAAGATTTCATTGATATCATTCCCAACTCTGAGAAACCAATAATTTCGGAGATATAATTTGTCAAAGTTCTAACAAGAGTGCCAAAGCTCCTTCCACAGGGCTTTCCCACATTTTAAATGGGGCATTTTGCTATTTTGAAAATATTCTAGTTATACGATTCTCACAAAATTTTACAAACGTCCTTAGTTTTGCATTCTACAGCTACTCACCAAGGTTCAATTCGATCGGACTTGTATTGGTTGAGAACAAAATTATTACTTGGAAGCCGATTATGCCCAATAACGAACTTGTCCGTCGTATTGCGATGCGCCACCTACCCTGAAAATTTCAAGTCGTTGTCTCTTTCCGTTCTCAAATTATCGTGGCAACGGACGGACGGCCGGCCGGACAGAATGAGATTTGACCTCGAATTCTTCATCAGGGAGTCGAACCTAATCGTTTGAGACCATTTTCGGCAAAAAATTCGCAAATTAAGGACATCTGGGCAAAATGATAACGCGATGTTCCCAGAACATACGCGCAAAAATGTACATTATTCTGAAACCATTCTGTGAATTTCGCCCCTTAACGGAAGGTGCCAAGATAAATATCTCGGCACCTCTCTTCAAACCTACCCTACAAATGTCAACTCTTAACTCGTTAGAGAGTTATCGTGCTTACGGCCGGACGGACGGTACGAATTGAATTTGAATCCGGATTATTCATCAGTGAGTTGAACCCAATCGTTAGAGACCATTCTCGACCGAAAATTCCAAAAATAAAGACATGCAAATGCATAATGATAGCACGCTGTTCCTAGTGAAACAAGCGCGCAAAAAATGTCACGTTCGAATTGAATTTCAAATACATACAATATAATCAACAATTGATTGATTTCATTAACTCATTTAGGAGTTGACTAGAATCAACTTTTCATTAGAATTCAGTAACCGAATGAGTAAATGAAATAAATTGTTTTTCCATTACTGCAATTCACTTTTCAACAAACACTTTCATGTTTATCTCATGCAATTTTACTAAACCATATGGATTATTCTTCTGGAAAATTGGGCGGATTTGCATACTCATTATTTCGGTTTTAGCGTTGGTGTGAAAAATGGTATCACAAACCCTGCAGCGTTTTACTGAAATCATTTGCGGGAGGAATGCATTAAAGTGAACCGGTTAACGATTCGCATAAAAAAGAAATTATTTTTGCGCGCTCGTACGTGGGCTCTATTTTGTCGCTCCAATATCAGAATTTTAAGCCGAGAACAGTCGCGATCGATTTTTCAGACCTGCTGATACAATTTTCGTGGTCGAGTTCAATTATGTCATCATTAAAGGATACTGTGGGAGGTATACTCATTATTAAAAGGTTTTTTCTGGGTTTTCTCTCCCAAACTCTGAAAAATATCTAAAAAATAAAAATTAATGATTTTGTGATTTGCTTCCGTTTATGAAACAGATTTTTGCAAGAAGAAATTTCCAAGTTCCAACTCATTTTTCAATAAATTTGGTCAAATATGGTCAATACCAATTGGCAATTCGCAAAATTGCATTCTCTGTTCGATAAAATACAAAATGGAGTTGGAACTTGGAAATTTCTATGCAAAGTAAAACTATGTTAGCTATGATTTTTAAATACTGTCAATGTGACAATTCTTGAATTGCACAATAACTATTAACAAATTAATTCTTAAGATTTTCATTAAGCGTCTGACGAAGAAGTCTGATATAGACTCCCAAACGTTACGATATAGTTGTTTCTTCGTTGATGTTGTTTCGTTCTTGTTTGTTAGGCAACATTGTTCAATTGATTGCTTCTGACAAATATCTTGTGTTTCTTACACAGAAGCAAATCACAAAATAATTAATTTCTATTTTATAGATATTTTTCAGAGTTTGGGAGAGAAAACCCAGGAAAAAACCTTTTAATAATCAATGATGTCAGTCCAGACGTGCGGGATAGCATTCTAAAAAAATTCTTTGCTGAAACCGCAAGTTTTAAATCTGTGTGGCCAAGTAAACAATTCACAAATTTAATTGAAGATAATCTAGAAAAGCACTGACGGGAGCAGATAACAGATATTTTAGGAAAGCCTGAAATTTCCCCAGTTAGTCTATATGTCTCGTCTCGTTCTCGTCTCAGAAAAGCGAGACGAGACGTGACCAGACTATATGAAAAATTCTATGGGCGATACCGAGAGTTTCGTTTTTGGTCTCGTTGAATTTTTTTTCTGAAGTTTTTATTCGAAAAATTAGAAAGGGCCTACATAGAGAACAATATATTTTACAAAATATGAACTATAGTGAAATATTTTATTGTAAATTGAAATGATATTTTCACATTTTTATTCCAACTCGTTAACGTATAGTAACCTATAACTTATCATAAGTATTCATCCTGGCAGTTTTTGATATTTTAGGTTTGAATGTTTTTTCTTCAAGATCGATGTTTTACACTCGGTTGAGTATATGTGTCTATAAATGGCCCAATTTCACCGAGAAACCATTAATCTCAGATCTAACATCCTCGGTTCAACCTAAACGGAGATCTAAATCTCGGTTTAGAGAATGCCGATTTCTCCATACATAATTGAAGGGCGTTCAGGGAATCCGAGTTTGAAGCTCAAGAATAATGGCAACGTCGCAAAATAAACCAATTTGACAGTAGTTTTTAAAATGTTGGGACGGAAATGAAATGCTGTATTTCAAGCTTCAGGAAAAGCTATTTTTCTTCATATAGTGCGTAAATATTTTAGCATAGGATACGAAAATGAAAGCCTGGCAAAAAATCGCAGAAGAATTCAACTCTTCCTCGCCGCTTATTTTCAAGCCGAACAAGAAATGGAAAAATTGAAACAAGATAGAATCAAAACCGAAATCCCGAAAGAGGAATGACATGAAAGATTAATTATAATGTCGTATACAGTATTATCGTAAACCAAGTTATGTGTTTCAGCAATATTTTGTAGGTATTCGTTGTTTATGTTGAATAAATGATTTCATTAACTTATTATGATTTATCTTCTATATTCCTTCAAACGCCTAAAACAATTCCCTACATCATTTCAAATTGTTAAATGAGAGATACCAATAACGTTTGAAGTATTGATAACAAACTCTCATTTTAAATATAATTAATTTTGTTGTTTTCAATATTAAGTAGGTATCTGAAAAGGTACAAGCTAACTAGATAATATGAAATAATAAAGATTATATTTGTATTCTTAATTTCTTAACCACAATATACGAAATAAGCGCAGCAAAAAGTGTCAACAATCCTCAAATTCAAATATTGACAAATGTCAAACCGCGTAAACTCGGTTTCTATTTATTGCAACACAAAAATAGCCAGTTAACGTAAAACGCGGTTTATCCCTTGAACCAGCATGGTGAATTCCGACACTGTCTCAAACGGAGTTTAGATCAACATTGATTTCGGTTTAGAGCTTGGTGAAATTGGCCCTAAGTAATAAACGTGTATACCATTGAAAGGGTTTCTTTAGTTCGAAATTTTCTACCTGTAAGATAGTATTATTTATTACAGATGGATACTGTAAATTTTTCTTATATACGACTGGACTTTTTTCAACACCCACAGAGAACAATTGAAAAGCAAGAGTTTCCACTATAATTACCAATATATATTTTGTCTATATTATACATCGATCGTTCTAGAAATACACGATTTTTTGAAAGATTAATAATGATAATGTTTGTTATGTACTTGCGATAATTCAGATCATTTTTCAAGATAAAATAGAATTCACAAACATAAAAACTGATCCCATTTTTAATTCAATACTGAACGGACAACTCTCATTACCCCTAAATCCCAATGCTTTGGAAATTTCGTCCCTATTTGAACAATTGGAGAAATTAATTATTTTTTCTTCTGCTGCTTGTAGTGAAGAGGTGAACAATTATTGTATACATCTGAGTTTGAAGAATATTTGCTGTTCAAAAAATTTTAGAGTAGTGGAAGGTGCATGAAAAAGTTCTTCCAACACTTTCTGACATGGCCGAGGATTTATTAATGGCTACATCTGTACCTGTTGAAAGATTATTTTCCACAGCAGGTGTGATCATGACAAAAACATGTACATGATTCAAAGATGATGTGATGCAAGCGTTTATTATGTTTTAATTCTTGGTCATCGAGTAATTTAAAAGATAGGTACATGAACAAATATTTTTGTATAAGAGCGTATTAAATATAGACTTACAAAATTATTCATTGTTATCTACCATTTCTTATATTTATTATGATATATATAATATATGGAGAAGAATTAAGCGAGACGAGACGAGACAACTGATAACGAGACGAGACCAAGACTTAATTTGTTGGGAATTGACGAGAACAAGACGAGATTTCTTATAATCTCGCCTACTCTAGTCTCGTGTGAAGCCCTAATATGTAAAACCGCGCAAAAAACAAACAAAGTGTTTGAATTCACTGAAGAAACAGTATCTCTCCCAAAATACATTTTTAGTTAGTGAAATTATCGGAAGTAATTGCACAAGTGCATCAAAATTACCGATAATTTTGCATGACAGCGTGTTGTCAAAAAACTGCATGAGTTTATTTTCATTTTTTGGGAAAGAGCCCGACACCGAAGGTGGAGGGCTCTTTCTCCAAAAATGAAAATGACCGAATGCAGTTTTTCAATGACAATACGCTGGAATGCGAAATTATCCGGTTCATTTTGATGCACGAGTGTAATTCGGGGGAATATTTCCCGAATGAACAGTTAACTTGTCAAACTGACGTTACCAATCAATGAATTTCTACCTCGTTATCAACATATTATATTAGGTAACTGAAAAATGAAGAGATCCAATGTATTTTATTCCTATAATATGAAAGCATGCGTAAAAATATATCGAAACTTTATTTATTTAGAACGAAATATTATTTATTTGGAAACGAAATCAAAAGTTGCAGGAGCTGCAGTTAAAAACACAATTATTATAAGTGTTCTGATTAGACAATGCTGCTATCGGAGCATTAACAGCAGAAGAGGATGTTTGGGAAAGCTGTGCCTGTTGTACATCATTAGCACGCATTCTTCTGACGATTTCTTCATGGTGATCTTCATCCATTTGAAGATATGGTGTTATTGATTTGGAATTTGTGTGACCTGTGATTTTTATGAGTTGTTGCTCCCCCACCCCATTTTTTGCGAGATTGGAAACAGCCGTAGCTCGTAACGAATGATTTGTTATCTTGATGTTTTCCGTATTCAAACCAGAAGCTTTGGCTTGTACAACAGTCCATTTGCTCACTGTATTTCGTCCAGCAGAAATGTCTTTGTACCATTTTCTATTCAACTTCCAAGCGGGATTTACAGTGAGAAAGAGTCGTTTTGTTTTTATTTCAACCCGCTTTTCTAGGAATTTTTTGTACAGTCGGATCGGACACATATCAGCATTAATATTATTCTTTACTAGCCATTTTGATGAAGCGCATGGTTTTTCCCCTCCTTGGGTCGTCTTAGTAAATACGGGATCGTAAATAATTCTTCCTGTCTTTTCACCAACGTTATTTTCTTCTTCTTTGAAGTACGAAATTAGGCACTTGTGGCCTTCTCCACCACGCCAAGCTAATTCAAAAGCAAAAACAAAAAATAATTTCTTCTGCAAACCATCCGGGGTGTTTTCGTCGCAAACACGAACCATATTTTGGAATTCATCGTACCTTAGAAAAACTGCACTTTCCTTCCTCTTCTGTGGAACTCTTTGCAGTTGTTTTCTCTTGGCATTTTTCGCGTCTCTGGCTGCTTTGAATTCAATATTAGTGAAAGGATTGAATTGGATATTGAATTCGGTGAAATATTTTTCCATTAGTAATTTAGCGGTTACGTTCCAAATCGTTTTAACAGTATATTCCTTGTACTCATCGCCATTTTGCTTACGCATATTAAATGCCCAGTCTGTTAATATTTTTGCCAAAACATCAATTGGTGTTCTTCCATCCAAAATATAATTTTTCTCTTCACAGAAGCCCATAAACTGACGCCACACGTATTTTCTATTATTTTTTGTATTGATTGGTTCTATTTCCGAAACTTCTTCTTCAATAGCTTGTAAGGAAGCAAAACCAAAACGAGACATTTTTAATAACGTCTTCGACATTGCTTGTCAAACTGACATACAATGGAATCGCGTTTGAACTGATCCATAGATATCTGTGTACAAGACAATTAAGGTAGGAACAGACTATGCCCACGTACGCCACGTACGCGACGCCACGCGATATCTGGACCCTTGAATTTATTTGTCAAGAAACACACTACACCGACGCTATCATACGCAACGCTATCCCACGCGGCCTACGCAACGCGATATCCGCCGATCCAGATCGACGGGGGAAGGTGTAGGGGATCGTAGATGCCAAGGTGGCGTAATAAAGTGCGTTTCTATAGAAATATACATTCGAAACGCGTCAGTTAGATTTTGTAAAGATGACAGACGAACAATTCATCGATTTAATTATGAATTACGAGGTAATTTACAATATTAAATCCGCGGAATATCGCGATGCTACATTGAGAAATGCGGCATGGGAAGAAATAGCACAGAAAATTGGCAAACCTGGTAAGTATACCTACCTACCTGATACTATAATTTTCTAAAACATATTCGTACTGTAAAACAATCGGTGTACGGGAATTGTAGATGCCGAGGTGGCGTAGATTAGTGCGTTTCTATAGAAATATACATTCGAAGCGCGTCGGTTAGATTTTGTAAAGATGGCAGACGAACAATTCATCGATTTAATTAAGAATTACGAGGTGATTTACAATATTAAATCCGCGGAATATCGCGATGCTACATTGAGAAATGCGGCATGGGAAGAAATAGCACAGAAAATTGGCAAACCTGGCAAGTACTTACCTGATACTATAATTTTCTAAAACATATTTGTACTGTAAAGCAATTGGCTACCATATTGGCACGTTTTATACTGAATAATTGAATATGTGTGGGTATTTCTGTAGCAAGTACCTATACATGCTACTAAATTCGTACTGTATGAATTCGAATTGGGTAGGTTATGTAAGTATATATACACAGTATAGGTAGGTACGTTTAATACTGAATAAATGAATATGTGGGGTATTTCTGTATAATTCACTCTAAAAAAAGGAGTTAAAATACGACCCGTATATATTTATATAGATCTAATAGTCCTTCTATATAAATATGATTGTATTACATTTTCATAACGTAGGTAGGTAGGTGGTACCTATACTTGTGTATGATATATTTGCACGTATTTCTCAATTACCTATTGGATTTTCATATTCCTTTTTTGTTTGCTTATTTATTTATGATATTAACGATTGGTAAAAGTTTATCAAAATGCATTCGTTACTTTTTTAGCAAATCACCAAAATAAATGATGCGAATTTAGCCTGTTGTCTTTTAACTCGAAATGACATGAGTATTTATTTGTAGTCAGAGTTGTAGTCTCTCTAAAGTCATTAGGTACATACTTGCTTCTTATGTACTAGTTGATGTTTCATAAGTCATACACATAATGTTAATAAAAAAACATTTCATTTATTTATTAATACATTTTATTTTTATAGTAGGTAGAAATAATCCATGAACTAATCATTTTCGTTGGGTGGTGGATTTTGTAATCCTCTTCTCACCAAATTTAATTGCCATGGCACTGAACCCTCGCTTGAGATGAAATATTGTTTGAATTTTTCTCTGATATTATATGCATATTTCGTGTGATTCCTTCTAAGACCATCCAATTTATGGAATGATTGTTGTGGTGTAGGTTCTGTTCCTCTTTCATCCTGCTGCTCAAAAGTGGTGCCCAAATAGTTATGGAGGCAGCATGCTGCTAGAACTATTTTGTCCACCATTTCTGGTTGTACCTGAACAGGCCCTTGAAATACCCGCCACCTTGCTCTCAATATCCCAAATGCGTTTTCCACGATTCTTCTGGCCCTAGACAATCGATAATTGAAAATTTTATTCGATTCATTATTGAGCAAAGCATTTTTGCTGTAAGGTCTCAGTAAATATTGTTTAAGGGGAAATGCTTCATCGCCGACTATAATATACGGCAATGGTTCTGATCCTGGCATTAGAGGTCGATCTTCTGGTATGTTCAATTTCTTTTGATCCAATAGTTTACCCAGTGTTGATTTTTCGAAAATTCCCCCGTCACTATTTCTTCCGTAGGAGCCCACGTCTATCACTACAAATTTGTAATGGGCATCTACCAAAGCAAGAAGAACTATGGAATTTTGACCTTTGTAGTTCCAATAATCTGAGCCGCCTTTAATTGGACATTTTATGTTCACGTGTTTACCATCTAGAGCTCCTATGCAGTTTGGAAAATTCCAAAAGCGGGTGAAATCATTTGCTATTCGTTTCCACATTTCCGCTGTGGGTTGCGGCATCACGATAGGTCCAAGATGTTTCCAAATCGTTTCACAAACCTCCTGCACAATTATACGTATAGTAGAAAAACCCATGCGATAACTGAATCCAATGCTCCGAAATGAATTACCCGTAGCTAGGAATCTGTAAAATAAATAATACAAATTTTTAAAAATTAGGTATGTTTAGGGCTAGATGATGCTGTGTGAATAGTAAATAACACAGTGAATATTTCCATATGGGAATATAGGGCTTCTTTTGGTTTGCAATTGAGACGGTCCAAGAACCGTTCAAAGTAGTCACACAGTCGTTTATTGTAATTGGACCTGGGTGAAACCTTTCATACGCTGCGTTTGTTCCACTATTTGGAACCCATTCGGTACCTACTGTCCTTACTACGAACCAAAACTTAGGCCTACAGTCACTATAATTTCAGCATTATCGACTTTGTAAGAGGCTCGTATAGACAATGGTACATGTGCGCAAAAGCTACTGACTTTTTAAGAATTTTTATTATTATTGTTGCAGTTGAAATTTGTAGAGAAAATTGGGCTAAGTTGCGAAATTGCTTCAACAATGCCATGAAACGACGCAAGAAAAAAAGTGGACAAGCAGGGAAAATTATTGCGCCTTGGCGGTACGAGGAACGGATGTCGTTTTTGAAGCCATATTTAGATGGCCGTCGCACTACCGGAAACCTGGGAGCTGCTGTTTCTGATGCTAATTCCCCTCTTCCTTCTCCAGACACCGTTCCCCTCGAAGAAATCCATTTATTGTCCTCTGATAGCACTCCATCCCACACCAACACTCCCACATCCAATCAATCAATCAATCAATCAATCAAAAGAAAGGCCAGTTCTAGTAGGGACAATAACTTGGCCGATCTGGTGGAAATGATGAAAAACTCGCACGCAAGAAGAAGTAAAAAACAGGAAATGGACGATTTAGACACATTCTTCTTAAGTATGAGTAAAACGGTGAAGAAGCTCTCAAAGCAAGATCAAATTCCGATTAAAATGAATTTGCTCAAAGCTGTAAGTGCTGCAGAGCTCAAACAAGCAGAGTTGCAACGGAATATATTGAGAGCACCAGTTACTATCGAGGATCAGATAATCAGCCAAAACCAAGAAAATATAAATTCTTCTTCTGAAAATTTCTCACAAGCCTACACATCATATTCTTCCCCATCATATTTAGTTGAAATGCCTAAGACTCAAATTTCCGATGATACTAATCTGGTAAAAAATATTCAACTTTATTACGAAAATATACATTTTGAATAAAATTCGAACGATTTTGAAGCCATATTTAGAAGGCCGTCGCACTACCGGAAACCTGGGAGCTGCTGTTTCTGATGCTAATTCCCCTCTTCCTTCTCCAGACACCGTTCCCCTCGAAGAAATCCATTTATTGTCCTCTGATAGCACTCCATCCCACACCAACACTCCCACATCCAATCAATCAATCAATCAAAAGAAAGGCCAGTTCTAGTAGGGACAATAACTTGGCCGATCTGGTGGAAATGATGAAAAACTCGCACGCAAGAAGAAGTAAAAAACAGGAAATGGACGATTTAGACACATATTCTTCTTAAGTATGAGTAAAACGGTAAAGAAGCTCTCAAAGCAGGTTCAAATTCCAATTAAAATGAATTTGCTTAAAGCTGTAAGTGAAGCAGAGCTCAAACAAGCACAGTTGCAACGAAATATATTGAGAGCACCAGTTACTACCGAGGATCAGATAATCAGCCGAAACCAAGAAAATATAAATTCTTCTTCTGGAAATTTTTCACAAGCCTACCCATCATATTCTTCCCCATCATATTTAGTTGAAATGCCTAAGACTCAAATTTCCGATGATATTAATCTTGTAAAAAATATTCAACTTTATTACGAAAATATACATTTTGAATAAAATTTTCCTAAACAATTTCTATATTTATTGTTTATAATATATTTCATGAGCAGACGAAACATTCAGGCTCTGTGGATCGAAAAAGTAAACTGCCGAACATATACAGGGTGTAAGTGAATAACAGCGACATATTTTAAGGGATGATTTTGTGATGAAAATTAAGGTAGGTATTTGGTGTGAAATGTTTTGAAAAACCTCCCTCCGGAAAAGTTACACCCCTCCTAAGATTAACAAAAACAATTGTTTCTCTTTTTTATTTTCCCTGAATATTAAAGTCTTCAAGAAAGATATTCGAATGGGTGATGAAGAAAATAAAGCAAATCTTGTAACATATACGAACCATAAACAAATAAATTAGGTTAGGGAAATTCCACTTCGGTGCTTTTTGAAAATGCATTGAATTTTTTTCTCGAAAATGCTTAAGTTGTCGAAAAAACTTGTAGAGATGGAAAAATCTGTAAATGATTTGCGCTTTTCAGCCATATTTTTTTAGAAGGAAAATTTTTATCCAAAAAAAAGTTGTAAGTAAAAATATCTTAGTGGTTGCCTATTTCAACCCATTCTAAGCATACTACAGGGTTGAAAAAATTCCAAAATGTGTAGTTTTATTGACACATAATATTTACCAAGTTTCGTATCCTTAGCTTAATATACAGGGAAATTGAAAAAGAGAAACAATTTTTTTTGTTAATCTTTGGAGGAGTGTAACTTTTCCGGGAGGAGGTTTTTCAAAAAAATGTATACCGAATACCCACCTTAATTTTCGTCACAGAATCACCCCCTAAAATTTGTCGCACTTATTAACTAACACCCTGTATAGTTTGCGGAGGCTCAAAGACGGCCAACCTAAGAATTTTACAAATGGGTGAGCCATTTCTGAATATTCACGAAGTGATAACCAAGCTCCTAGTACGCATCAGATATATTAACACCACTTGGGCAAAACTATAACGCGATTTTCCCAGAACATACGCGCAAAATGATAATTTATACTTACCTTAGACAAACCGCTACTCTTTCTCTGCTACTTATCGGCTTCCGAAGATGTGTATTCTCTTTTTGTATATCGGATTCGATCATACCATGAATCTCCTCAAACTGTACTTTAGACATGCGGAAGTACATAAAAAATCGGTCTTCGTCAGATTCTAGTCTCCGCATCAATGTATGATATTCTCCATTTTTCTCTCTGTCTTTATTTATATTGTGTATCCAACATCTTCTCTTCTTAATTCTTTTTTTTTTCTTGAGGCACGGACATATTCATGTACAAACAACAAACTCAATGAATCTTCCTCAAATTCACTATCTGAATCAGAAAACATCGTACTACTGACAAATGAAAACGACTGATGTCAGTATGCGTTGCGTACGTGGGTCAAGTGTGCACGCTAGCTTTCCCACGTTGCGTCGCGTACGTGGCGTACGTGGGCATAGTCTGTTTCTACCTTTATCAGTTTCTACAAGATAATTATCGCTTTCTACATAGATAATTATCGCTGTAATCATGCGGTAATTGCACTTCAATCACAGGGGATTTTTGACAGGAGGGAAATATTCGCTAAAACCATCACGACTGGACGTAGCTATCCCCCATTTCACATACAGGGTTCACATACTCAGGAACGAAGATTAAAAAAACAGGTCAATTTCTGTTTTGGGGGGACGAAATTTTCCATCATGAGTTTGTTCCGAAAAAACCACACCCATGAAGGTGGCATCAACCCCCAAAATTTTTTTAATATGGAAGATATGCCGAGTATTAAAATTTTCAAAATCGTTTCATTATTCACGAAATAATGTAATAATTTTACTTACGGTTAAAATGTAATGTTGAACAGACAGTTGAACCGCCGCACTCCAGAACCTAAAGTTGCGTATAAACTACGCAAGGAAACCCTCCAACATTGATACGCCAAGCGGCTTCGCGCGGAATGCGGAATGCCGCCTCGCGGATCAATGTTCGAGGGTTTGCCGCGCGTAGTTTATACGTAGCTTTAGAGTTTTGAAGAATCCTAAAATAATTTTCAAGTTCTGTATTAGGGAGAAAGCATTCCTATGACAACATTGTTCCGAAAAAAACACTTAAGGGTGGCAACCCCCAACATTTTTTGAATATGAGGAGATGTTGGATGTGGTTTAGTTAAGAAGTTTTATCTGTTCCCTACAGGTCTGTACACGAGACGAGAGTAGGCGAGAGCATAAAAAATCTCGTCTCGCTCTCGCCAATTCCCAAAAAATTAGGTCTCGTTCTCGTCTCGTTATCAGTTGTCTCGTCCCGTCTCGCTTAATTCTGAATAACGATAGTAAATATTATAATATATAAACGAAATGGTATACAATAATGAATAATTTTGCAAAGCTATATTTATTACGCTCTTTTACAAAAATATTTGTACTTGTACATTATTTTTAATTTTGAACACTGATAATTTCAACTTTTGAATTACTCGATGACCAAAGAATTCAAAGATAATCACGCTTGCATCACATCATTTTTCAATGATGTACGTGTTTTGCCATGATCATACCTGCTGTGGAAAATAATATTTCAACAGGTACGGATGTAGCCATTAATAAATCATCGGCCATGTTGAAAAGTGTAGGAAGAACTTTTTCATCTCTGTCCACCACTGTAAAACTATTTTGATTCCTATTTGCTCTTTCTAACAGCAAATATTCTTCAAACTCAGCTTTCCAATATTTCGAAAGTTTTGTTGATGTTTTAAATTAGCAATCGACGTCGATACATTTTTTAATGAAATTGAACAATTTGGTATAGTTTTCAAAGAATAACTTCCCAGTGAGTAGATCATTGAGGGTGTTCTTGGCTTATTCCTCATAACACTTTTCGAAACATTGAATAGCTTAATTTCTTTACCACTTTTATTATAGGTAGTTCCACAGATGTATACAATAATTGTTCACAACTTCACTACAAGGAGCACAAGAGAATAAATTTCTCCTGTTGTTCAGATATAGACGAACTTTTCAAAGCATTGGGATTTAGGGACAATAAAAGTTGTCCGTTAAGTATTGGATTCATAATGGCATCCGTTTTTATGGTTGTGCTTTCTATTTTTTCCCGAAAAATAATCTCAATTATCGCAAGGTCATAACGAATTAATAATCTTCTAAAACATCGTGTATTTCTAGAACGATCGATGCATAATATAGACAAAATTTATTGGTAATTATAGTGGAAACTCTTCATATTCGATTATTTTCTGTGGGTGTTGAAAAATGTCGAGTCGTATATAATACTTCATACAAAAAATTTAACGAGACCAAACGAAACTCTCGTGTTGCGCTGTATGTGGTCTCGGTATCGCCTCGTCTCGTCTCGTCTCGTCTCGCTTTTACGAGACGAGACGAGGAAAATTTCGCTCTCGCGTGAAGCCCTAGTTCCCTAAACATCGCAGTTGAAATTTTCAATTTTTGGCGCGCTGTTCTGTGAACAGAATGCTTATCAATTTGCCCAAATGTCAAATGCGAAAAAAGGCATCCGTTCTGCCGTAGGCACGATTACGCTCGAACGCAATAAGCTAGAGAGTTGAAATTTTCAGAGTAGGTTTGGAGTTCAAATGCGCAGGCTAAGTTCGTTAATGGGTAACATTCACCGTGTGGTTTCAGAGTTATAGCCATCTGAAATTTTGTTTTGCCAATTACTCGAAGAATACAGATCTGATCGAATTAAAATGCGGCAGTTAGGTGAAATATACTGACACTAAAACATATGCAAAATTATGTGAGGATCACGCTACTGGAAAATTAAAAAAAAAAATATTAAAAAAAATTAAGGATCTCAGGAACTATCAGTCAGATATCGTTGAAATTCTGCGAGAGCCTTCGAAACCTTATTTCTCATTAAAGTTCTGAATTTGAATTCGATCGGATCTATATTGGTGAAGATATCACGGAAATATCGAAATATTCCTACGATCTCAGTGTATTGGTCCACTGTTTTTATATTCGACCAAACAAATAATCAACAGTTTGTTTGATTTTTGACAAACGTCAAAAAAAGGATACAAGCTATAGAAGGATGTAATCATAACGTGTTTGCATAGATCTTTATTATTACTGTTCTGTCGTTCTGTGATCGTATGTCTATATTCTATATGTTCAAGTTAATGTCATCATGTCTGACATGTGCCATGATAAACAAATCAGTTATGTAGATTTTTTGTAGATTATGAAATATAACATAACTTGGTATGAAATAAATATCGATTTCAAGATTCAAATATTCCTATATAACCTAACATGGCTGGACACACGGGGCCGACCCCCAGATTTCGATTTATAGGGACAATATGCTGCCACGGAATGGAAAATTTTGAAAACATCCTTCACACTTCATAGATTATTATTTAATAGCGATCGAACAGCACGAAGTTCAGGATCCAATAAAGTTGTCCATACTAAGAAACATT